>CM053784.1:582185368-582557868 GCA_028749045.1 Cupressus sempervirens | reverse complement strand
ACACAATTGAAGTGCAGAAAAATGAAGTGAAAAGAGTAAGGTTAAAGTTGTTGAATTGAATAAAGCCATCATTTTTGGAAATTGGTATGTTGAATAGTCAAAGTATTGTATTTATCTTTTGATTCATGATAGGTTAGTGAAATAATTATTTCAATTCATGTAACTAGCACTTGCACCAATGTAGGGTGCAAGTGTATAGCCGATAGATTTGGTCGGGTTTGAACATTTGACTCTGCCATGAAGTCTTATTTGATTGATGAATTAAATCATTAAAGTCCTATTTTATTGATGAATTGAATCATTGAATCTTCACAAGATGAAATTATGTTACAAGTAGCTCAATCTAAACATTTTAACACAACCACATTTAAAACATAATACATTATGAATAGTACAAACAATACACATGATAATAATACATTTAGCAAATCAAGACCAACAATGCTGTCAAAATAATAAATTTAAATTAGTAACTTGACATCCATTTTTAGCCTCATGGATCAAAATGTAATATCAAAGTAATATGTATGAAATAAGTTTAACAAAATAAACACTAATAGTGTTGTATACATGCCAGTCCAAGAAGAATCTCTTGCAATCACAATTGATATCAAATATTTTTAGACTTGGTAGCAGCTTCTCCAAACCAACATCTTCTAAAAGAAAGCATTACATGTACCAACAAAAGTAAAATTTGAACCAAAATCAAAGGTCCAATAGTTGCAGCTAGGGCTTCCTCATAATCTATACCAAAACTTGCAATAGTAACAACTATTGCTAGTTCAAAGTTGTTACTTGACGCAGTGAAAGATTGTCTGACCGACTAGGGATATGGGATTTTTTGAAAAATGTATATGTTTCAGTCAACCTATTCCATGTCAATGTCATTGGTCAAAAAACATAGGTGGCATAAAGAATAAGACCAATTGTGGGCTATAGAGATCGAGACAATGACCATGTTCCTCATCTGGGATTGCAAAAACCTTTGGAGTGGAAAGTAGAAAAAATATGCAAAATGTTGAGGAATGAGCTAGGTTGAAAGTGTTCCTATTTATTCTACAACATTCTGACTATCCAAGGATCTTTAAGATTGGGGTTGAAATATATACATTTCCAAAAAGGAAATATTATGTTTATGATTAGGAATTTTATGCTATAGTTCAACCATTGAAGAAGTACAGACACTATCTTCTTCCTAAGGATCTTGTTTTTTATACTAATCATTAAAATTTGCAATATTTGAATAGTCAAGGAAAATTGAACCAAAGGCATTTGAAGTGGATTGAGTTTTTGAAGAGTTATACATTTGTTTTGAAACACAAGAGTGAGAAGTCTAACAAAGTTGCATATACTCTTAGTAGGAGACAAATTTTGCTGATAAAAATGTTTTTGAATTATGATAGTTGGATAAAGAAGAGATAATCAGTGCTCAAGTAGAATAATTTACTGATTATTTGAAGAACATATATGAGGAGTTAATAATATCGGATTTCCACAATCCATTACTAATGAGAAAATATTTTTGGATTTGATTGTGTATGTTTTTTTATCATCAACATTTTGGATCACACTCTATGATCCAGCATCAGGATAAGAGAAGGATGTAAAATGTGATCCAATGATGGATCACAGAGTGTGATTTGAAACATTGATGATAAAAAAAAATACGCAATCAAATCCAGAAACATTCTCTTATATATGAGGAGGTGAGGAAACACATCATAAAGATGAATACATATTATAAGGCTAATGCATATGTGAAAAGGAGGTATAAGGAATTTTAGATTGGAGATGAAGTCATGGTTCATTTGTGAAAGGAGCATTTTCTATTGGGTACATATAATAAGTTGAAGATGAAGAAGTTTGGACCATGTAGGATAGTTAAAAGGAATGGTTATGGAAATGATTATGAAGTGGAGTTGCTTGATGAGTTGAATATTTCACAATTATTTAACATTTTAGATTTGATAGAGTATTATGAAGGAGGTGATGGAGATAAAGTTGCAAAAGCATAGTGGAGTATTCCAGTAGCTAGTTTGACTACAAAGAAGATTGAGGAGACACTGAACAATCATGTTAGCAAATGTACTAGGCACAAAAATTATGAGGAATATTTGGTCAAATGAAAAGGGAGGATAGTAGAGGATTCATCATGGCTAGCAAGGGAGGAGGTTAACCATCTTGGTTTTCCTCAGAACACCTAAGATGTGATATAGTCACTTCTCAAATTACTTTGAGTGTCTGATGCAAGAGAATCCTAGGTGTGAGGGAAATCTTGCATCACCCAAATTTTATTTTCTTTTATGTCTTTTCTATTTTAATAAGGACTAGTAGACAAGGGGTACTATTTATAGAAACTTGCTATTTTTAGTAAGTTTTTCATACGAGCTCAAAATGTTCTCATTTTCTACATGAAAGTTATTTTTAGAATCATAAGCCTACCACAAAAATCTCATTGCTCTAGCTTAAGTATCAGAGAAGTTATTGCAGATTTTAGGTGGCAAAATTTGTAGAAAAATCTCTAGGCTCACTGGCTGAGGCTTTAAAGTGCCTGGATGAGGTCCAAAAACTCTACCGAAGGGCACTTGCACCATTTCAATCCTATAGATCGAGATCTAACATTTACAAGAAGTGGTTATAATAGCCAATCAAAGAAACGATTTGAGAGTTATGGCCTTCTAAAGTTGGGATACCTAAAATTTCTAAAATAATTTGTCAAAGATGTATTTAGCCGACTCTATATGTATTTTTAGGGTTTTTCAGCCCTAGGTATTAAGTTTGAACATCTAGAACCTTCCCGGGTGGCATAAAATTGCCTATTTAAGAATAGCCCAAACATTGTCTAGAACAACTTTGGGTGATAGTTCACAGTTTGCCTTGTAGATTACTATAATGAAGGTGCCCGTTTGGGTTAGCATATTGTACTTGTGAATTCGATAATTTTGCATTTATGACGATAATAAGAAGTCCGTATTTTGTTCTCACATTTGTTGTTGTTTCTTTGTTTCTGTATGTGTTTTGGTATTAAGGGGAGCACCCTTCATCAAAAGAATCCTAAATTGAATCCCAAAATGATAATAGTGGGTATGGAAATGGTAGCCAATACTAATTTTCCTAGGTACCCTAAAAAAGCTTGAATCACAAAACCTATTCCATTCAAAGCTAGGCAACTAAATATGACAAGCCATGTAATAGCCCATATTTTCATTGATTCATTTACAATCCTCTTTCCTAACTCACTTGAACATGTAAGTGATCCACTTCCATTGCCCCCTGCAAATTACATAAAATTTCATTGACCCCTACAAATTACAAGAAACTTCTACATCCCTACTCTATTCATCAAAAATAAGGGAATCTTCTAAAGAGTCTGTCATATCTGCCATCTTTACAACCAAATTTTAACATACCAAAGTCAGACGCACCATAAATCTAAAAAAATAGCCCCAATATGCTAAATTTATAACACAGTCATACATCAATGGGGGTGTTGACGATATCAATTAAAACAATGATAATCCTCAAAAGTGTCATAGAATGAACATGTGTCATTAACAATCTTCTAAATAACAGTCTACTGTTAGAAAATACAAAATACAAATGAATAACAATCATAATATTCTCTGATTAATCTTTTCAATGAGTAAAAAAAGAAATTGACAAGTGTTTGTAGAATTTTAGTGATATATAATAAATCTCCTTCACATTTTTCATGGCTATATAAACTTCTTTATTCTCATGGAGTTTGTTGAGGACATCATAAAATTGTGTACTAGATACTCTTTAAGAGGTTATTCATGAAAGCATAATCTCCTCTACTCTTCTGACCAAGATATTTTTATGTGGAAAAAAATAGTTCAAGATCTAATGGTAGGACTTCATCTTCATTATAATTGATAGTTTTTGCAATCTTGTAGGAAGAATCCATAAAATCATCAGGCTACATTCTCTCAATCCCTGCATGTAAAAATCTAGGTTATTTTAATGTGCTGATTCTAACCAAATCAAATATTTTGATTTTTTTCTAAGCATTCTTGTCAACCTATTATTAGCCTGATATACAATGAGAATATTTCATTTTTTTTGAAAAATCTAGCTGTTGTCAAAATTTTGATAAAATTTGTTGTTGATGGTATGACAAACTCATCGAATCATCTTTGGCCAGTGTTGATAGTTCAATGGGGTTTTTCGTTCATGGTATAACATACCCATCGAATCATCTTTGGCTAACATCAATAGTACACAATTTTGAATTAGTTGTCTCATGCTAACATGTGACATAGATGGGGATGATTTTTGATGGATCTTCCCATCAATATATTGATGGACGTCGAGTGCATCAAACTTTTGATGCAATTTAGCAACGTTGACTTTTGACATTTAACTCAAAATTTTGATCACAACCACATCAAAAAATAAGTCCAAATTTACTACTGGCACCTACTGTGCACTAGGTCTAGCTTGGCAAACACAATTCTTCTTACTTGTTCTTCTATACTTAATCAGTGTATCCAACCTTTGCAACTTTAAGTAGATAAACAATACACTATATCATCACTATCTTAACTAATCTTTGTACTCTTTTTTCATGCCATAACTCAAACTTTCCTCTAGGTGTTGTTGTCTTTTTATTTGATCAAATCCTCTTCGTCAATCAAACAAATAGTACCCAAATCAACTAAGAAGTTGTCTTACCAGCAAGTAGTAAGTTTGACATTAGTGACAAAACAATGATTGAAACACATCCTCATACTTGTATCGATCTTTTCTTAACATAACCATGATCCAAGTATTCTCACTATCATGTCATCTTGCTTTTAATTATAGGTGAATCTTGTCAATTGGAGATACATCAACATCAACTCTATGGAGAAGAAAGGATAAAATTGGAGCATCATGTGAAGGGAGTGTTTTTCATGTTTATTTACGCACCTTCATTTCATTTTATTTAATAGTAGATTAGATTGGTTTACATTTATTTGAAAGTTTGTGGTTTCTTTCATTACACAAATTTACTATTTTTTGAGTCTTACATTTATCTCAAACCTCACACACTTGCTAATGTCATCATCAGGCTATCTACTATCACTGTCTAACTTCACTAATCATGATTATATGTATGTTAAGAGATACAATCAAAATACCAAAAATAACTTCTTAGGTACTCTGTCTGCACACTATCCTCTATAAATCGTAAATAACTCTTGTTAGAATATATAGTCCACCAATATAATTGAGAGGGGGGGAGGGTGTAAGGGGAGTGAATCAATTATCCAACTATTATAATAATTATCAATCTTATTAGATGTTAACCATGAAATATAATAAAAAACCACAACAAGATACTCACACACAATAACACTAGATATGTTAACTACGGAAACCCTTGATTAGAGGGAAAACTCTAATGGGGATGATACCCATAAGATGATATACTAATACAAATATTCCTTTTTAGAGGATGGACCCTATTAGGAGTCTATGAAAACATTTAGTACATATCAGTCCCTGTTAGGAGACTATAAATCCCTGTTAGGAGATTCCAACCTCGTTAGGAGTTGTGCCAACCCTATTAGGAGTTGTGGAAGGCATATGAACCAATTGTCCAAAAAAATTTAGGGGAAAGATCAATGAACCCACTATACAAATGATTTTTGTATTATTCCTTGTAGAATAATAAAATTTTACTGTGCTTCTCCTTCCTCTTTCTCTGTCTTATCAACTAGACCTCTGCTCCTTTTGATCTCAATACCATATTACAAAATTTGCATCCAATAATCCCTTGGATCACTTAATTGCATTCACCAAACACTCTGCTCCTTTTCTCACTTCCTTGATTACTTTGCATTCAATAAATTGATCACACAACAATAAAAATAAGGAAAACATCTTTCCTTTATAGTGTATCTTCAAAAAATAATTCCTTAGCCTTGAGGCTTTCTTAATTAATTATAATAAGATAACTAATTTTTTTGTAATAACAATAGCACGGTCGGCTCACATTCTATACAAATTCTCACACATGTGACACTAGGGCTTGCACACTTGTTGACATCACCATTGTACTATCTTCTATCTCTATCTAACTTCACATCTCCAGATTACATCTTTGTTAGTAGATATAACACAATCACTAGAAACTACTTCTTAGGTACTTTGTCTTTGTATTGCTCACTATAAATTAGGCATATCTTCTACATGCCTTCAACTTACTTTGTGCGCATTTAACCTTATCATGATGACATAGTGTTGAACATGTCCTTAATCATCTATCACTTGACAATCATAACCTTGTTCGTATGACCATGATCTTTATTTTCTACTTTGTCAGTCTTCACAGAATCACTACTCTGTTGACATCAATGACAAGCTCAGTCATGAATGCAATATTTTAACACTACCACATGATCTCCAATGCTTAGGATACTCCTTGAAAGGAATACCATCAACATTCATGCTAACAATATCCCCCTTTGGCATTGATGGAAACATAGATGAAAAACATCTAGGTTCCAAGAGTACCAAACAATACTCTATTGATGCTACTGCTGAACTCATCTTTTCAATTCCTCTTCATCAATCAAATCTAAAATCCTATGGAACACTACTCTATTATGAATCTTCTAGATCAGCATCATGATTTTTTCACTAAGAAACTTATTAGCTTCTCCCCCATTCAATGGTACTCTTATCTTTCCCTTTGGCATCAATAACTTCTTCATGCTACATATCTCCCTCATAGAGACATTCCTTCTCTTTAACATGAATCTTTCTAAATCTCCCTAATAACCATCTCTCCCCTACACATACTTAGGAGATGTTTTTCATGCATTCTCTCTCCATTGACATCAATTACAAAGGATTCATTATGTCAATTTACTACTTCAAGTCTTCAACTAGCTCAAGTGTCCAAAGACATTCTTCAATACCAAATACCAAGAGTCCTCAATGACTTTGCTCATCGCAGACACTCCCCCATACAAGAAGCATCAACATTCAATCTAGTTAAACAATAGTGATCTGTAGCATTGGACTGATTGAATCTTTGCATCATCTACTCAGAAGTAGGTAGGGGTATAAACCCAAGCATACTTCTCAAGTACTCAAATGTATCTTTAGGTAAGGTCTTCATAAAGATATCTACAATAAGATATTTAGTACTCACATATTCCAATCTAATCTCCTTTTCTACTATCTTCTCTATCAAGACATGATACTTAATAGATATATGCTTAGTCTTAAAATGCAATACATGATTCTTAGACATACTTGCTATACTTATGTTATCATAGTATATGAGAACAAGTTATAAAAATTCTATCCCAATGTCCTTCAACATTTTCTTCATCCACATAACTTAATTATAGTTATTTGTTGTTGCTACATACTCTACCTCAACTATACTCTACGAAATATAATATTGTTTCTTGCTCAGCCAAGAAACCAATAATCCTCCAAGAAATAATGCTCCACCATAGGTGCTCTTTTTGTCATCCATACTGCTTTCCCAATCCACATCAGGATAAGCACATAGAGTAAAATGACTTGATCTATCATACCATATTCCATAATCAAGTGTTCCCTTTGTTGCAATGCTTTAGAATAACTAAGAGGGGGTTGAATCAGTTATCCAAGGTCCAAATGTATAGATAAATATTTTTAGTGCTAAACAAATACATGTGCATAAATTGATCATCCGATATCTCAAACCATAGTATATTACTATCCTAGGTCAAATAATTTTTTTAGGAATGTAAACATGAAATATAGCAAAATCATTCACAAAATTTGACACAAATATTTTATGTGGAAACCCAATTTGGGAAAAATCACTAGTAACATGCTACCAATTTTCACTCTTATGAAGTGATCTCCATGAGGAGCCAACCTTATTAAAGGTTACAATGCACACTATTAAATGTGACCTTGATTAAAGGATTTTAATCACCCTATTAGGAGTGAGTCTTGTAAGAGGACTTTAGAACATTCCATTAGAATGTCACCTTGTTAAAGGATTTATCCAGACTAATATAATTGCTAGAAAGTAATAGTAGGACTTGATCAAATAACAAAAAAAATTGCAGATTATAGATCTCTTATTCAATCCTTCAATCTTCTTGGCATTCAATATCCTTTGTCTTTGACAACTTGTTCACCCTTAAATCCTTTACCTCCCTAAGCCTTCTTTCTTAGTATGCCAACTAGAGATTCATCCCTTTGGCCACCAAATGAAGCAACACCTCAAGACTCCTTGTCCATCTCTGTTCACACTATGATACTTTTCTTTTGGCTTGTTATCTCCTTATATACAAAATTTAGATCTTTTTTTCGCTTCACCACAATTGTCCATCTTAGGGTTAGGTTAGATTAATCAAATCTACCCTCTTTTATATTTTGTCCCCTTCTAGAAATGCCATTGCAATCCTCTTCAAATTTGTCTTCAAATGGTTTATCTTGAATTTTGTATCACCAAATCATCATACTTATCTTCCACACACTTCAAAAAATTCAAGAAACCAAATTTGTCAGCTCAGATTCATCAAATCTTTGATCAAACTCATTTTAATGGCACTTGGTAATAAAATGCTAATTTCTCAGCAATAATAGTCTTCTAATGCTCAACCAACACTAGGTTTCTCAGCATACACTAAGTCTTACTGGTGCTCAACACACACTAAAATTCCTTCGCTTGGCTTATATTAGATTTCTCTTTGCTCGACACATAATGAATTTCCTTTGCTTGACTTTAACTAACTTTTTTTCTCGACTTGCATTGACTTGCTCGGATTCCACTATTTGCTTAGTCAGGCTTGTTAGACACATTTCTTTTCTTAGCCTTCTTATTATCTTTTCTCAAGTATCCTTTCATTATAGCCTTAAGTAGATAAACAATACACTATATCATCAAAATATTACTTGGTCTTAATGCTCCTTTTATACACCATATAACTCAACCTTTCACTAGGTACTTTTATTATCCTTTCGTTTCAAATCCTCTTCATCAATCAATTAAATGATAGCATTCAAATCAAATTAGCAATTGTCTCACTAGCAAGTAGCATGTTTAACATTAGTAACAAAATAATGATTATTCCATGATAGGTTTCATCAATCCCCTCATTTCTATACTTCAACAATCTTCTTCAATAATCTCCCTCTTTAGCATTGATGGTAAACCAATACCAACAACAATACTAAAAAAAACTTAATAGCTTGTATTGAAATGTCTCCCTCTATCAGTATTTGTCCTTCTTTTGTATAGGCTATAATCTCTCTTCTTCTTCATATATTCAATGTAATTCTTCCTCTTTATGATCTCCTCTTTTCTAATTCTAACTCTCACTCATACTTGGTAATGCAAATCTCTCTTTATACTCTCTCTTTTTTACAAAAATACCAAAGACTTGAAATCTTCTCATGTAGCTATCGACAATTCATGTTCTCCCTCTGTCACCTTGCATGTGACTGAATTTTTTTTTTCAACTCCTTCCTCACTTCAGGTAGTTCCTAAAGTATGCCATTCAACTCAGTTGATTCAAGGAACTACTCTTGCTTCTTAAGTAGCTTTGGATAGGGGTATCACCCCTAGTTTACCGCTACGATATTCATGTGCATCCTTAGGTAAAGTCTTTGTGAATATATCAACTATCTATTCTTTTGTATACACATATTCCATTCTCACTTCTTTATCTTGAACCAACTCTCTTAAGTAATGATACTTGATTGCAATGTACTTTGTCTTTGTGTGCATCATAGGGTTCGTAGATACATTTATAACACTTTTATTGTCACAATAACCATAGTTTCAGTGATTTCTCCCTTCATTCCTTTGAGTAACTATTTGATCCACACCACATTTGTACAATTTACAACAACAATCATATATTAAGATTCAATGGTAGATTGTGAAATACAATTTTGTTTCTTGCTAGTGTAGGTAACCAATCTTTTTCCTAAGAAAAATGCTCCTCCACTTGTACTTTTTCTATCATTAATGTTTCCAGCCTTATCAACATCTATATAGACTCTCAATTCAATCTTTCCATTTTTACTATAGTATAGACCATAGTACTCTATACCTTTCAAGTATCTCATAATCCTTTTAACAACCATTAAATAATTCTCCTGAGGGTTTGCAAAAAATCTTGCAACAATCCCAACAACTAGTGCAATGTCATGTCTTCTATGAACTACATATTACAATTTTCCAATCATAGACCTGTACAATGTTTGATTTACCTCAGCAGAATAATTAGTTTTGGATAGTTTATGTCCTATCACCATAAGAGTACTAACTGGTCTTGAATATTCCATACCAAAATTTTTCAAGATCTCCTTTACATACTTGGCTAAGTAATGTAAATACCATATTTCATCTAATAAAATTGTAATCCAACAAAGAACTTTACTTCTCTAAACATTGACATCTCAAAATATTTCATCATTTCATTTGCAAATGTCTTACACAATGCATTTTTCCCTCCAAATATGATATCAACAAAAAATATTTCAGCTAGTAAAATTCTTTTACCTCCTTTTGTCTTCAAGTACACATTGTTGTTATCATCAGTCTTCTCAAAACCAATCTTCACAAGATACTTGTTCAGTCTTTTATACCATGCTCTCAGAGCTTTCTTTACAACATATAAAGCTTTGTGCAGTTTACACACCATGTTCTTATTGTTTGGATCAAAAATTCCTTCAGGTTGTTCAATGTAAACCTCCTCTTCTAGTATACCATTTAGAAATGCTGACTTAACATAAATTTGTTGAACTTTGAATCCTTTATAAGAAAAATAAGAAAGTAGGGTTCTCACTCCTTCCAATCTTGCAACTAGGGAAAATGTCTCTCCATAGCCAATTCCCTCTTCTTGTGGATAACCTTTGCAGACTAATCTTGCCTTATTCCTTGTTACTTCACGATTCTCATCCAATTTTTTTCTATACACCCACTTGGTTTGAATAATATTCTTGTCCTCTAGTCTTGGTACTAGTGTTCATGTTTTTCTCTTCTTAATCTGATCAATTTATTCTTTCATGGCTTGACTCTAGTATTCATTCTCTAATGCATGATTCACTAATTTAGGTTCATGTATGCTTAACAAACATGTCTCATTCCTTAATATATTCCTTGTTATCGGTCCAACCTTTTTTTCTTCAATGATTTGTTCAATAGGATGATGTCTTCTGACATATTTTGATAATCTTGGCTCAGTTATTCTTTCTTCAACAATAGGTCCCTCATGAAGTTCAATCTCAAGTTCACTGTGTACTTCTCTATCAGGTAGCTCAACATTCCTCTCTTGTAAAATGATCTTGGCATTAGAATTTACCTTGAATTTTGATTGTAACTTGACTCTTGAATGCAACTCAACATCCATTGCATATGACTTAACAGTTACCTATTCTTGTTGATTAGTAGCTACAATATTATCAACATTGACATACATGCCTTCATAGTAGTACATAAAGGTTTTGTAATTCTTAGGTTGCTTCTTTTGTTCATCTTCATGTATTTTTGTATATTCCTTAAATTTTACATTTTCACTTTCTACAACTTTGTTAGTGTTAGTATTTATACACTTATAAGCTTTACTTCTTGTGGAATAACCTAGGAATATACCTTCTTTATATTTTGCATCAAGTTTACCATTTATGTTGTCCTTAAGAATGTAACACTTGCTTCCAAATACCTTAAAACATTTGACATTGGGTGAGTATCCATGCCATAATTCACAAGGTGTGAAATTTGTACCTTTCTTGACTTGTACTTAGTTCAAGGTATAGACAACTATACTGACATCTTCTCTCTAGTATTTTAAAGAAATTTTCTTCTCCATCATCAGTGTTCTAGTATAATCCATCACAAATCTGTTCCTCTTTTCAACTATCCAATTTTGTGGAGTGGTCCTAGGTGCATAAGTTTGTCTTTTGATTCCTCTGTCATTACAAATGTTATTGAATTCATTTGACTTTAGTCAAATACCACTAAAGCATCATATTAATCTTTCAAAAATACAACTATCATCATTCTTGAGTAATCATCAACAAATAGGATAAAATACTTGTTATCTTTGTAGCTTTTCACATCAATTAGTTCACATAGATTAGTATGAACTACTTCCAAAATTTATTTTGAAGTATGAGTCTTACTCTTAAAACTAGACTTTAACATCTTGCCTAACTGACATTGTTTGCAAATCACATTACCGGGTTTCTTCAATTTTAGAAAATCTTTGACTCTTTTCATTTTACTAATGCTAACCAAGTTGTTAGAATTTACATGACATAATCTTTTGTGCCATAGCCACACTTCATCAAATTGTACAACAAGAAAATTATCTTCATTCATGTCAACATAAAATAGATTACCTCTTGTCTGATCTCCACTCCCAATGAGTTCTCCATCAACATGATAGATCTTAGCTTTCTTGTGTTCAAATTCAACCTTTTATCTTGAACTATTTAGTTGTGACACACTCAATAGATTATACTTAAGTCTTTCTACATTGTAATGCCCTGCCCAGAGATCCTTGGAAACAAGGATGAAATACAAGCCAAGAATTATTTTTTTTACAAGTATGAATGCACGTGACAACATCATACAGGGATCACAACGATCACAATGAGAGACTTCACCACAATCGTGACAACCAATAGATCTCCGAATGCCACTACCAACTGACACACGCGAACAAAAGTCAACAACCATCACAAGAAGATGAGGGTTCAAGAAATGATCACTCATCAACAAAACACCAAGCTGGGGTAAAATGTAGAATCTTGAAATTTGGCTAAGCCTGAAATCCTGAAGCCTTGAAAATTGGCTAAATCTGGATTTTTGAAGCCCTGAAATTTCTTAGAATCCTTAACTTATCTCCGAGAGGTTTGAAACCTATCTCAAAAGATTCATCACATATATTAAAATATATCTTAAGTATAAGAAATTAAATATACATCAACTTATACTTAAATGGTATATTTTAAACCTCGAAGGACTAAAACAGAAACACGAAAAATTGGATTTCAAGAGAAATTGATAGAATTCAAAATGCAACAACATAGGGTTGAAGAACACCCAAAAGGGTAGCCAAATCAACCTTCAAAAAGTTTGGAACATGACAAAAAGTGCCCGCTGTCCGCCCATGTAGGTTTTTACAAAAAATCGTGTGACACTTCTTACTAAGAGAGGGCGACACTTCTCCTCAACGCATGCGACACTTTATCAATGTCATATGACATTTCTCAAGAAGACGTGTGACACTCTTCTAGTGTCATACAACATTTCTTAAGAAGGTGTGCGACACTCTTCTAGTGTCATATGACATTTCTCAAGAAGGCATGCGACACTCTTTCAGTGTCGTACGACATTTCTCAAGAAAGCATGCGATAATTTACAATATTGTATGACACAGTTTGCATGGGCATGCAATGCATTATTAATGTTGCACCATCCTAAAACAATGTTGCCCAAAGAACATGAAAACACTTCAAGAAACACAAAAGACCAACAACTGACCAAAATAGAGCAAAGAACCTCCACATCAGGGAGTATCGGATCCACAAAGGCTTGAGGAATGAACACTCGAGCGCAAGAACAACACAAAATGATGAACATCTATCCATCTATACTAAAAAAAAAAGAACATACTAAAATAAACATTGAAGAGAACAAAAGCAACATCACAATGTACATAAATACATCTCAAGAACAAAACAACCAAACTAAGTACGCGGATCCTCCCATCCATTAATAGCATCATAAGACATCGTGGGTCCTAGCCATCCCCCACGCGTAACATCCCAAGCCACCGACCAAATCGTCGGTACTATCATAATAGGGACATCACTACTAAAAACATGCACAATATCAACATAAGGAAATCTAACAAGCTAGTGATAACTCGTAAGATAATCCTACACTAGATAACATCACCTATCACATGCTAAACAACAATAAGCAATAGATATACTACTAAATCAAATAAAATCATATAATCATATGCTAAACATCATGATAAGGGAATGCATCAAGTAAACTAACATCATCTAAATATGATATCCAAGCATTCCAATGAAAGCATAAATCACAAGAAAGCATACTCTGAAACCCGAAGTACCAAGTGAAAACATCCAGCAATGGTCGCACTAGACAAAAGACCATCTCTGTACATCAGTCCCTAGTAGTTGTGAAGGTAGCTATGCCTCCCAACCACATGGAACCTATAGGTCCACACCCACCATGCTGATGGAGATAAAGATCCAACCACAAACACACAAAACAACATCCATGGCTAACACTCATGCCAGATAGTATGATGGCTGCAACCAAGAACCTAAGACAATGCAAGGAGTACAGGTCTTGGTCAGACACTCGAAAGGCTACTAAGTAGGGGTTGACATCATGGAGAGTCACTTGGCATCAACAAGCCTAAGCTCGAAACGTGCATTTCAACTCCTCAACAGAGGGCCCTGCACACACATTTTATTATCTTAAGTTTTATTACTAGTCACACATTTTATTTAGTTATCACTTATTTGAAACTTTCTATCCTCTACCAACCCTATGGGACTAAGGTCACCAGGCTATGAGATAGAAGCCCCCTCCATATGCTACCCTACCCTACCCATGCTCATCCTACGACAAGTGCCCATTGGCATGCATACTCCCACCCCAACCCCAATGATCATAACTTCCAGAAAAGACATGGAAGGTCAAGACCCTCAAGTCCTCCAACAAACGTATGCACACGTACTTGTGTGTGGCGCACCACCGTCACGAAGATCATAACATAAGGATAGGATGAGAACATAATGCAAAGAAAACACCCAATTGAAAGTAATACAGGAAGGATGGATTCTACATGAATCCCAAAGCCAATAAAACCATACATCATCAAATCACTCAACCGACCTCAATCCAAGAGTATGGATTCTACATGAATTCCAATGATGTAACAAGACCAAAAGTCATGAACTTACTCAACTAGCCTCAATCCGAGAGTATGGATTCTACACGAATCCTAGTGTCCATGAAACAAAGCAAAGGTCCAAAAGAAACCATAATGACAGGTATAAAATCACTCAACTGAACACAACATCAGGAGTACAGGTGCGACATGCATCCCAATGCAAAAAAAGTGCAATAGTGGTCTAATTGATGTCCAAATGGATCATCTAGGTCCATGACGCACATTATGCCAAGAAAACCAGAGAAAATAGGGTGGCATGCAAAACGAGGTAAAAACCCCAAATTTGGAAAAACTGCAAAATTAAAACCCATTTGGTCTTTGGGCACAAAAACCTCAAAAATCCACAAATAAATGGAATCAGACACTGCATGCAAAAATGGCCAGCATAACAGTGTAAAATCCCAAACCATCATCCCAAAAAATAGGGAAATGTTCATACCCACCCAACCGGCACTAATACATTTAGCATCGATTTGCGACGGCTATGTGTTGCAATTATGACAACAATGTGTCACCACTAAAATAGTAATAGATATCATTGTTTTTTAGTCACAAATTATGATGTCTATCCCATGCTGTTGCAATTATGATGCCTATCCATCGCTATACAACCACTTTATTGTGACATCAACCCTATCACAATGCTTGTGGCCAACGTTACAATTGTGACAGACTACCTCGCAATTGCGATGGAAGTTGGCGTCACTGCCATAGCAACCCCATTGCAATTCTTGTGGCACCACTAGCATTGTGATGACAGTTGGCATCGCCAGCACAACAATTCTGTCGCTAAGCTAGTGATGGTCGTCGCAATTGCCACAAAACAAAAAAATTGCAGCAGAAGTTGGTGTCACCACCAAGTCAACCTTGTCACAATGCTTGTGGCGGTTGTCGCAATTGCGAGGTCTGCCACTAGCATTGCAATGATAATTGGCATCATCACCATAGCAATTCCGTCACTAAGCTAGTGGTGAATGTTGCAATTGTGACAGCTACGCCATAAAAAAAATAAAAATTGCTTAGGTTTTTAGCATCCATGCTTTCTTAATTCTCTGCAACTAAGATGTTCTAGCCTCATGGAAATTTTTAGGATGTACCTTATGTTTTTAATTTGAGGTATGGCTTGATATCCTTCTATTTACAGGCAACATCTAAAGAATCCAATTGTTTCTAGATTGACAAAGAAAAACAGTAATTCTCAAGCATAGAAAGACTAGTGAAGGAATTAGTATGTATTAAAGCCAAATTTGGTGAAGAAATCAAATCATTAATTGAGCTTAATGGCTTCACAGATAGGAACTTAGACATGGGTCTATAATGAAGCATTTGCAGGCATCTATAGCCTCTGTTGACAGATAATCTCTCAAAATAATCACAAAACTTTATAGTTTGACAAATAATCTACAATCTATTATTCTTTGAAAACATTAGCAAAAGGATTTTATTCAGATTGAGCCCAAATTTTTAGACGATATCGAAGAATTTCAAACTTACATACCTCTACAGAAACTTTGACAGCCTTGAGCCGAATGAAATCTTGAACACTGCTAAAAATCACCACAAATCAATGTTTTGAAATTAGAAAGAAAGAAATGGCTTTCTAAATAATTATTGTGCTGCAAGCTTGAAAAGTTGCTGAGCTGACCGAAAGGGGACTTAAAGCAGCTTCTTTTTAGCTTTCAAAGATCTTAATGACTGCTCACAGAAAAGAAGGGAGCAAAATTCAAGCTACAGGTCGTCAGCTCACCAAGTGAAGTTGGAGTGAAATCTTTTTTCATTTATCAATGCCCCCAAACTTGGCATGCCTGCGAAAAAAATTAGCTCAGAACTGCCATTCATAGGATGACGCTCTCTTATACTCCTAAATGATTCCAACATGTAATAACCTCCAATTATAGCTAGTCGAGTCCAGTATGTCATTAATGTCGATAGACTTTTTAAACACTGCATTAAAGTCTAACACTTACCACTGCACAACATAGCAAAAAATCTCCTGTCAAGGACAATAAACACAAAATAACTTGAATTCTAATAAAACTCTTGCATCTGAACCATTATTATTCTTTAAAATAGAGGAGGAAAAAGCATTCTATGCTTTTAGAGGAGCATGACTTGAATTTCTAAAAGTAATGATAGAACTACAGTTAATACTTATCCCTTGATCGAACACTCAACACTCGAGATGGTTGATGACTCGTGCTAGCTTTATTTGTTGAAATGTTACTAATGTCTATAGAATTCACTCCTATAATAATAGATTATTGAGAGTCCTTCAAAAATGATATATGTGATATTTAGCTTCATTCAAATTTTTTATATTAAGTTAGAAATTATAGAGAATCAAATATTAAATTTCTACTATTTATTATAATCATAGTGATTGGTTTCTGGATTCAATTCAGTTAAGATTTTTATCATCACATAAAACTAATCTCCTAAGATTTGAGAGATACAATCGACAATTCTAAAACATGATATAGGTAAATATTCTACCTTATGAATACATTATTTCTAGAGCTATATAATTAGATTGGAAATTTTAAAAAACAATATACTTTTCTA
Organism: Cupressus sempervirens; assembly: GCA_028749045.1. Taxonomy (NCBI): domain Eukaryota; kingdom Viridiplantae; phylum Streptophyta; class Pinopsida; order Cupressales; family Cupressaceae; genus Cupressus; species Cupressus sempervirens. The sequence continues at coordinate 582,540,334 of CM053784.1, read as the reverse complement.
CTTGGATAAGGAAAATTGAGCATGAAGATAATACTTACCTTACCCATAATACTATGTTGTTGGCTTATTCCCACCCATTTATAAGTTTTCCCATCAAAATAGTGCACAATTTTCATACCTACCCATATACCTTCACAAGAAAAAATAATAATGACATTAGGACTAGATTTGTATACTGCTTAAAAAATCCATGATATAAAAAAGTGGAAATCAAAGTAAGGTTTGCGATTTTTTCTAAAGATTGAACTCTCCAATTTAGGCTCAGTTACAATGAGGTGAGATGCTGAGTATGTATAATTTCTCTGCCAATTTTCTTTAGCACCTTATGATAATTATGATAATCATATCATTGCTGATAACACAGTCCCAAGATAGTGCTGAGATCCAAGGATGCAATAAAATGTATTAGTGAATGGGCAAAGTTGACTAATGAATTCCTCCTCCTAACACACATCCTCTATGGTTGTATACACCATCCTCTGACACAAGTTTTTGGGAGGGTGATGTTGGGGAATTGTTTGCCAGATTCACTGAGAAATTCTCTAGTCTCATAATGTTGTTATTCCCATATGGGCTTCCTCCTCTTTCAAAAAGCAATAATGTGAAGTTCTGTGAAAGTGTTGCTGCCAGTGGACATCCTACTATTCCTCCTCCCACAATTATGTAGTCATATGTCACTATTGTGGGAGATTTTTTTGCCTCCCTTATGAATCTACCATGGTGTGGTGCTGTCACTGCTTATATTACACACACAAATCAGTGCTTAGGGCCAATGGGTGTGTATAACAAGATATAATACCCGTTAATTTGTTAACTAGGAAGAAAAAAATTATTGAATAAATGTGATAGTTTTTAATCTAGAATGAAGATTGTGAGAAATGCTCCCATAAGATGTGGTGTAAGTTGGTTGTCAAGGATGGTATAGAAGCAACATGAAACACTAGGTGGAGTAATAGAAAACATTTCTCTGCAACGAAAGATCGAAGAAAGTAGGTTGATCATGCACTCAGAGCCAAGTTAATGAGTAGGTTTGAAGTAGTGGTTTTTAACATTAGGCAGTTAAAACTAATAACATGAATATAAAAACATCAAAGCATCAAGAGTAGGTATTGAGCACACCAACATTGTATCAAGAAAAAAGAAATCAGTTTTCAGACTGGTAGATCATGAAAAGACTGTTCCCTTACGTACCACTAAAAATAATTCTATTGATAGGTAATATCAGTTCAAATCCTTCCACATTAAGGATTCTTAGTATGCACGTAACTCTAGAAAAACTTGGATGTCCACATTGAGATCATGCCCACAACAAGCATAACCAAGTTAGATAGAGATGTTCCTCTTTAGGAAACTTTAGAGCATCATATAACACTAGTAATAGAAAATCAAAAGAAAACTATGCACACACATTGAAAAAAAGTTTTTTGATTAAACTTTTGGATCCTTTTTCTTTTTGTAATACATTATTGAGTGTGATTAGAAATGTCCATAAAATTAGTTTAACCTACAACAGGTCATTGTGATCCATTAAATCAGTTTAACCTACAATATTGCTTTCAATTATAACGGACTGCAGAGAACTCATATCCTTAATAATATATGGTAAAATCTCTTATAATTTTTGAACATTGATTATCTCAAAAGAAATTCAATGTAAGCACTGTTCATAAATAAAACACAATTATAACTTCCAAGCATTAAGTCTATGTTGTGCAATTCATTATCCAAATTACTTTGGCACTCACTGATACTGATTAACAATTTAACCAAGACTAATACAAGAAAATCATGACCGATCAACAATTCAACCAAGACTAATACAAGAAAATGATGACCTCATTTTGTGGAGCCACAAATGCAAAAGCTGCATAGTACTGCAAACAAATTTAGAACCTTCTTCTTAATCTCCATATTCTTTTCCTTGCAACCAACACTCTCATTTAGCTACAAATCAAAACATTAAGATCTACTCTATATCATGTGTATATCATCCAGATTGAACATAACAATAGACAAAATGTGTATTCTACATTGACAAAATGACTAATATTAATAGTGATTTAATAGACATAGAAAGTTTTTATGAAATTTTCCATGCTTTCATTGTGAACCCAGTACCTGCAAGCCTACCACATCCTAGCCGATGAAAAAACAATAGTTAAACAAAAAAATAACAAGAATGGTCCTTTTCATGCTGAGGTGCAAGATAAAAGACCTACCTAAAGAAGAGGGAAATATAGCCAACGTGAGCATAAATTTAGCAGATTTTGCCCAACTACATTTACTAGATCACCTTTTAAATATGCTTAAATCACTTTGCATGGTTCTAATGTTTGGAGATCTTTAAGCTTTGCTTGAATGAATTTGTCTATGATTTTGTCATGGCCTAATCAGAATTTTATATTATTCAGCAATTCATTAATCAACTTTTCCCATTCACTAATACATTTGGCATCGATAATACATTAGTCCCTAGTTAATTATGATAATCGTATCATTGGTGATAACATAGTCCCAAGACAGTGCTGAGATCCAAGGATGCAATAAAAAAGCTACAAGTTTAGAACTTCATGATAGTTCAAAGCATGAAGCCTTAGATGCATAGGAAAATAGTCTAAACATAGGACAAAATAGAGATATATTTAGTATCTTATTGAGCTTCACTTTTTTTTGAGAATAGTGTAATATTCTCTACTAAATAGGGCCAACCACGTGAAGGTGGAAGCTCATTTGGCCCCACCCCCCTCCCCCTAACATCACTCTACATTCCTCGTTAACATCTAACATTCATTCATTCTTTCAACCATTAATAAAATGTAACATTCAATCAATATCACATGATAACATTCATTAACACATTAGATTCGTAAACATGCAACATTCATCAATATTTTGCATTAACACATAATTCATGAACATTCATTAGCACATAATTAAATTCATTGAGACATAAAATTCAGTCATTATCAATTAAGGTATGTAGATGACAATCCTTTCTTTTTCTCTTTCTATTTCTTTTTTCTATGTAAGCTCTAAGAGGAGCATTAGTGTCATCATCAATTCCCCCCTCATCAGTTGTTGTTTTATTTGTTCTTGATGATCTCAAATTCCTATGCTATTGCAAAGGGGGGTCCTCTACAATAACAAATAAAAGAGTTAAATTAAAAATAATTTATTATAATTGTTACAAGTATTTAATTATTTTAAATAACATAACTATGGCTCTCTTTACCTGATTTGACCACATCATTTTGTTTGGACTCAACGTCAACACGCTCATGAACATCGACCCCTCGATCCTCTACAGCTGCTATACACAATGTTACGTTAATCCAAACACCAATTGCAATTACATATAAATTTTTTAATAGAAAATGTATACCTCCACTACTGGGATGCACATCATGCAAACCTTTAGCATTCACAGATTATGTAGAAGGATTGTTAGGCTACATTGCAACATCCTACGCATTGTTATCATTGCTTGCTTAAAACATATATACTAACTTTATATAGGAACTTAACATCAAATAGACTAATTGGTAAAGTATTCAATTTGAAATAAATTTCATTTAGCTTATTTACTTGTGGCTTAGATGCATAATTATTAGAACCTGCCACACTGATTTCAACTTGTAGCCATTCAACCATGACTCTATAGCCTTGTTGGAAGCCAATTCTCTTATCCTCTTCTGTGAGGCATCTCTTGAACTTTGAGCCCTGCATTTTTGCGTGGTATGGTGAATTTTACTTGCATTGTTTCATCAACCAATGGAGGGTAGTTAAAATATCAAAAGGAAATACAAAAGTTGCAAAAGTTGAGGATCAGAAGCATAGACAAGCTAGTCTATCCTAGCATTTCCCATCACAATATATAAAAAATTTGATACAATTTTTCATTTACTAATACTTACAACTCATGCTTGAAGTTTCAAAAAACCACTAGAGCCAAGCTTGTGTGTCTCGTGCTTTTCTAGTCTTGCCTTTGTAGCCTTTGATGTGTCAAGCAATCTATGAAAAGTTTGAAATATGTTAGATAGTATAAATATAGAGGTTAATTAGTACATAATTACATTCTCAATAGTATCACATACCTTGGTGCACTCTCTACTAGTGTAATTGCATTTTTCTTGTCAGCTTTATACTTTCCATCTAAAATCAGAGCCTGCCACTCAGCCTCAGGAACATAGGGCGGATGCTCGTACCTGGGGTTATCCTGTAAATGTTTTCTGTACTGGTCCCTAATATACTTCAAACATGAACCAAATTTTTCAAGGAGCTTGTTTCTCTCAAATGCACAAGGTCCAAAGAGTTGGGTCATGCTCTCTATAAGATCATCCTTCAACTTTTTGTCTTGGTTATTCCACATTTTAAGTAAAAAAAAACATGTTAGAATCATAAATGAAGTGAAGCTACCTTTAATATAGTTCAAGAAATGGATGAAAAAAAAAACTATTCTAGCAATGATATGAAATCAAATAGTGGTTTGGGGTTTTAGTTAGGATATGATGTTCCACCAGGTACACATGGTGGGCCCAAATATTCACAAACACTCATCACCAAGTTTTTTTCAAAAAACATCATTCCCTACAAAACAATCATGGGATCATTAGTCAATGAAGAGTGATAAAAAACTAAATTACTATTATATCACTATAGAATAATAAGTGTAAAGTACCTAGAACTTTGGCTACTTTAATGGAATTCTTTCATCATCACTGAAAATCAATATGACATCCTTCACCGTTCCCGTACTAGGGACATAGGAACATCCAGGAAATGATGCTACAACTCCTATTGCAAAAAGTTTCATAAGTTTAATAAGTCTTTGTCATGAAGTATAAAAGAACAAATGATAATTGATGTTAAAAAGTTGTAAAAAAAAAACTGTTGAACTTTGATAGCACATACAGTTGCAGGAATTATCTTTAACCTCTAGCTGTTATGCTATTCTAGTTGTGGTCTGCTCCAAGAATGTCATAAAGTAGCCTTGCAAAAAATCATCTGTTAGTTTTGATGAGGATTCTCATAAATTTTACGTAGAGAACATTGATTTTCATTGGATTTGAATATCAGAAGTTGAATTGCAGAATCAACTCAGGCATGAGTTGTTTGGCATGATGCCAAAAGAAGCTAAAGTTGGGGAGAATGCATACAAACTATTTGCTAAAATGTTAAAAGAGATTTAAAAAAAACATATCAATTGCATGCTGCTTGAGTGAGGTTTATCTAGGAAGAGAAAGCCTTTAGTTTCAAAGTCCAACAATCACATTCTTTGCTTGAACAAGAACAACAGGAGCCTCATATACAACAAATTGAGAGCCATCTTGTGGAATCTAATTGTCATGCTGAAGTATCATTTCAGCCTTCAATTGAGCCGTATGGAAAAAAATGTTTTTAATGTGAAGATGGTTTAAAGACTAGTCATGATACATTTTTGATATATGGGCAATAAGATACTACTTAAGGATGTATGTGATCTTGTGACTCGTCTGTCAGGTCACTTGCCATCAAGTAGAAGGGGTAAGTTGAAGTTGTCATTATGGAAGCATATCGAGCTTTTGCTGCAAGATAATTTGCAAAGCTTCAGCTGAGAAGGGAATTGCTTGGAAATCAAATTTCACTGGATATGGTTGAACATCTAATCAATGATCCTGAATCTTAACATTTATTTCCTCTCCAACTAGTTGTAATTCTGTGTAGTCCCAGGTGCATTAGTGCAATGTTCCCTACAGAAAGAATAAGGAATAGAACCAACTCTAAAATGTCACTATGGATTCCTGAAAAGGAATTCTTTGACAATGTGGAAAAACTAGCTTAGGAAAGTGCTTTTTAATGCTAGTTGTAGAATTGTTATACCATATATGTTTTACACCTTGCAATGGCATACTTTTGATCATCATTTCTCCAAATTGAGGGCTTGCCATGCAGATATATATGGTAGATGGTCTTATGAAATATCACAAACAAAAACATGGCTTGGTCATCCAAGTGCTAAACAGAGTTCAACTGGAGAGTGTAAAGGACAACTAATCATATTAAGATCATGGAGAATTTGAGGCAAATTTTTTTGAAAAGTTTGTAAACATAAACATGGTAAGAACATGGACAGAGGTATTTATAGCTATACAACTCAAATAATGGCTTTGGCCTCCAAGCTGGTCAATTTGTTGCATCTATACAATGTTGTACCTTGAGAATATACTCCACTTTCAACATGACAGGACTAGGGAATACTCTATCAAATAGGAACCATAATGCATGTATTTATCAATTAATTGTACCAAAGATGTTGCAGCTCAATATGCACACCATTTTAATTATGAAAGAATTGACCACTCTATAGTCACAAAAGGTATGCCAAGTCATGACATGAGGGATATAGGCTTAAGTAGAAAGGAATTGGACCTCAAAACATTAAAAAATACAAGATATTAGCAAAAGATAGTCAAATGAATAGACATGAAGAAGAAAAGTATAACAATTCATCATGTGGCTTCCAATGGAGATAGTGATCAATGTTAAGATAGCTAAAGGAAGGAACAGATAGGAAAATTTATAGTTGCTACAATTTGATGAAACACATGAGCTTCCTGAGGCATCACAAGGATATGAGGCTATACATCTATGTGTCAATGTTGAGAATACTACACAAGAATGTGTACCCATACCCTTTTATGCAAGTTGATAGCTCCATTCCTCATTGATATAGCAAAACAAGCTTAGGTTAAGTAGAAGCAGACATTTGTTGGAACTCATGGGTGGAAGAATTGGCATATAGGAAGCACATTCACATTCACTGCTATCTATAGGAATGGCCATGCATGCCCACCAGATATGTATTAAGCCATAATGAAGTTTTTAAAAGCCATGAAAACATTAGTGGTTAGTGTAAATCTGTTCAGGCTGCAGTGAACAAGTATAGTTTGTGCAGGCTTGGTATACTCATTGAAATAGCAACTGAATAGGAGTCGGCAATTGTAACAGTCAAAAGAAGGTGATGATTCATGCAAGAAGTTGTTAAAAATACACAAAAAATTAATGTTTGAGTTCAAAGATAGTAGACATGTGAGTCTAGTTAATCATTCATGTGAATTATAAAAACCAAAGGCGTATCAAATAAATAGTTGTAAAAAAATTGTGAAAAAGTTTAAACATTGAGTGACTACCAAAGGGGGGTCATTACAATCTACATCGTAAACACATAACACTTAAACACATAAAAAATGAGAGAAAAAGAGGGATTTGTGTACTAGTAGATGGTGCAACAGTCGATGCCTGTAAGCTATGTGTTGTCAAAATCAACAGTCCAAAAGAGATTTGTGGTTGTCCTGGATGGAGGCAACGTCGTCATAGGATTTGAAGCTAAAGGATAAAATTGTTAGAGCATGCATAAATATAGAATGCGTGGACTAGCATGGACAAGATTGTTAGAGCATTAAAAAAAAAGGATTCTTCAAGCACGTATTGTCAATGATTATGATAATTCCTATATATATTTAGTGGAAAACACAAGTGGGGAATGGAACATACGATCTACCTGAACCACCTGCAACACACTCATCATGGGAATGGGGCTCGAAATCACGCAAAAAACTTTGTAAAGACAACACATCCATATTTTAATTAATTCCATAAAAGAGCATAACATAAAAATCATTATTGAACTCTTGTTATAATTAAAATTTTCATTAATACTTACTTTTAAGGTTTCAAAGGTGTCCACCAATTCAGATGCCCTATCTTTTATTTCCTGAGTAGTAGGCTTAATGGTTGCCTCATGTATAATTTCTTTACCAATTTTCTTTAGCAAGTTTTTAATCGAACTGATCGGGTCATCGGTCTTTTCCAAATCAATATAAAAAGGGTCCTCCTCAGGGGTGGGCTGCTAAGGGACTGCAGGTTCGTTTCCCTCCCTCCAACCACTAGCCCTCTGTGACAACAATAGTATTAGTATTATTAAAATTACTCCAAAAAAATGAAGAAAACAACATTAAAGAAACAACATTATGCTTCTATCTAGTTTGCACAATTACAATGAGTTTTACCTGCTCATGTGTACATGAGCTGGGAACATCACCAGCATCCCCTCTGGGCGGTTGCTCCATATTGTGCCCCTGTGTCAAAGATCAAGTATAAAAATGTTAGCCAAAAATTTATTGACTAAATGGTATGTTGGAGTCATTGATTAGAAGTTGGTTTAATAGTATGTACCACCCCATGATAGTAGCCTCATTTGTATCTATGCGGTTCAAATTGTAATCAATAAGAAGCTCTTCCCTTACACGTATTAATTTTATCACACAGATGAATACACAATTTCCCTCGCACGCCTCAAATATGCAATTGGGTTGCTTTATAGTTGACCCAGGTCGTGTACTATTTATAAAACCCACAATATTTCATATTGCTTTTGGCCTTCCATCAATGTATATAGCCACACTTTTACTTTGATTATTGTCTTGCTGTCGTATATAATTTTTCGAGAGGGCATACCTACACATACTTTTTTTTATATTGAACAATATGTATCCAACTTTTGTAATCGTAACATGGTCCAACATACTCCATCAATTCAGAAATTTTTTTGTAAGACACCTTTATGCCGTCCATAGAAAATAGGCCCAAACCATGTAATGATGATGGTGCTATGCAATATATCCTCTCGTTAACACAAAAATCAGTGTTTATTGGAGGAAGTTCCTTGGGTACCCAATGTTTCTGTAGATGTTGGTACCTCAAGGGAACCTCGATGTTGCCTTCTATCTCATCATCATAAGAACATGACCCCCCTTGAGCAAGGAAAAATTTCATGCATTTATTGAATTTCCTTCTAATCCTTTGACCTCTAGTTAATCTCCCTATTCTAGATAAACTGCATGTCTCACTTTCCTCTTCTATTCCTATATTTCCCTCACTCGAGGAAGACACTTCTAACAAATACCTATCCGCTGGTACCTGCAAATGGGAGAGATCTTAGAAGACATCAATCTTAATATTGATAAGTGTATTAAATAGACTTTCTATAAGGAGTATTGACTTATACCTATCAATCCATGAGACTATGCGGGATGCTCCTGAAAGGGGTTCAGTTTCCTACAAATGTAATTCAATTATCGTGAGCATAATCAAATCATAATCATAATCACATCCATCATGAGCATCACATAAAAATTAAAAACATTAAAAGGTACACAATATAACACTTAAATCAGGTTCACATTATAAGCCTACTAGGGAAGTAGGTTTAGTGAAGTGCTAAGCACTTATATTATGTTTTCCCTATGAATTTTATTCTAGGTACAACTCCCTTTTATAGATATTTAATAAATTCTCTTTTCTAAACTAAACACTTACAAATGCTTTTGACCTGAAAGAAAATAAGGCTCAATACATTCGTGCATCAATATGTGTTTTAAATAGTTTTATTTAATTAATTTAGATTAATAGTTAATTTAGATTAGAAGTATTCTATTTCTAGTTGAAACTTGTAGCTTTTAAATAGATAATGAATAAACTATGTAACCATATAAGAAAAACATATTTCTATCAAGAAATGAATATTAAATAGATTAAGGATTGATGGCATGCCTCTAAATTTCATCATCATCATCCTTGTCGTCGTCATCATCATCATCATCATCCTCCTCCTCCTCCTCATCATCATCGTCATCATCATCATCATCCTTGCCATCATCATCATTTTTGTCGTCGTCGTTATCATCATCATCATCAACATCATCATCATCAACATCAACATCATCTTCATCATCATCATTAGTAGCAGCATCTACATCATCTTCTACTTCTTTGGTATCTTCTTCTTCCATCACATTATACTTTATTGGCCTTCCTCTTGGTTCATGTCTAACAACAAATGACCAACCCGATTTATGTCAAACCTCTGAGTAAAATACCTACTCACATTGGTTTGGAAGAACATAGGGCTCATCCCCAACTGGCTCAAATGACCTTGTATTAACCATTGTAAATCCATTATCATGTTCAATAACAGTACTATCAAGATCATTTGGATTAAGTTGTAGCCTGTACCATTTGACAACAAAGAGTACTGATTTGAAGGAACTAAAGTCACAGTCAAGTATATCATCCAAAATTCTATAGTATCAATTTTCAGACTCTCAAGGATGTAAGCCATTTCTAGATGAAATATTAGTCACTTGAAAGGATGTAGTTATTCCTGAATCACAAGTTTTCTTTGTGTCATCCAACACTTTGACGCAAATTTTTTGACCATTATAGAACATAGCCTTGTGGTGTTTAACCTACAATAATATGTGAAACATGTCAAAATTATTGTATCATGAGTTGATAAACATACGGGTGATTAATAAATTTGTACATACCTGGAAATCTCTTAAACCACGTGCTAAATCTATTTCCCTTTGCATAACATTGGAATCTCCATTACAATGAGCTTCTTCAACCAATGAAGATACACCTTCCCATGTTAATGTCTGACCATAATGTTGACATCGTTCAATCCATACCATCATCCAATCAAGATTGTTTGCAATATACAAATGTAGTGCATCCCACTCTCGAGCACTTATACAAGAAAAATAGACAACTTACAACCAATTTATTTTGAAGATTAAGAAATAATTTATTACAATAACATCTTATAATTTATTACCTCTCACTTTCCTCAATGTACCTTTCCCCATCAAGTACTCCCATTCTAATTTTTTAAAAGGCTTGAGATCCCAAATGCGATCTACATGGATATTTGATGCAAACTTAGGAAGATATTCAGTAATGTACACCATAGTCTGATATACCATATACCCCTCTACCATAGAACCCTCAGGATGTGCTCTTTGTCGAACCAAAGCCTTCAAAGATTTCAAGTGCCTCTCAACCATCCACATTGACCTAGTGTGTACAGGTCCACACAATTCAATCTCCTCAACTAGGTGTATGAGGTAGTGTTCTTGTGCATTGAAAAAAGTTGGAGGTAGACACTTTTGCATTTCACATAGTAAATGAGGAATTCTTCTCTTCTAATAGTTTATATTTTCTTTATGGATTTCTTTAGATGAAAACCACCTATATTCAGAGATTCAAGTCACAAAAAAATATAGATACGAGACTTTACAAAATAATATACAATAGATTACATAGCAAGAAAAAAAAATCACGAATATAATACATATATACAAAAAAGTGAATAGATATTACTGCTTACCTCATGTATTTTCCAAGATCGTATATCACTTGTTTGATGTTATTGTTGAAGGGCTCTGGGAGAGCTAGAGGAAGCATGTACTATAGTAATTATAAACCAATAATTTCATTGTTTTCTAACATAACATAACAAACAGTACATGTAGTTTATGAATATATTGTAATACAGAAGAACATAACTTACCTTGATGAAAATATGCCAATCATGCATTTTGAGCCTTGGCCCAAATTCACTTTTTTTTAATATGAGATTGTTTATGTTCGTAGCAAATCCTATGGGAAATCAAATTTTTCGTATGACTTCTTTTATGGCATCACTTTGCTGCTCTGTTAATAACAAGGAAGGGCACTTATATTAATCTGATCTTTGTTGCTATTTGAGTGAATGAAATTCTTCAATGCATGATTGGATTCATGAATGACATTACAAATTTTGACAATTTTTTCTTTGTCATGCCTTCCATCAAATATTTTCCACAATGTCTCTGTTATATTCTTTCCAATATGCATAGTATCAAAAAAATGCACAATTTTTAAGTTCTCGTAGTAGGGCAACCTTCTAAATTGTCTGGGATAGCTTTTTAGTCCCTTTGGAAGGTTTTTAGTACTGCCTTGATGACCTTTATGATCATCAATTACACAATTAGTAAATACAAATCACAATAGAAATATATAAATTACAAATATAAACCATTAGGTGGAACAACATTACCTCAATGATTAATTCTATTATATTCCAACTTCCATAGGCGAGATGTCATTCTTTGTGGCTTTGATGTAGTCTCTTCTTTCCCATTGAAAAGATGTTTTTTCGTACTTCGATACTTATGATTTCTATGGAGGAAGTGTCTACACTCATCAAACACCTACTTTCCTAAACTTTTTGAATGACGAGATTTCATCTTTGGACCACAAACTAGACATGCAAATTTTCCCTTTGTTTGAAGACCTACAAGATAATGATATAATTGGATTATTAAATATGTTGATTTTTATAATTAGAATTATCGTGCACAACTTGAATTCACTATAACATACCACAAAAATGTGTTAGCCCTGGGGCATCATGTATTGTCCATTCAAGTATAACATGGAATTGAAATTGTCTTTGTCCTATTGGTCTAGACATGTCATACATAGTGACACTGTTCCATAACTCCACCAACTCATCGATAAGGGGCTCAATATATACATTCATATCTTTAACTTGATATTTACCTACTTGAATGAATAGTAACATTACCTACTTGAATTTACCTGCTTGGGAAAAAGGGCAAATGAAGATATCATTTCGGCTGAGGGTCCGAGCAAAAGAACTAGGTAGAGCTCGAGGAATAGTGCTATGAAAGCTGTTGCTACTATGGATGCTGTTTCCATTCGAGATACTGCTACTATTGGTAAGGAAGCAGCTAAATTGATCCTGGAGCTGCAATAGTGGCACTGGGGTGGGTTCTTTGGTTTGGTGCCTGTCTGGTATTGGTCACTGGTTGGGGACTCTGGTCTTGGTTTCTGGTTTTTTTTATATAGTTAAGACTGTTTGTGGTTCCAGGTCCCTGTAAAACTTGGGTTAGCTTGTTTTTGGACTTTTCTAGTGGTTTCAGGTCCCTGTAAAACCTAATTTTGATACTGTTCTTCACTTTGTTGTAGGTTTTTTCCTGGTTAGGATGTATTGCTTTATCTTTCTATTTTTTTGTTAAAGGGTTTTGAGGTCCCTTCAAAACCCGCTTTTACCGTAATCTAAAACATTACATAATTATTGTTACCATTTTACTACAAGATTTGTAAGTACATGTAAATTAATAACTATCAAATGATAAGATACTTGGAAAAATCATTGCCAATATAATGTGCTCCCTCTTTATTGACATCCACGGAGGAATGTTATTGTTGATAACAAAAACAGGTCACACCGAGTAAACAAATCTCATCTCTCCAAATGGATTGACACCGTCTGCTGCCAATGAAAGCCTGAGATTACGAGGTTCTTCTTTGAAGTGTTGCCACTTTTCCTCTATGTGCATAAATGTCGAACCATCTGCAGGGATTTGAATAATGTCATCTCGACTTCTATTGCATGCATGATAATCCATAAATTGAGCCAAGCTACTACACTTGAATAATTTTTGCATCTGTGGAATAATGGGGATGTAACAAAGAACCTTTTGAGGCACCTTTTTTGTTAGTCAACCTATTCAATATCTACTCCTATGACATACAGGGCATTGTGTTGTAAATTCATGTTCTTTATAATATATAATATGATCATTGGGACAAGCATGTATTGCTTGATACTCCATTCCAATATCTTTCATAACAACAAATAATTCTTGATATGAGTGAGGTAGAATATTTGATGGTGGTAACAGAAACTCGCCTATCAATTTACAACAAAAAATATAAGTTGTTAATATAAACAATATTAGTGGTACATTATTCACCCTTTGTTAACTATAAAGACATATATGACATACCTTAACATACATGACATTGTTATGTTGGATAAACCATTCATAACCTTCAAGTTCAACAACAAAAATACAACAGAGAGAAGAGTTGTTTGGGAGTCTTTGTACAGGGGCTCGTATGCCTTCTCAAGTAGAGGTACATCGGGGCTATCATCATCATCATGATCAGATATGCTTGGACTAAATGTGTCATGGATCAATGTATTTATACCATCATCTTCAATTGTGTTTTCTAGCGCATGATCGTCATCTTCCATGGGATCATTATCTTCACCCTGGATATTCACACCTCCATGTTCCTCCAGTTTGAAAACCATATTCTTCGGATTGTTGTGGTTTATATCATGTACTTCCTTGGGGAGATCAACCTATATAAAATTTATTAACATAAATAAATCATGATCATCAACTAATCATCAAGTGATTTCATATGTATATAAATTGTTAAAATGATATAATGAACAACTTACCAGTGGATGATAGTCATGCCCCCCTTCAATGTGACCATTCTCCCTACAATGTCTCGTAACTATTTTGATTAGCAGTCTTCTACGATTTAAGCCCTTACAAATTTTGCAAGGACAATAACATTTTCCATCACCTTTTCTGTTCAAGTTAGACCACAATCTATCGACTATCTCCATATTTTGTTCTTCACTTATATTATCTGACATGATCGTTCTTCGTAGGAAGAAAAAATCGGGCTATGAAAACTTCGGTCTACAACTTTCACAAACTAAGCAAAAATATCAAAAGTACACAAATATTCTTAGACCTAGCTAAATACTTTAATATTTTAGAAATATTTTCTTTGACTTTATTCCTAAGACATTTAACCCAATCACCTTTTATAACATTCAGTCAATTGCTCTAGGCAAATTTGTGGATAAGATTATTTGTAAAACTTTGACCAATCGCCTGAAGGTCTTATTTCAAGAGACCTTACAACATTAAGCCACTAAAAGAAATTTCAAAACATATAAGCTAAAATTCTAGTTAAAATATACATTAGATTAAAAAAATACAATTTTCATACCCAAGCGCACAACTATAACTCGTGCAACGACCTTCTTGCTTAGTTGTAGAAGCTCTCTAGCAATCAAATTATACAAGCTACAAGGCCTAACAACAATTTCAAAACATATAAGCTACAAGGCAAGACATATTACATGACATGGAAAAAGGAACAAAATTTACAAGCTTTAGCAAGACATATTAAACAACATCATAGTGCTAGAGAGATCACAATTATATGAGTCAAACATAGTCATGAAAAAGCACATAAATTAGTTATTATATGCAATTAAAAGATATATAGCTAGATAGGGACATCCATAGGGTATATTGAAGAAATGAAATGGTCATATAGATTTCATATAGGATTTTGAAGATGATAGTGTTCTAAGGCAAAGAATCAGGAATCTACCTCCAGTCAAACAAATTAGAGGTTCGATAGTTTCTTTAAATCCTGCACATGATATGGCCTTCAATATAGCACTTCTCTCTAGCTTGCCTGTCACAAGATGAAATTAAAATGAATGCCAAAAATGTTACAAAGAGAATGAGCTTTTTTATATTGATTTTTTTTCATGATATTATAGAACTCTGTATCTATAAATGCTAGTAGGGTATTGAAGTGGGTGGCCTTCAAACTAGCCTTGGCCGGCACATGAAACACCATTACATAACAATATTTTTATAACAATCACATTAAGCTTATCTATGTAGTTACTAAACCAGCTATTATAAATGAGACACCAGATATAGATTACAGTGTGACCAAATCGAGCACCATATCCATAAATAAAAGGTTAGAATGTTCTAATATAGAAGAGAGCATAATATATACCAACATCAGTGTAATCTGTACAAGAAATATTAATTACTATGCAACATATGACATTAGACACAAGAACATGCATATATATGATTTTTGCTTAAATCCAAGAAATTGTGAAGCTGTTCATCAGGTGGCTCAAAATTTGCATTGTCATCTGGCTTCAGAAACTATGAAGCTATTCATCAGGTTTATTGGAAAGCTTTAGTGTTTTTTATTGGCAGAACTAGGGATGCAGTGCAAGCTTTCTATGGCAGACTAGGGTTTCAGGGTTGGAGATTCATGGCACAGAGCTAACCATACACACCAAATAGAGAAAATAGTACACAAAAAGATAGCTGGGACTATAAAAACTCGAGCCAAAAATTAATAAAGAAACACTACAACCAATATACCCTAAGAATATCTATTTGGAGTTGAAGAAGGAGTTCACTCTTTACATAGTCCTAAATATGTGAAGAAGATGAAAGAAAGAAATAAAAGATTTATTAAAACAAAAATGTATTAGCACATGTAAGGTACAAGGTACAACTACCATTATATTAAAGTTTTTAGTTTTTTTTTGGCATTTTTTTCAAAGGGAGAGAAGATCTAAACATGAAATATGTAGGTATGGAAGGAAGGAAGATCGTGGTATAAGAGAACATCTGAACACGAGCTAACGAAGAGCTAGAATATACATATGCATTGTTGACAAGGGATAGAAATGAATGAATATATAACAAGGAGAAAATAATCAGTAAAGGAAAGGAAGTGAAGATCTGATACTACAAATTTGATGTGATCATTCATAGGTGATTTTTCTCTTAATAAGGTTTTCATGTTAAAAATTATTATGTTTAAATGTGTGGATTATTGTGTTACATGTTATTTTATTCTTATTTTTTTTATACTTCTTGTTGATGTAACTCAGTACATGAAGTATATAGTTAAAAGTTTATTACTCTGATACATGGTGAAAGCTAACAATTTACTAGTGAAGGATGAATTAGATATTATTATGAAGTTTTAATATAGTTACCAAGTTGATATAGGAAAATTTTAAGTTTGTAAGATGTTGAGAGTTTTTTAAGGCCCTATTTGATAGCCGAGGAAAATTGAGCCCCCCTCCCTCCTTAGTTATTTAACAAAATCATGTCAAGGTATCCAACAAAGGATCATGGGAAAGAATGGGATGCATTAATACCATAGGAACAATATGCCTATAATGAATGGACAAATAGGAGAAATGGTATTAGTCCTTTTAAGATAGTATATCAAAAAAGATAGAGGATATTTTAAATTGAGGGATATGAAGAGTATGGATAAGAGGAGTTCTCATGCTGAAGGTATAGTAGAAGCAATGAGAGAGGTTCATGAAAAGGTGCGAGCTAATTTATGGAAGTGTTTACAACCGACCAAAATTTTAGGAGAAAAGATATACAAAAATGATACACTTGAATAGGGAGAGAATTTCCAAAGATAGTTAGGGTAAGATTATAATGGGAAATACTAGTCACTACAGGATCCTGGGAAAGTATGGAGAATTTTTTTACAAGTTGTTGTAACCACCTTATATAGGTCTTTGTCTGTAGGATATGACTAGGGAGCCTAGATATATCTATTTTTGTGCCACGGGGTAGCTTGTAATCATCTTTAAATTGAGAAGTGAATCTGCACTCAAATTATGTATTATATTAGGATATAAAACTCAATCGAATCTACAACACAGGAAACTGAATCATGAAAGATCAAAGAACACAAGCTCTAAAACCTAGTAGATTGAGGTCAAACATCAATAGGGTTTAAGAAAGCTGAAATAATATATGACTTCTCATAAGACTTGTCTATGATTCTTATGAAATAAGAAATAAAATGAGATATATCTGGAGCAGATGCTTCATCCAGATTAAACAAGCAATGAATGTGTGAATCTTTGAAGAAAGCATATTACAATCTCTACATGTCAAAAACCTACTTTTGTTTTGGACCCATTCACCTGCACCCTCAAATCAACACTCATATAGACATTAATCCACAGAAAAAATTGATACATTTCCCTTTTGGTGTGGAGTGATTGGACCATTTATACATAAGCTGAGAAAGTTTTCTTTTACCTATAGTAATGTTGGGTTATTTTTCAGGAAGGAATAGGCAGCGTGGCATAAAACTTTTCTCACATAATCTGTGCACCAATAAGCTATGTGGGAAGAAATTCTTCATACGTTTCTGTACTCGAATAAGCTATGTGGCTTTAGCACAATATGCGTTAGCAAAATGTAGTTTCTTGGAATTCTATGATTACAGGTATAAAATTTGTCAAATCATTCATTCGATTTTTTAAGATATTTTTCCAACAATCAGTATCCTAGGAATCAAAAAGATGTTTATCTTTCTTAGCAAGAATGTAGAATGCACGCCATGTGCTTGGCAGCATGCCTAGATGAAATATTGTTTATTGAAAATTCAATGGTTGCAAGCATGGAAAACTTTACTAGAATTTTTGAGACAGTAAAAAGTAAAAACTAGATCCAAATAGATAAGTTTTCAAGAATCATTGAGGAATCTAAAGATTTGGACAGTTTTCTAGTGAGACTCAGGATGCATGAAATATGTTTGGAAAAAATGCCTCAATGGAATGAGTTTTCTTGTAGAACTAGACACAGGCAAATTTTTATGGGTTAATTTTTAACATCTAAAAAAAATGACACATATTTGGTTGGCAATTTATTGAAAAAATCATGCAAGCTCTTTTTCTAAAACCTTTGTTACCAAGAAGAATAGCTCTACTGATGTTCAGGATTAGAGAAATATCTATCTGTACCACTTCCTTTAAGTAATGCCATAAATGTTGATAAAAAAGTGCAAATAAACAAATACCAAAATTAGATCTAAAAGCACAAACAAGATCAAGACACAAAACACGAGATTTATGGTGGTTCATTGAGATGGCTACATCCAATTTTATAGAAGGGGAAATCTTTTATTAATATCTTTGCTTTAATTATAGCAGCAAGCTTTAGCATTACAATGATCAATTAATCAAACATTATCCACATACATACACATATATTAAACTTTCAAATGAAGAATGTGAAGTCTCTAACAATTGGAGGAAATTGGTGACTCTTTGGTTTCATTATCCAACAATCTACCACTTCAAACATAACCACTGCAACAAACCTTTGGAGATATTCCCCCGCTGAAGGCCTATTGTTAGAGTTTGACATTACCAAGATAAGTCCTAAAAAATTTCAACTTCTCCCTTGGTAATATCTTTGTCAATGCATCAGCTGAATTCACCTTAGTATCAATTATTAACTTGCAACTTGCCCTCCTCAAGAACACTCCTTATCAAATGATATTGCAGCTCAATGGTGATTTGGAGGAAGAAGTATTCATGGCCCAACCTCAAGATTTCGAAGTTGTATGCAAAGAGAACCAATTATGCAAAGAGCACCAGTTACACATACTAGTGAAGAATCTTTATGGCCTTAAGTAGGCTATCAAAGCATGGTACACCAAAACTGACAGTTACTTGGATGCATGTGGCTTTCAGAAGAGTCTTTTAGATCCTGACTTGTATGTCAAGAGTGTTGGTAGTTCTATCATTCTTGTTGTCATCATATGATATTTTCATTACTAATAGAGGGGCACATTTGCTTGAGCAGATCAAACTAAAATTGTGTCAGTAATTTTATATAATTGATTTTGGTTTTCTACATTATTATTATTTTGGTGTGGGGGTTTTGAAGACAACCAAAGATCTTACCCTTTACATCTGAAGCATAGGAGCCAAAAGCAGGTCCATACACACTTTTTTGATGGCTCAAGATATCCTTAGACCATTTTTGATTCATTTGTACCATTCTAATCTAACCCACCACCCATCCTTCACCCATGCATTCAATGAAAAAGTACTGTACATAAACATCACTTCTATATAGTAGTAGTTGTATATTTGGAATCCCTGTCTTAAAAAAGAAATGGCATTATGAATATACACCAGAAAATAGACCAAGTTCATACCCTCTTCTAGCATTTCCTTTTCTATATTGAGAGCAGGGTCTGTGTTAGTAGTTACAACACCTTATATAAGGGCATTTCCTATCCTTGCAGTGGCATACAATGAATGTTGCTTGTAGTGGACTGACATAATTATAACTGATTACTATGTACTATTGAACCACATGTTTTTTGCCATGGCCTTTTTGTGGTAGCATGGTATTACTCATTTCTTCATATGACAAAATATCACCACCAAGTTGTGAGGCCACTTAGAATCATACATTGTTATTTGTTGACATTCATGGGTGAAATGCATTTTAGCATTCAGAATTAACACTAGTATAGATAAGGACTGCCAGTCATCAATTTTTATACATAATATGAGTGGTATTCAGTATAACAATGGTTTAACCCTTTTCCTTTACAATATTAAATACCTCTCGAGTTATTCAATGCATTTGTATGAGTGAGGAGCCCGGAATGGTTCCCTCACAATTCATGATATGAATAATCTATTTTATCACAAGACTATACTACACAAATGCTTCAAGAACAGAGAATGGCTGTGCAAAAGTTTTCGTATTTCTATAGGCACATCTCAAACAATAATAAGTAAGTAAGGCTGCCTTAGAGTAGTACACTCTGACTAGCTATTGAGCATCTAGAATAATCTTTCTACACTAGCCCAAAATCAATAAATCTATTTCAACTGACTGCTACTCTCCTTTGGTGGCAATTCTCTACTACCAGCTCAGAGACCAGAGGGATGAAATGATGCTCGTTAGAGCCTAACTCTGGGTCTAGGGAGTGGAATGGGTAATGTCATAGATTATTTCTATCACATTTGCTTGAGCAAATCAAACTAAAATTGTGTCAGTCATTTTATATAATTGATTTTGGTTTTCCACGTTGTTATTATTATTTTGGTGTGGGGGTTTTGATGACAGCCAAAGATCTTTCTTAAAAAATAAAGATTCCATCTGATTCGCAAAAGCCCTTGTAAAAAAAAATTAAAACTACAATGGCAAGAGTCCTCCAAATGTTACCTTGGCCCTTTCACTGTGCGCAAAGCTGCATCAATTCTAAACATGACAAATTTCAAATGAGCAACATTTTTTGCTTTTTTTTTCTTATATCCTGTTAGCATCACAATTGCGATGTTTTCACTTGTTAGCATCATAATTGTGATGTCGTCAGGTTATAATTGAAAAAAAAAGCCAAAAATACATAACATTTGCCCGCCGTCGCAAATTTTCTTCAAAATTTTAGTCCAAATGTATTAGTGGGGGTAGAACTAACATACATAAATGGAGGGGAACACTAGTTCTCAGCCTCCAAACAAACGGCTACCAAAAAAAGAGGCAAAAACAAAGTAGAAACAATAAAACAGGAAAGCCCTACCTCACAGCCAAAAGGGACAAATGGGAATCTGAACCATAAAATAAATATCCTACAGAAGTAGCTAAAAATTGCAGCAATCCAAGGTTTCCCTGAGCTGGATCCAACGAGCCCAACCTCATGATGATCCCACGCCCGTAGCTCCCACAACGAACAAAACAATAAATCCTCATGAAGAGGATTTTGGGTTTTACTCTCCAACTTTCCAATTCAAAAGTGAGAAGTGAGGAATTAAATTCCTTTTTGGATACTTATTCACTTTTCGAGTGAATAATCGATTAGGGCAAATAAGCAACCAACCTAGTTAAACCCCAAATTGACCCAAAGGAAAATAGGCTATTCCTATAAATAGTAATTCATCTATGAAAAAGCTGCTAGAAATTAAAATAAATCAATTAAAAAGCTCAAAAACCCAAAAACACATAAATCTCCTTAATAACTTGCGCGAGAATGAGAACCTCTAAATGCACAGACACGCTTACTGGTCTAATCACATAATGCAAATGAATTTGGATTTAATAATCACCAAAAGGTTTAAATTAAACATTTAATAAAGGATACATCAACCATATAAGGATGACATTGGTAAAATATGAATGGCTGAATCACTAACTCCATGTGCCACTGCCAGGGATATAAATCCTGCACACTAAACAACATGATCAAGTGCAATTGCATATAATAACATAGCCAAAGCAATAAATGCATTAAATCACCTAATTTAACCATTTAATTAATTATAGTAAAATAATCTATTTACATCACTCACGTTCGCATAAAGCATAACAACACAGAAATGAAGTAAATAACCATAGCATTAAATCCATCACCTAACATAGTCAGAGGTATGTCCAAATACCAGATATCATCATAAAACACACTGTCATCTCAAAATGGCATCATCATGCCATATGACTAACTAAACAGTATAGTAGTCTAATATCTATGATACTGAAATCAAAGTATAACATCTGACCCTCGGGTCATCTCAAATGTAAAACATCTCATAAGAATAGATATCTCTCAGATCAAAATAAAACAAGGTAAATGTCTGCAGTACATAAACAAATAATCCCACATGAACAATCCATTTCTAATTATGTAAGCATTTAATAATTATTGATTATAGAATCAACAAAAAGACACTTAAAACACATAAGCAAACATAGTCATAAACATGACTAACCACTGCTACAGGAACCTAGTCTAGTGTAGCATGGTAATAGAACACAGTGCAATCTCTGTACACATCTCAGGGTAATCATGGAACAACCTCATGATACCACATCAATCTTGGTAACCATTAGCACAAACCTTAGTGAACCATCAATCACAATCTCATAGATCAGTCAAAAGCATGATCAAAGCAACTGATACAGAAACATAAATCCAAACACCTCGATGGTGTAGACCACTTAGGGTCACAATCATGATCCTATCACAACAAAAGATCAACAAGGTTGCATCCATAAGGATGACTCACAGAAGTCAAATGGGAGAGGCACTACATACATAATAAGCATTGACATAGATGATCTTGTTTTTCAATATTATTGACCTTTCATTGGATAGGGTACATCACTACCAAATCTAACACTATTTCTACTATAATTCTCAAGGGTAACGAACTTACTTTTACAACTAGTCATGTGAAGAGAGCATCCACTATCAATGATCCATCTTTTACCTTTGATTACATATGATACTAATGCAGTTGCCTCATCTTCATCTAAATATTTTTTCATAGAAACATACACAAATTCATCATCATGACCATCTGATTCATCATTAGATTCTTCTTTAACAATGTAACAAGATTGTCTTTATAGCCTCTATTAATCTCATCTTTTCTACCTCTGGATTTGTCTTCATTCCTATTTTTTTTCTTCTCAGGACACCTTGGTGCAATATGATTAAGTTCATTACAATTAAAAGATATGATGGGTAACTTACCTTTTTATTTTCATTTGCCTCTATGAAATCTCCTAGCCAACAATGCTTCTAGTTCTTCTAGATCTTCATCATCTATATCATTATCAGTAGCAACATGCTTGACCATTTTCTTTCCTTAAGGTTCTTTCAATGTCAGCTTAGCTTTGAAAGAAGAACCAATATTCTAAAATTTGAGAGTTCAAAAAGTAGCAAGTCTACCAATCAGTATTTCAAGGGTTGGATCACTACCAGGAGTACACCTCAGTTCTTGTATAGTAGAACTCTAATAACATAGATAGGCAGTAGGGTTCTCAACACTTTGTTGATCACAATCTCATCTTCAATAATTCCATTTTCTCCTTAGATTGCATTTACAACATCTCTAATTCTTGCAAAATATTGGACTATAGTCTCACCTTCTTGCATTCTCATTTCATCAAATTTTCCTCTTAGACTTTCTACTTTAGCTCTTAGCACATTCTTGTGTCCTCCATAGACCTTCTGTAGGGAATGCCATATTCTTTTAGAAGTGGTACATGTTTTGATATCTTCAAAATTTGAATAGCTTAAGGTAGATGCAATCTCCCACATTTCTTGATTGTGCTCTTTCTTTTGTTTAAGTTGTTTAGTAGTTAGGGTTCCAACTACTTCAACATGTTCAGTACTAATAGCTATCTATGCATAATCTCCAAGTCCTCCTAGATGAAACTTCATCAAACTTTTCCATGCAAGAAAGTCTTCCTTGTTTAACTTGGGCACCTCCTTTCAATACATCTTGATCTTTAGCTTCATCTACCTTCAAACATTTTCTTCACAAGCACCAAACACTCTAATACCAATTGTTAGAATGCTTTAGAATAACTAAGAGGGGGGGTGAATCAATTATCCATGGTCCAAATGTATAGATAAAACTTTTCAATACTAAACATATACATTTGCATGCATTGATCATCCAATATCTCAAACCATAATATATTACTATCCTAGGTCAAATGAACTTTGCAGAAATATAAACATAAAATACCACACAATCATTCACACAATTTGACACAAGGATTTTATGTGGAAACCCAATTGGTAAAATACCACCAGTAACATGCTACCAATTTTCACTCTTTTGAATTAAGCTCCATGAGGAGCCAACCCTATTAAAGGTTGCAATGTTAAATGTGACCTTGATTAAAGGATTTTAATCACCTTGTTAGGAGTGAGCCTTATTAGATAACTTTAGAACATTCCATTAGAATGTCACCCTATTAAAGGATTTACTCAAGATTGTTAGGTCAACCTTAATCCAAAGGATTTATCCTGACTGATAATTTTTTTAGAAAGTAACAATAGGACTTGATTTGATAACAAAACAACTCACTTGTAGATTACATATCTCTTATTCAATCCTCCTTTCTACTTGGCATTCAAGCTCCTTCATCTCTAACATCTTGTTCACCCTTCAATCCTTCACCTCTTTAAGCCTTCTTGCTTAGTATGCCAACTGCAGATTCATCCCTTCGGCCACCAAATGAACCAATACATCAAGACTCATTTTCTATCTCTACTTCACACTATGACACTTTTCTTTTGGCCTGTTATCTCCTTATATAGATAATTTAGATCTTTTTCCTCTTCACCACAAGTGTTCGTCTTAAGGTTGGGTTAGATTCATTGAATCTACCCTCTTTTCTAAAGTGTTCTCTTCTAGAAACTTCCCTTACAATGCTCTTCAAATTCATCTTCAAATAGTTTATATTGAATTAAGTGCCACCAGATCATCATACTTATCTTTCACATGCTTCACACAATTCAAGAAATCAACTTTGTCAGCTTAGATTCTTCAAATCTTTGATCAAACTCATTTTACTAGAACTCGACAATAAAATTTTGTTTGCTTGGCCATAGATATCTTCTGATGTTCAATCAACACTAGGTTTCTCAGCATACACTAAGTCTTACTAGCGCTTGACATACACTAAAATTTCTTTGCTTGGTCCATACTAAATTTCTCTTTCCTCACAACATACTAAATTTCCTTTGCTTGGATTCAACTAACTTTTTTTCTCGGCTTGCACTGACTTGCTTGACTTCCATTATTTTCTCAGTTAGACTTTGCAGACACATTTTTTTGCTTAACCTTCTTCTTGTCTTTACTCAAGTATCCTTTCATTATAACCTTAAGTAGATAAACAATACACTATATCATCAAAGTATTACTTGTTCTTAGTGCTCCTTTTATACACCATATAACTCAACCTTTCTTTTCAAATCCTCTTCATCAATCAATCAAATGATAGAATTCAAACCAAATTAGTAATTGTCTAACTAGTAAGTAGCAGGTTTGAAATCATTGACAAAATAATGATTGTTCCATGATAGGTTTCATTAATCCCTTCATTTCTATACTTCAACAATATTCTTCAACTCAAATATTTGAATATCCTTTTTACTATTGCATAATGATACTCCTTAGGATCATATTGAAATCTAGCTACAATGCCAACTGTAGACACCTAAAAACCTTTAGAAAATAAAGTATTTTTATTTTTTGAAAAAGTCTTGATGACATCATCATTTATTAATTAATTAATTAATTTTTATGCCATTAAATCCCTTTATCTTAATTAAAAATATTTAATTAAGGAATCCCTCCCAAAAATGTTTAAATCTTATTTAAACATTATTTCCTTATTTATTAATTATTTAATTAATAAATTGACCAAAAAACCCAAAATAAATAAAAAATTTATTTTTTGCCCAAAACTTGGCCAGTTTCCTTAAGACCACTAACCTCTTCTAAAATCTTCTAATCCTTCTTTAATTTTGATTAAAGGCTAATCCCATCAATTCCTACCCCTAATCCCAACTCAAAATATTTAATTAAGATTAAATATTAATCCTCATGCTTATTAAAAAAGTTTTAATAAATATCTCCTCAACCCAAACCCTTGAAATAAATAAAACTTTATTTATTTCCTAAAAATCTAATTTATCCTCATCCTAAGAAGTTCTAGACTCTTCTAGAAAGTCTTCATCCTCATCTTAGAAAATTCTAGACTCTTCTAGAAAGTCTTCATCCTCATCCAAAGCCTAGACTCTTCTAGAAGATGTCTTTAACCCTAATCCTAATCCCCTCCTAACCTTGTCACATTCCCTAAACATGGGTTAAAACTTACTAACCCAAGCAAAAGTTAACAAATATCTCCTCTTTCACCCACCCTCATTAAATGTCATCCACTTGCCTATCCCTAAGCTAATCCTAAACCATCCTAATCCATCCTCTAATCATTTGCACAAGCCTAAGCAAGCTTAAAACCTTCCTAATCAAGTCCAAGTCGAAATTGCTCTCATCACCCTCAAAATATCTCAACCATAAAACTTTATGAAGCCCACTAGGCCATAAATGACTCTTCCAAGCCCTTTTATTGCTCTTACAAGTCATTATGAGGGTCTTTATGAAGATTTTATCCCTTGAGCCTCCTTTTTTGACTCATCCTTCCCCTTTCCTCCATCCTCTCACCATGTGACATGTGTCACTCCTTGATTGGCTATAAGGAAGCACAATCCATGTGCTCTCTTCTCATGCAATCTGAGCCCTCCATGAGCTTTTTCCCATCCTTGCATCTTAGCCCTCAATCTCTCAAGCCTCTTGCCTATAAATTGGATCCTTCCCCTTTGCAAAATAACACAATCCATGAAGTAAAGTCATAATGCCATTTTCAGAAGCCATTTTACATCAAAACCATACACTCACACCCAAATTCCAACTCCATTTGAAGCCATTTTTGAAGCATAAGCTTGAGCATACATCCTATCTATTTAGACAAAGCCACTCAACAAGAGAGCTTCTCATTGAGAGAGTCCATTAATGGCTCATTTTCTCAATTGAGAGTTCATCTTAGTCTATCTTGAAGTTTATGAATTTTGTTTAGTTTGTAGAAGCTTTATTTAAATTTGGTTTCTATTAGCATACTAACATTGCTCATATACACCAACTACATTTTCTATATCTAGTTTTGTGTGAGTTAGATATTGAAAACCTCCAATCATGGATCTATACTTCTTCTACTCAACTATAGGTGTCTCATCTTTGCTAGATAACTTGTGACTAGTTATCATTGGTGTACCAACAGGCTTACACCTTTCCAAGACAAATCTCTTCAAAAATTCCTTCAAATACTTTGCTTGTGAAATAAAAATTCCATCACTATTCTGTACAATTTACAAACCTAGGAAAAACTTCATTTCTCCTATCATACTCATTTCAAACTCATTCTTCATTTCTTCAAAAAACTTATCACTTGCTTCATCATTACCTCCAAATATCATTTCATCAACAAATATTACTATTATCAACAAACCATTCTCTATTTCTTTCAAATATAAGTTACTATTTTTCGTACCTTTAGAAAACCCAAGTTTTGCCAAATATTTGTCCAATCTTGCATACCAAGTTCTAGGTGCTTGCTTTAGACCATATAGAGCTTTCTTCAATCAACATACCATATATTTTTCTTTTGTCAAAGGGAAACCTTCAGGCTCCTCAATGTATACTTCTTCAAGTTTTCTATTCAAGAAGGTTGATTTGACATCCATTTGAAGTAAAATACAAGCTAGAAACATTCTCACTGCTTCCATTCTGGCTACAAGGGCATATGTCTCCTCATAATCTATTCCTTCTTGCTATGAATAACCTTTTCACACAAGTCTAGCCTTGTTTCTTTCAAATTAACCTTGTTTCTAATACCCATTTGGTTCCAATCACATTCTTTTCTTTAGGTCTTGGAATTAATTCCCATGTTTCATTCTTCACAATTTGATCTAATTCTTCCTTCATTGCTTGAATCAAATGATCATTTTTACATGCTTCATCTATATGCTTAGGTTCAACTTGAGAAATCAAACATATCTCTTTATTAACTCTATTCGTTTTCATCACTCCTTTGTCTTTACTTCCAATTATTTTCTTTGGAGGGTGATTCTTTGTCAGATTCCTATTATAGGTAGGAGTTTCTAGCTCAACTCTTATTCTCTTGGTTCAAATATTTCTCCTCTTTGCTCAACATGTTGCACATCATTCTGCAGATTATTGTTAGTCTCAAAGAAAACTTCTACATTTTGTCTAACAATTCTTGAATTATCTTCTTCTTCATCAGAATTGTAATCCATCATCTTTTCCTTAATTCTAAAATTTTCATCAACTTTTACATTTTCACATTCAACTATTGTCTTGGATCTATGATTAAAACATCTATAAGGTTTAATTTTCAATGAATAACCAATAAATATACCTTCATCTCTTCTTGAATCACACTTACCAATATCATCATTTCTCTTTGTATAACATTTTCTTCCAAAGATTTTGAAATACTTTACCGAGGGTGAATGACCAAACCATAATTCATAAGGGTTCTTATCCATACCTTTTTTTTGATCTGTACCCTATTCATAACATGCACTTCTATATTGATTGCTTCTCTCCAAAATATCTTAGATACATTATTCTCAAATGTCATTACTCTTTCCACCTCTGATACTAATCTATTTCTTCTTTCTGTAATCCCATTCTACTCAGTGGTCTTGGGTGAATACAATTGTCTCTTGATTCCATTCTCTTCACAAAACATGTTAAGCTCTCTAGAGGTAAACTCTTCTCCTCTATATGATCTCAAACATTTTATCTTAACACCAGATTCATTCTCAACTCTATTCTTAAATATTGTAAACTTCTCAAATGCTTCACATTTCTCCTTGAGAAATTCTACCCACCTCATTCTAGTGAAAAAAATCAACAAAAATAAATAAAATACCTTTATCCATAGAATCCTCTTATCATGGTAGGGCTCCTTAAATATGTGTGAATAATCTCCAGCTTCTCTATAGTAGTGAACTTATTATTGAGAAATGATACCTTCTTCTACTTAGCCAAGATACATTCTTTGCAAATAATATTAGTAGGTTTTATTATCTTAGGCAGATCTCTAATTGTAAATGTGCTACTAACCTTCACAATGTTATCAAAGTTTATATGGCAAAACCTTCTATGCCATAACCAAATGTTATCCACTTTTGCAGCCAAACATGTTATCTTAGTGAGATTCAAATAAAATACATTACCTCTAGACCTTGTTGTTATTCCAATCAGCTTACTATCTTTATCTTTGATAATGAAAATATTTTCTATGAATTGAAACTAATAATCTTTATCCACCAATTGTCCAACACTCAAAAAGTTATTCTTTAATCAATCAACAAAGTAAACATCATCAGTGTTAGTCTTTCCATCAAGAGTAATAGATCATATCCCTATAATGTGACAGGGTGCATTGTTACCAACTCTAAGAATACCTCCATCATGATTCCTAAATATAAAAAACTTGTTCATATCACTAGTTATGTGATGTAAATATCCACTATCTATTATCCAATAAGATTTATTTTCAACTTGGGAAACTAGAGCTTTTTCTTCTCTAATTTCTTTGTCAAGATCATCTTCTTTAAGGGCTACGAATCCTAGCTCATCATCACTTTCACTCTGAACTTTTTCTTTAGGTTCCTCATCTTCATTTGCATACAAATAATTTTTAGGTCTTCTAGGCTTAAACTTTCCCTTATATTTTTTCTCTCTCTTCTAGGATATTTAGATGCATAATGACCAAATTTATTACAAGTACAACATTAAAAAATATTCTTAACTTCTTCAATATTCCTATCTTCATCATATCTAGTTCTACTACTACTACTAGAAAAATCTCCATGTGTGCTCGGACTTCTAGTTAAACTTGGCTGAACACTTAAGGCACTAAAAGCTATTTCAACTCTTTTCAATTCTCCAAACTATCTTAGACCTACTTCTATTGCTTCCAATCTTCCAAGAAAAGTTTCCCTAGTAAATTTCTTAGTACAGGGTATTAGTAATTCAATCATCTGTGTTGCTTACCTATATGGTGGTGTCAAAGTTTTTAGGATCTTCACCATAACTTCATCTTCTTCCTTGGTTCCACCATATGATTTGATTCATGCAATAATCTTAGATATCCTACCAACATAGCTTCTTATAGATTCATCTTCCATCATTTTACCATCTTGAAATGATCATATCCAGTTTTGTAATCTTATCCTCTTTTTATGTGTATTACCTTCAAAAATAGATTCTAATGTTTTCCAAATCCCATAAGATGTTTTTAGTGACTTTACTTGAATATATTCATTCTTTGGAAGAGCTAATAGGAAGGCTTCTTTGGCTCTCATATTACACATAAAAAAATCTCTTTCTGCTTCACTACATTCTTCAAGCTTCTCTTCTTTCACAATTGTCTTGCTACCTTTAGTTAAAAGCCAATAACCTAGACCTATACATAGAATATGCGTCTTCATCTTCTCTTTCCAACTATCATGGTTGACTCCATAAAATTTATGACTATCCTTTCTAAAAATATTTTCCATCGATATCCCAAAGCTATTAAGCTTTCTCTTCAAGGACCTGATGCTCTGGTACCAATTGTCAGAATATGGCGGGGGGGGGGTGTGTTGAATCAATTATCCAACTATTATCACAATTATCAACCTTATTAGATCTTAACCATATGAGAAATATAATAAAAAACCAAAACAAGATACTTATGCACAATAACACCATATATGTTAACTAGGAAAACCCTTGATCAGAGTCAAAATGAGGCAAAACCCTAGTGGTATTGATACCCACAAGATGATATACTAATATATATATTCCTTATTATTGGATGGAACCTATTAGGAGTCTATGACAATATTTAGTACATATTAGTCCTTGTTAGGAGACTTTGAATCCTTGTTAGGAGATTTCAACCCTGTTTGGAGTTGTGCCAAACCTGTTACGAGTTGTAGAAGGCATATGAACCCACCATCCAAATAGTTTTAGGTGAAATATCAATGAACCCACTATCCAAATGATCTTTGTATTATTCCTTACAAAAAAAAAAGAATTGTACTATACTTCTCCTTCCTCTCTCTTTCCTATCAACTAGACCTCTACTCCTTGTCTCAATACTAGATCACAAACTTTGCATCCAATAATCTCTTGGATAACTACCTCACATTCACCAAACACTCTACTCCTTTTCATACTTCCTTGATTACTTCATATTCAATACATTGATCACACAACATTACAAACAAGGAAACAATCTTTTCTTTATACTGTATCTTCAAAATAATTCCTTAAGTCAGCCTTGAGGCTTTCCCAATTAATTATACTAAGATAATTATTTCATAATAACAATAGCACTATCAGTTGGCATTCTATATAAATTGTCACATGCATGAAACTAGGGCTTGTGCACCCACTGATGTCACCATTAGACTATCTTACGTCTTTATCTAATTGTAGATCTTCATATTATATTCTTTTAGAATATATAATGCAATCACTAGAAACCTCTTCTTAGGTACTTTTTCTCTATACTATTCACTGTAAATCTAACATATCTTTCACACATCTTTGACTTACTTTATGCACATTGAAATTTATCATCAAAACATAGTGTATAACATGTCCTTAACCACATGTCACCTAACAATCAAACCTTGTCCGTACAACCATGATCTCTATCTTCTACTCTACTAGTCTTTACAGAATTACTGATATGTTGACATCAATGACAAACTGAATAATGAATGCAACATGTCAACACTGCCACATGATCTCAATGCTCAGGATATGCCCCCAAAGGAATACAACATTCATTCTTACATCTTTCACATGTCTTCAACTTTCTGCATGTGCACTTATCCACATCATCAGGACATACTATAGAACATATCCTCAACTGCGCTTGACCTCATCATTAATACACAATTTAATATGACCTCATTCTATATCTACTACTCTTCCAATCATTATATAAATAATACTATGTTGACATCAATGAAAAACATGACCAAGAATGCAACATGTCAATCATGCTAAAAATCTTCCAATATGTTCTATCTATTGGACATCTTATTGGGAAACAAGATATTGAGAGGGAGAATGAATTAGGATCTACAAAAAATTTCATTCTTTTAACCAAACAAAAGATTAAATTTATTCACTCCTAATCCATCTCATATCTTAGATCATATACCATATAATCATGAATTGTAAAACTAAAATAAATCTATCTAAGCATAACATCCATAAACATGAAAATCTAAACACATAACACAAGGATTTGGGTTACACAAAAAAACTACAAGGTGAAGGTAAAATTGGGGTGGGGATGACACCCACAATTTTTTGCTATTGCAGTAAGAAAGTTTTCCTATTAGCGCTACAATGTTGATAAGTTTTGATGATCTAACTTGTGAAGGGTCTTCTTGGTTAAAAAAATTACAAGACTATTAGGTCTACCTTGATTAAAAGATTTTAAACTTACAATGAAGTAAGCACACTATTAGGAGACTTAACTAGGTTTGTTAAAACCAGCCTGTTAAGATATTTTTCCAAATACATTGGTTATAATGTCTCAGTAGTTGATCTTTCAATTTTCTCTCATTGAACTAATTATAGATCTTCTCTCTTCAATGTCTAAATTTGATCTCCTTATCTGATTTTCTCTATTATGCTCTTCACAATGCTAGGTTGATTTGTTTGATCACTTGATCAAACTTAGCCTTCCTTGCTCTGTCCTTAGTCTTTTCATGTATTCATGATCTTACTTCTCACACACTGATTTAGGGTTTGATCTCTTCTTAAATAGCTAATAGTGGAATTTTCTAGATCATAATCAATGAACCAAAATTCATTCTTTTTCTGCTTAGTCCTTTTATTTTATGATTGGTTAATTTTCCTTCCTTGGGATTGATATCCTATGAAAAAATGCATAATCAGCCCCTTAGTTGTCTCTACAATCCATAAATATCACATAGAAGTCATCCAAAAATGATTTACATAAGTGTTTATGCCATTACAATTACATATGCCAAAAACTATTTGACTCAGCAATTAAATGTCATGATGCTCGGTCATAACTAACATTCATGTTGTCCCTCGACTTCTATATACTCAACATGTATTGACTCACTTGGCATAATTTGATATTACTATTAGTCTCAGATTAGTTTTGACAATTGAGTGACAAAACACTTAACAAATTCTCAAGATGATGCTGATTATAATATAGAAGCTGAGCTATAGTGTTTGCTGAGCCAAAGAATTCAATAGGTGCCAAGTGTACTTCAGGTGCCAAGTGATCTTTAGCTGCTGAGTGAAGTTCAAGTACTGAGTGATAATTGATGCTGAGTCACTATAGGTGCTAAGTAGAGTATAGATGTTGAGCGAGATAGAATTACTATAGGAGTTGAGTGAAACAAAATTCCTATATGTGTCGAGCATCATCAACTAGCAAGTGCTGAGTAACAAAGAATTAGCATATGAGTTTGTATCTTCACAAACTCAAATGTAAACTATTTTTGGTGATGACATAAGATGAATCTCGAAGGATCTTGAAGATAAGATCAAATATTTTACATTACCTATGTAATCAACATGTAGCTAATAAGAAAAATGGAGAAGGCATGCAACCAATAGGAAAAGTGCATGAATTGAGTGGAAAATGAAGAGTAAATATTGACCGTAGATTCATACCTAACCCTAAGTCTTTGAAATCTTTAAAAGGAGGATAACACCCCATTGTATGTGTGCAAGTGAGAAGTGTATGGGTGAATTATAGAAAAGTGTAGAAGGGTGAAAAGACTTAGAAAGAATAGAACAGCATTGTAGAACTCAGTTGATCAAGAATAGAGTATCAGAGTTTCAAAGAGTGATATATCAAATTAAGCAAGGATTAGAGCAGACAGAGTTGAACAAGGATCTAGAATTAGTAATTGAGGATTGCAAGTCATCAGGTGAAGATATTCTTCTATACTTTCTAACCATTGTATTTTCAGAATGGAAATCCTATGTTGATAAGTTGGCTTAGAAGCTATATAGGTTTAATAGCCACATTATATGTCCTTAATAGGATTATAAATCCTTTAGTAGGGTAGCATTCCAAGTGAATGTTTGTAAATTCTTTTACTAGGTCACTTTTAACAGGGTGTAAAGTATTTAAAAGGACCAGCCTTTCATAGGGTAGACCATTAGAAGTGGTCAAACTTTGTAACCTTGAATAGTTACATATTGCCATAGTGGTACTTTGTGGGTGTCATTTCCACCCCAGTTTTACCTTCTCATTTTGGAGGGTTTTTGGGTTACCAAATTCTTGTGTTATCTATTTTCATGCATATCTTTACTTTCATGTTTATTAGATGAATTAGATGCATGTGAATGATATCAGTTAAAAAGTTTTGAAATGGTTAAAGTTATTTACTACTGATTCACCCCCCCTCTCATAAGTAAATCTTCCCACTTGTAAATTCCAACAATTGGTATTAGAGCCTAGTTCTAAAAAGATCTTGAAATGGAATTCTACAAACTTGGGAAGATCATAAAGAATCAGGCAATTGATATACAACTTGCTTTACATGCCTTGGAAGAAGTCAAAGAGGAGCTGAGGAAATCCTTAAAGAGAAGAAGACACATTGCCATACCTAAGAATAATACATAGTACAAGGAGATTGAGACCTCAAAACTATTTTCAAATGGAGATTCCAAAGAGTTTGATGCAACAAAATCAGACCTGATGGAGAAGAATAGAGTTCAAGTAGAAGAAATTAGAACACTCAAGCTTGAACAAGAGTCACAAGCGATAATGCTTTGGGAGGTGATTGAACAGAAGAAAAGACCCATTGAAGTCAAAGCTATGATAGAAGAAGACAAGAGAAATCTTACCAACAGATTGGAAGAAAAATCAATTGAATTTGCAAGAATTTCAAATATGCAACTAGACACCCTAAGTCAGATGATGAATGCACACCATGAACTAAATGTCAAGGATATTGAGATCTCTACACTAAAGATGCAAAATGAACAACTGCAAAATGATCTAAAAAGAGAGAAGGAAATTCCAAAGAGCTTCAATAAACCCAATGAAGCAATCAAGTACTTTGAGTAGCTATTGAAATCACCAAGGTCTAGCAATGATACCACAAGACTAGGATACAGTAGCACTGAATAAGGAGAGTCATTCAAGACTACAAAAGAAAGGAGTAGCAAAGGTAAGAACACTAAACCTACTTGTCATTTCTATGGTAAAAAGGAAGATACCTCTAATGTATGCAAGAGTAAGAATGCCCATCAACATGACAAACCTAAGAATGCGAGTTACTATCATAAGTGCAAAAAGCAAGGACATCAAGCACACAACTAAAGAACTAGGACTATTAGGACACCAAGATTTGAAGGTCATTACTATAATTGCAATAAGTATGGACATAGAGCTTTTGAGTGTAGATCAAAGCCTATGTGGAAACCAAATTAGCTAGCAAGGGGAAATAACCATGGACATCACTATAATTGTGACTACAATGCCAGGTATAGCTATCATTACTATCAAGAATATGGACATATTCCTAAAAATTGCAAAAGGACACATTTCAGAGGAAACTATAGTAGATGGTTGAGTCAAACCACATGTTTTAGTTGCTTGAAGACTAGTCATATCAACAAAAATTTCCCAACAAGGTCAAAGACACCCAAATCAAAGAACAACAAAGGTAAAGAGAAGGTAGATGTTGAACACATCAGAGGAGACATGAATAAGACATGGAAGAAGAAAGATGGGTGTAGCACATCAAATGAAGGGATCACTTCACGTAATAAGTCAAGTGATCGCACTTCATCAAACTAAGCAAAGAGAAGGCATGAGGGACTGATTTACCAAGCTTTATCATACATTAGTTCCTAAACAAGTAAGTACTGAAAAGAGGAGATCAACATGATTAAAGATGCAAAGTTAAAATTTTAAGATTTCACAAGTGATTTCCCTCAGATGCCAAGTAAAATTTCAACACAATCCTAGTTGGTAGTGGTAGCCGAGTAAAGAGAAAATATAGTTGAAGCTGAGTGAATAATACTCTTGAGGATGCCGAGTGATGAAAAGTCAATGGAATCTGAGTAATGTAGAAATCCTTCAAAAGCTGAGTGGATATTTGTAAATGCACTAAGCATTAAATGCAATGAAAATAGGGTATATTATCGCATTTTCAATCATTTTTCTTCATCATGAACGAAGAACAAAGACAAAAAATAGTGCAAAGCAACTTCATAGTAGAGAATCTAGTGTTTGAGTAGATTTCAACACAATTTCATCGATTTTGAGGTATTTATGTTTGTGTCGGGCTACACAGTTTCATATTTTCTTTGCGTACAAAACCTAGATTGCATAAATGGCTTCTAGCTCTAGGAAAACTCAAGAGAAGGAACCTTTCAAAGTCCAACTAGTGTCCAATGAGATAAAAAAACCTAATTTCCATCCAATACCAGATGTGACATATAAAAATGACCCAACTAGAGCCCTATCTGTCATACCCCCAAAGTAGTTATGGTTCAAGATGTAAGGAGATGCTACAATTGCAAAATTGGAGCCATAGGAGACATGGAAATGAGGGAGGCCTATGAAAAATTGTGTGAAAATGGAGTGTTGAAAGAAGAGTACAAAATTATTGAAAATAAGGGTTTAACATGTGCCCTAGAATTTCGTATAATATTTAAGATTGAATGGATCAGACTAGTGCTTAGTAGAATGCATGATGGAAGCTTATGGTTGGAGGATGGCCTTGTGAAAATCATCAAGAGAATTGTGCATAGAGTGATAGGGTACCCAACCATAGATCAGCTAAAGAAATGTAGTAGTGATGCAAAGGAAGCAATTGAGAAAAATACTGGTGCCAAGTGAAATAAGAGAGGGATGACCATAGACACCATTCAAGACCCTCTTGTTGATTTTTCTGTTAGAGTTATTTCACAAAAATTCTACCAATCCAGGAGACTCAATAGTGTGCCCTACATTGAAGTAGATGTGGGTTATAAATTGGTGAAAAAGGATCATACTTATGATCTTGCAGAATTGCAACTACAATAGATTAATAAAAATCTAGCAGCTATCAGGAGAACCAAGGGAGCCCAATGCAAATTTGGTGCTATTTTGATTTGTATTTTCTTCTATGTATAGAATGAGTTTCCTTCTTTTGGTAAAGTGGCATGGAAAAAAAATAGGTTTGTTAAAGCTCAAGTTAATAAATATACTGAGCATATGGGACCTAATTTTGAGACCCTAATGACTAGTTATTTTGAAGACTTTAAGAAGAAAATGAAGCAAAGGCTAAGAATACCAGTTTCCTTAGTAGAGAAACATGTAAATGATGTATGCTTTTTTGTAGACATTGAATATACCACATTCAAGCTACCATACCAAGAGTGAGATGGTTAAGAGCTCTTGGTTATGAAATTAACAACAATAACTACATTACTTGTAGAAGAAACAGACAAGGATGCACCACATTTTGGAATCTATGATGTGGTGAGATCAAAAGTGGATATGGAGTTGAAGATTACCTCCACATTAAAAAAGAAGGATAAACTTGTCAAGAAGGTAAAGGCCAAATTTGGTGAGGGCACTACAGAAGAAGCATAAGAAGAAGAAGAAGAAGAAGAAGAAGAAGGTGAAGATGTCGAGGATAATGAAGAGGAACAAGGTTAGGGACCACTTGTCATAACACAAGTTATGGGAGAGGATGCTAAAGAGGAAGAAGGTTCCAAGAAGGAAGCACCCAAGGCTCAACCAAAGAAAAGAAAGGCAAAGAAATAGCCAGTTGCATAGCCAAAGGAAAAGAAGAAGAAGGCAACAAAGCCAAGCCCAACCAAGCCAACTACAAGGGAAAATACCAGGGCAACAACCCAAGTGGTAAGAGAACAAGAGAAGCAAAAGGAAATAGAACAAGTAGGGCTTGCAAAGTAGAAGAAGAGAAGAAAGTATGTTGCACCTTCTGAATTAGATGAAGAAAGGATAGAGTCTGATGAAGATCAATTTAGATTGATAAGCTGTTCTACCACATCTAAATTGGAAAGTGTTTACAATAATATTAGAGAAAATGTAAATTTAATTGGTCTAAAGACCATTGATTTTAATAAGTTTTCAAAGGAACAACAAAAGATAGTGTAAGAGTCCATCTACACTATGATGGCTAAGTTCAAGACCACCCCACTTGAACTAGACAACTCAATACCTAAGGAGCTGAGCTCACTAGTTGAAAATAAATGGCATTACTATCTTAAGATGGAAAAGGAAATAAGAGAGTCAACATTGGATCATGTAATAATAGACCTAACAAAAGGTCAAATAACTAAGGCTAGAAAAAAACATGGGAGAAAATTTGCACCCAAATATAGAGTCTTTAGAATTTTGTAAAACCAAATAGAAGATGTTGTGCAAAAGTCCACGCAAATGTGGAAACTAATTTATGGATTGACAACTATGAAAGAAGGGTAGGAAGACCCATTTGAGGGGAGAAATGATGATGAAGAAGAAGACAATGGGAAAGATGAGGAAGTAGAGAAAGAAAAATAAGAGGAAATAGTGGAGAAAACACAAGGTGAAGAGGCAACAACTAAGGAGCAGTAGCCAAAATAGAGTGTCCAAGACACCCAAATGCCACCACCAAGTCCTCCACATACAACACCTACAAAAAAGTAATTGTAAAGGATGTTCCTGACACTTCAGGTTAGAACATCAATCCTTTGATTGTAGAGGATCTTAGAAAGATCCTTTACCAAACTACATTGCAATCATAGCTATGCACTAATCCAATTTTGGTGAGTGTGGAAGAATTATGAACGACTGTAGTAGAAAGTACAAGGGAGAAGGTGAACACAAAAGAACCACCTTCATAACCTTCCACAACTCCAATAGATCAACCTAAAGAGAAAGAAACATAGGATATCGTTTCTAAGGTTGATTCTATAATAAAAGTGACAACAACTGTCGAGGAGCCAGCAAAGGAACAAACAAGACATGATGTTCCTACTACAAAAAGTCAAGGTGCACCTCCTCAAGTTATTATCATTGATCAATGTAGTAGAGAAGAGGAGAAGGAAGAGGAGAAAAACCCTAAGGAGCAAGAGGCAATACAAACATTGGTGAACTTTCCTACCTTAGGGACTCCTACCAAAAAGTCGAGCACTGATGCAGTACCAGTGCAAATTTCAGCACTAGGCTTGAGCTCCACCAAGGTTGCAAGGGTAATTCACTATGGAGATCCTACACTTGATGAGGAAATAGTCATACAAAGTTATGACTCCAAAAAAATGTATTTAGCATAGATAAATGAAGTTCAAGAGGCACTAGAGAGAAGGACGAAGCAAGAGATACTCAAAAAATGAGTATAGATAGAAGCAAGCATTGGTGGAAATCAAAGACATATTTCTTGATGCATTTAGCTTGCCAGTACCTGATGAAACCAAGCCCATCATGGAGCAATTGTCCAACATAGTGGACTAGGTACAAAACAAAGACCTTGATACTAATGTTAAATTATTAGAATGGTCTAAAAAGAAGTTTCAAATGAAAGTCAATGAGAAGATATCTAGTGAGATAGCACTTTCACAAGTAGAATTGGCTAAGAAAATTGAGAAAGTGAAAATAGTACTTGGGAATGCATTCTCATTGTACTCCAAATTGTGTGACTCATCATACTTCACACAAGAATCTAGCCAAAGGATACTGAGCTTGGAATGGAATCTCAAGATTTCTAGCACACAACTACCCAAAGATCCAGCTCAGAATGAGAAGCATCTTGCAACTATGCTTCACACCCAGAAGGAGTTTATTGTATGGACAACAAAAGAAGCTAATATTAAGGCCAAATTAATGTAGATTCAATCTTCCATTACTCCTCATCTAGAAGTACTCCATAAGGAACATGCCTATGCAAAAAATGTCTTGAAGAAAGACCCAAATCTTTCTACTTTAGAAGGCCTTGTACATCTTGCAGCAGAGAGAACCATTCAACACAAATCACTGGAAATAGCATTGAACAATTGGGATGCTTCTCTGAAGATGATAATGGAGGTAAATAAAACATTTTTGGCCAAATATTCTATTCCTCCTTAGGACCCTTTGACATAAGTGTCAAAAAGGGGGAGATATTGCAGATTGCATTATGTAAATAAATAGGGAGATATACCCATAGGAGATAATAAGAATAGATGTGTAAATAAATAAATGGATAGAAATAATAAGGATACAGCCAAAAGGACAATAAAACTACAAGAAGATGTGTGAAAGAGTATCAACAAAAATAGAGGAGAGTATAAACAAAGCAGAAATAGGGACAAAGGAATGGTAAGGCATATTATGGAATCAACATCAGACAAATTTATCTCAAAGAGTTTTTGGCTACAAAGATGGCACATCAGCTCAGGGGGAGTTACAAATTTTGAGGTATATAGAATTTTGAACAAGTTTTTTGAAGTTTTTTACATATGCAAAATAGAATATGTATTATGCTCATAGAGACCAGATCCATATTGCTTAGTTAAGTGTTTTTTTGATAGAGATTGTTAGTCTTAGATTGGTTTTGAAAATTGAGTGTCAACACACTTAAAAAAATTTCGAGATGATGTCAAGTATAATATAGAAGTTGAGCTATAGCATGTGCCAAGCCAGAGAATTCAATAGGTGCCAAGTGAACTTCAGGTGCCAAGTGATCTTTAGGTGCTGAGTGAAGTTCAAGTACCAAGTGATAGGTAATGTTGAGTCACTATAGGTACCAAGTAGAGTATAGATGTTGAATGAGATAGAATTACTATAGGAGCTGAGTGAAACAAAATTCCTATATGTGTTGAGCATCAACAACTAATAAGTGTTGAGTAACACAAAATCAACATATGAGTTTGTATCTTCATAAACTTAGATGTAAACCATTTTTGGAGACGACATAAGATGAATCTCGAAGTATCTTAAAGATAAGATCGAATCTTTTACATTACCTATGTAATCAACATGAAGCCAATAAGAAAAATGGAGAAGGCATGCAACCAATAGGTAAAGTGCATGAATTAAGTGAGAAATGAAGAATAAATATTGATCATAGATTCATACTTAACCCTAAGTCTTTGAAATCTTTAAAAGGAGGATAATACCCCATTATATGTGCATGAGTGAGAGGTGTATGGTGAATTATAATGAAGTGATGAAGGGTGAAAAGACTTAGAAAGAACAGAGTAGCATTGTAGAACTCAGTTGATCAAGAATAGAGTATCAGAGTTTTGAAGAGTGACATATCAGATCAAGTAAAGATCAGAGTAGATAGAGCTGAACAATGATCTAGAATCAACAATTAAGGATTGCAAGTCATTCGGTCAAGACATTCTTCTATACTTTCTAACCATTATATTGTAAGAATGGAAATCCTATGTTGATAGGTTGGCTTTGTAGCTATATAGGTTTAATAGCCACATTATAGATCCTTAACAAGATTGCAAATCCTTTAGCAGGGTAGCATTCCAAGTGAATGTTTGTAAGTTCTTTTACTAGGTCACTTTTAATAGGGTGTAAAGTCTTTAACAGGACAGGCCTTTCATAGGGAATACCATTTGAAGTTGTCAAACCTTGTAACCTTGAATAGTTACATATTTTTGTAGTGATACTTTGTGGGTGTCATCCCCACCCCAGTTTTACTTCTCATTTTGGAGGATTTCTGGGTTACCAAATTCTTGTGTTATCTATTTTCATGCATGTCTTTACTTTCATGTTTATTAGATGAATTAGATGCATGTGAATGATATCAATTAAAAAGTTTTGAAATGGTTAAATTTAGTTATTTCTGATTCACCCCCCTTCTTAGAAGTAAATCTTCCCACTTGTAATAAATTCCAACAATTACATTGCTTGGTTTCTATATGTTTCACTCGGTATATATTGCCACTTAGTCTATAATAGGGTGCTTGGCAACCTTTGACTTGATTGACATGAATTAAAATATAAAATGTAGCTCATCTTTTATTGGATGGCTTGGTCATAGTGATGACTGCCCAATGCTGCCTAAAAAATTACTAAGTGTTGGACACTAATAGGAAACAAGGCTTAGAGATCAACAATATCCCCCTTTGGCATTAGTGGAATTTTTTTTTTTCATGAATTAGTAGTCAATTCAAAAATTTAAAATAGTAAAATTAGCACTCCCCCTTAGACTAAGATTTGGTCTCCAAAAACTTTCTTTCCTTTTGTGATTTTGATATGATTTCCCTTGTGATGTCAATCTGTTTTCCCTTGTAATGTCATGATGTGATTTTCCCCTTGTTTTTAACAATCTATGGCTTAGGATTTGTAGGGTTCAGCTAATATTTATTCAATAATGTTTTGTGATTTTATAAAATCACCTCTAATCTTTGATTCCATCTAGGTCAAGTTGATTCTAGGACCTAAATCTAGATTTATAGCTAAGTAGTTAGATCAACTAAACTATCTATTGTTGAAAGATGAATCTATCTCTATTAACTAAATCTTGTGCAACTGATAGTTCCTTTTGAATGAACTCCATATGAGGTAGCAAGATGGTTTGTATAGTAATAAAATTTGTCCATATGTTGCTATCTTTAGCCATGAGCTTGAGTAATCTACTTTGACCAAATGTCAATTTATTAAATGATTGAGAGATTGAACTTGTAAACTTATTCAAAGAATTAGCACAAGCCTTCAAATCTGCATGTAGTTGAGAAATGGAGCATTGATTCTCCATAGCAAAGATATAAACATCATAAAGTTTTATATACAATGAATGGATAGTTATCAAAATTCCTTCCAAGCAAGTTGTAAGGCTAGAAAACTCAGCCTTCCTTATTGCAAGTTCTGTTAAAAACTTCTCCAAAAATTTGTGCTTGAACTTTTTCTAAAACCATCTCATCATCTTATCATTGGCCTCTATATCTTCATTATTCACTTTCTCAATTATATACACTAATTGTTCCAAAATTGGATTTTTCCCATTTACATCTTGAATATCAAAAGCTTATACAAAAATGTCTTTTATATAACAGAGTACCTATTTTTGCTTGAAATCCCTCCTCAATTGTTCTTATTTTGTCTATTGACTCAACAAAGCTTGTAGATCTTGCATTTTCTCCAATTTCATATTGTCAGGATCATACTTGGGTAAAGTAATGCGCTCTTCTAACCTTATTGGATTCTTAGGTGTGTCAAACTTATATGCCATTATTTGTGATCAAGGGGTGCTGTCACTAGGTAGTGATATTTGTAGTTGTTTTCCCTTTGTACTCGGTCCAGGTGCACATTGTTGAATAGAAGTATGCTCCTGTTGAGTTGAAGTAACTTGCTGTGCATGTGTAATAGTTAATGTATCAATATGAATAACATTCAATAGATGAATAAAATTCAATAGATGAATAAGAGCTTGAATATAATCTTTCTCCTAAAGCTTCTCGATCTCTATCAACTTGGATAGTTCTACCTCTTTTGTTATGTAATGTCCCCACTAATAAGGTTAGTTAAGGACAAGTAATATCTATAAAAATAAATATTATAATCACAATAATAATAAAACTAACTATATTATTATACCCTCTAAGTTAATCCCAATCTTAAGGATGTCTCCAGATTGGGCTTCATAGCTCATAGCTACTTCACCATAATCACAAAAGTACACCCCTTAAGATTCTTCTTGGATGACATCCTTTATCCAAGGCCAACGACATATGCATATGTTTGACAACTTTATAATATTCTAGCAACATGGAGAATTCTCAGCCATGGTGGTTGGCTCAAGGTGTTAATATATTGCTACCCCCATGCTTCAAGTCTTATAATTCTCCTAATAGATTAATGTATTATTACAGAAAAATTTACTTATAAAAATTATGAGAATTATAGACTATTAAATTCAATTCTAATGATTGATATCTAGGAATGTTACTATTTCTACACATCTTTGAGGATCCCTTAATATGGCTTCCTAACCCTCTAGGAGAATCCACTGTGTTCATGAGGAACGACCTTTGATTGTTTGACCTTCTTCCTTGAAACTGCCTTTTAAGTAGGGCTTCATAATCCTGTGGGAAGACCCTCTGGGTTCCTTAGAATGATCCTTGATTAGTTAGCCATTATCCTTCAAAGACCTACAAGACTATCTTAACACATGTACT
Source organism: Cupressus sempervirens (assembly GCA_028749045.1). Lineage (NCBI taxonomy): Eukaryota > Viridiplantae > Streptophyta > Pinopsida > Cupressales > Cupressaceae > Cupressus > Cupressus sempervirens. The sequence continues at coordinate 582,496,455 of CM053784.1, read as the reverse complement.
ACATTTCTCTTCAATAAAATCATTAATATAAATAGAGTCATAAACATAATTAAATAAATATAATCCATAACCATACTTGTCTTACCTTCTTCTTTTCTTGGTCGATGTGGCTCTATCCTTAGTTGGCCCTTCAATGAATTATTCCTTCTAGATTATCTCAACTCTATATTTACTTTCCAAAATTTTTTATTTTCTAATTATAAGGAAATGAGAAAACATATTTTTCATTTCTTCTTTTTCAAGAGTCACAACCTTTCATAATACAAATCCTTTGAAACGTCACAACACTTCATAGTTATAATCCTTTCGAAAAGTCACAACATTTCATAACTAAAATCCTTTGGAAAATTCCCGATACTTTATAATCAAAATATTTTTTTAGGAGTCACAACTATTCATAATTATGACCCTTTCAAAGGTTCACATCCTTTCAATATCATTGATACTTTTTCAGAAAGTCACTTCCTTATTTTCTTCATATTACTTTCCTATTCCATTTTTCCTTTTTTGAACTCCTCCCCTCCTCTCTTCCTTTTTCTCCTCACTAGAATAAACTCTCCTCCCTTTTATATCTTAATTTTTAGGAGTCATGTCTATTTGTTAAACATCTCTTAACTTTTCATTAGATTTAGTTAATTTATATTATTCTATGTTATATTATTTGTTTACTTACTTATTTATGTTTATTCTATTTATTATTAAGTTCTATTTAGAAAGTTAACATACTTTCTACAATATTGTCTCTTGTATTTAATTTTATTTCTTTATTTACTCATTAAAATTTGATTATTTTTTAATAATTTAAAATATGGAACTAAATATTATTTTATTAATAATATAGATTCAATAATTATTATTTCCTTGTTTTATATTTTAGTATTAATTTTTATATAACTTTATTATTTATTTAGTAATATTATATTATTTAAATATTATTAAAATTTTATCTTAAAATGAGGATATGACATGTTCCCTATGTGGCATCTTGAGCTGATTGATTTGCTTCACCTTTCTCTTCTACTTTCCCGTCAATAACATGCGTTGACTTTGGTAGCACAATAATGGCCTTATGTTGTTACTTGACACTTATTTTTGAAATAACTATGAAAGATGTAACTTGTGTAGTACCAATTGCTGCACTGTTAATCCGTGGATGCTGTTGTATTTGCAATAAAACTAGATTGGTGCATGAGAGAAAGGTGTCTAAGGTATTTGATTCAACATTTTTCAAGTCTTCCTTTCTAATATATTTTGATTATGTGGTGATGAATCAAGAACATCCTCTATAGTGACAACATCCTGTTGTTCACTCCCCTCTACCAGCTTCCTCACTTTTTCTTCTAGCCTATCAAGTTCATCATCATCTTGAGTCTCTAATTTGATAACATCTCTACCTTCTTTCTCTTTTCTTCATTTGTTTATGGAACTAGCAATCCAAATTCTTTTTTCCATATCAAAATGATTTCTTTCTCAACTTATCTTCTTTATTCTTCAAAAAAATTTATACCCTTACTTTTGGCATGAATTTATTTGCAAAATCTCTTAAGGCAATAGACATTTGTGTCCTCCCTAATTCAAGCATAGTTTGAGCCAGTGTGGTCTCCCTTATTTTCCTCTTAGTGGATAATGATCGCTTCCATTTTGCATCTAATTTATTATATAAATCCTTAGGAATACCCTTTCCTAATTTAATAGCTAGACACTTAAATTTTTCCATTATGTCTAGCATGGCCTTCCCTACCTTTTCCTAATCTTTTTTATTAAAATAATCATATTTTATTTTCTTGAAACTTGCTATGCCAAGTGAGTTACAAATGTTTTCACATACCTAATCAATTGTTAAGGGAGGTTTCGTAGGTACAATTTGAAGCTTTCTCAAGTCTTCAGACTCTATTTCTTCTTATTTATCCTCCTCCTCATTAGATGTGACAATCATTTTTCTTCTTGGTCTCTTTGGTAGGCTCTTCCTGGTTCCTTTAGTTTATTTCCTCTTAGCTGGGATTTTCTTTGTTTTAGTAGCTAGAGGCTGTGATACCTTTGACCTTGTTATTATCCTCCTCTTTGGCTCAGGTTTAGTAGGCATGACTACCTTTTTGACATTCTTCTTTAGGTCCTTCTTGAGCTTAGGATCAATAATGATTATTTTATTTTGTTTGCTTCCCTTGGGCTCAACAAGAACTAGCTCTTTACCTTTTGATTCTTTATCTTCTTTATCTTCTACTTCTTCTTCTTTATCTTCTTTATTTACCTTTTGATTCTTTATCTTCTTTATCTTCTACTTCTTCTTGTTTACTTCATATTGCATTGGCCTTAACCATGTAACCTTAGGTAATACTACCTACTCATATGTGTAATTTGTATCTACCATGAAACAAATGTCTTCATAGTAGTGATCCACCATTGATTGTGGGATCCTCGTTCTATTCTTCACTTTACCTTTAAACTCATGAAAATAGTTATCTATAATTGTCTCAAAAATTTCACCTAATTGTTCAATAAAAAAATTGATTTTCTCGGTGACTAGTCTATTCCTATCCCATACAACTATGCCAATAGTATGAAATGAATTCTTCACATAGACAAATATGCAAACTAGTAAAGATCCAAACTTACACGAAGTGTTCTTGGCCTTCTAAATTGCTCCAAGATTTTCTGATAGTTGTTGTAGCTACAACTCGGTCATGCCATAGCTACGATCATTCTTTACAATTTTGTAACCCAAGTCGACTGCAATGCAAGGAACCTAATTTAGTCGGCTTGACTAATATAATTTGTGTGAAATTACAAAGATTGCAAACTAAACAACTGTATCTTTAATTCCATCAATAGAAATTCCTTTTCCATTCCACTTGGCCTTTTTTTGATCCTTGACAACCTTATTTTCTTTACATCTCATCATTTTTACTCTATCGAGTGTGGGATAATGAGTAACTCAGTGAATGATTGGTTTGTTGATAATTACTGGTCCACCTTCCAACCATAATTTCATGTTGTGTAGTTGGCTCAGAACAATCGTTATCCATTCTACTTTGAATACCTTATCAAATGCTAGGGCACAAGTAATCCCTTTCTCAGAAACAATCTTATTGTTATATTTCAGCATTCCATTCTCACATAAATTTTTGTAAGCAACTCTTAATTCATAGTCTCCAATCTCTACAATCTTGCACATGTAACATGATCAAACATTGTGAATCATTAAAACTCTAGGTGGAATCAATGATAGGGCACCAAGTGCATCTCTAATCATCGTAATGTTAGGGTACATCATAAAATTAGGTGGAGGGCATTGGTCATTCCTCACAATTTATGTGTTACTTTCCTTCAACATCTCTTTCCTAGATACAAATGTAGTAGATGCCATTTCGACTAGGGTTTAAATAACTTTACTTTAACAATTTCAAAAGAAATTAACTTTGCACAAAAACCTTACTTAGCTCTTCAAATCGCACCAATGACATGCTATGATTTTTTTTCTTTCACTAGAATTGTCTTAATCGCCTTTAAATCACTTGTGTACAATAAAATTGCTTGGTAAATGAAAATAAATATCAAGATTTGATATATAACTTTAATCTATCGATTTAGGTCTGGAAAAAAGTGTTGTACAAAAGTAGCTACATTACAACTGTCTCAACCTTTACATAGCAATGTGTTCTTGCTTCTTTCCTTTCAATACTCGATAGCTATTACTTAGCTTGATCAATGTATTACCTTGATTCTTCATGAATTCTGGACTCATTTCTCATCACTTGGTCATTGTTGACAATAAAATTGATACTCAACATCTATTATGCATATGAATAATTTTTCTCAATTCTTTCTTTAGATCTATCTTGGCGCATCTTGATTCATGCATATATGGACTTTCAATCACATTTCTTGTCAAGAACTGATATGTACTTTTTCATTCATGTGTATAGTTCATTACATACCTTCTCTACTTAATTGAATGTGGCCTAATCACCTGATTCATTGGATTAGGTGATCTCAACTTCACTAGATCTACTACTCTCTATATGCTTAAAATGTGAGCACACTTTTATGAGTTATTATATCCAAGATTGCTCAAGAATGGGGTCTTGAATGGTAGCTCATGGCTCTCTATTCATGGAGTGTAGGGGTTTTTAATGGAGGCCCTCACTTTGACCTAGTTTGTGCCCATGCAAGTACACCATAAAATGAGAGATTCAAAGATCAAAATATGAATGCAAATGAAGATGCAAACTAATCAAAATGATGACAATGCAAAGCAATACAAGAAATGAAATCTAATCTATGAAAGGAAATAACAATGCAATATGAATCTATGAAAAAAAATATGGATCTAAGCTGATATGAAAATGCAAGGATGGATCAAGATGATGGAAGCCATGGATGCATGGGAGGAGAAGACAAGAAGATAGAAGTTCTCTAGAAAAAGCTTTAATGCTCAAACTCCTCCAAAAACCACTCTCCAAACCTAGAACATAACAATAGCATAATTATGGATGTCAAAAATGAGGAGAGGGCTCTCCTTTATGAAGAAGAATGGATGATTAAGATTAAGAGGCAATAAGATTTAATCGAGGGTGGAGAAAGAATGATCCGTGTGAGACAAAATTTCACCTATGAGAATAGAGGAGGAAAATTAAATGGAACCCCACTTAAAAATATGTGCATTTAAGTGTAGAGGAAAAAAAGAATTTATTTAATTTATTTCCTTTTCAAGTGGGATTTTATTTAATTAAAAGGGAACACGTTCTTTTAATTAGATAGAAAATATTTAATTAAATCAAAAGAGGGGTTTTTCTCTTAATTAATTAAATGTGGATTTTTAATTAAATAAGGCTTAGGATAAAATGATCAAACATTAGGAAATGTTGAAATAACTGAATTAATTATGATTTGATCAAAATTTTTGATTTGAATTGATTTAATAAAATATTACAATGCCTTAATTCAGGAAATTTGATAAATTGAATAATGGGGGCCCATAGTCTAGGCGACCATTTTAGGGTGCATACTATTAAAGTAACTGAGATCGTTTCTACAAATGTACTTTTCATTGCCATTGTAATTGATGATTTCCAAATGCAAATTTGGATCTCATATATGTATAATATGAGAGGAGGAGACATGTCTCTTCAAGAGACATGTCTCTATAGTTAATCACCATTATGCATATCTCATCTTACATATATAATATTAATATATTAACCATATATGTAATATAATATAATATTATTATATTATTATATAATAATATATAATGAATAATATATATAATACATATTATATTACATATATCATATATATTATATATATAAGATATATAATGCATAATATGTAATATATATTATATTACATATATAATATATATTATATTACATATATAATATATATTATATATATAAGAATCACCAATAACAATTTATCTGAAAACATAAACACAAATTAATATATCAAATAATCAATGTTTTACTTCTACTGACGCTAAAACATTAACACTCCCTCTTTAGCAAGAGAGAAGTAAAACATCATTAGATTAGAATCAGAATCATTATGTAATCAACACAATGTGTATTAAAATCTCTTAGCAACATAAAGTATTTCCTATGATCTCTACTTGCACTTAAGCAATGTCTAGAGATGTCCATAGTGATTAAAATTTTCATGATCTCTACTTACACTTAAGTAATGTCTAGAGATGTCAATGACACATTTGTAGTTCATGATCTCTACTTGCACTTAAGCAATGCCTAGAGATGTTCATGATACACATATGATCTCTACTTGCACTTAAGCAATGTCTAGAGATGCCCATAACACATTCATGATCTTTACTTGCACTTAAGCAATGTCTAGAGATGTCCATGATGACATAATAGATTTGTTGCCCATGATCTCTAATTGTTTGAAAACAATATCTAGGGATGTCCATGATAATAGGACTATCATTTGTAAGATCGTCACCTTACAAAGATTACCTTCTATTTGTTTGTTATCATGGTGTCCGGTAGATTCTGGCCCAAAGAACCATGATAACAGGCCTATCATATGTAAGATCATCATATTAAAATGATTACCTTTTGTTTACATATGCCAATGAAAGATTGTCACCTTTCATTACATATCTGAAACAAAAATTATATAACCGGGTATAGATTGAAATTAAAAATTCACCATATCAAACTTTACCTTTGAAATATATCAATTTAACATTTCCCTTTATAACTTCTCCTCATAGAGAAGATATCATCCATAAGGGATTGCATCTCAAAATTTCTCCCTCTAAATATTGATCCTAGGATGTCAGGTCCTCTTGTTACTTCCTCAAAAACTCTCTTTTCCCAAGGATGCTTGTCAAACTCATCACTCCCTCATGATATACATAGGAGTAGGCCCATCGACATCATGCAGTCACCCACATGGATTTCTAGACTCCCTTTGAGTATCAATCGTCTAAGCTCTAGCATTGCCTTTGGATAAGTGACATACTCCCTCTTAATGTAGAAGAATCTCATAATCTCAATCATCAAAGATACTTGCATCAAGAGCCACACTTTATCCATCTTGATCATCAGGGTCTTTGGAACTACTATCCTTATATTTAGTCTTGTACAATATTTGGTGGCTTATTGAAGTACCAACCTTCTTTTCCTGTAAGAATATTCTCAAACATAAAGGAAAAGATCAACGCAAAAGACCCTTATGGTATGTATAGAATTACAAATAAATGAATAGATAAATGTAAAAGATACAAGTACTTATCTGCCCATGAGTATCATGGAATATCTCCTTTTCTAAGGATGGTTCAAGTGGGAATGAAACATTTTCTATTATTCCCCCCACAATGTAAAATTCCTACTCTTATATCATTGAGCACTTTTATATCACATCAAATTTGACAACTTCTTTCTAAGTCCCAACTTGCTCTTTTTCATTCATTGAAGCTCCAAACATTCATTAAGCTTAATTGTAGAAACTAACACAACCTCATCCACAATATGCCGATATCTTGATTGAGTATGATTGTGCCACTTGAATGACTCTTCAACTCATATGTTAAGTTTTGCTAATCAAAGAGAGATCCATAGATAGTTTAATTTGAAATCATCACTTTCATATGATGTACATAAGGGGTAGATCCATTAAGATCACATAGTTTCATGAATTATAGTCCTCTTAACTATTACAATTTATCGATCATTTGAAGATTCTATCACAACATGTTTTACTCCATCTAAATCAATATGATCGAGATTATCAAAGATTGATTCAATCATATTTCTCTATTTGTTCCCTCTCTTTCAAGGTTGCTTGAAATAACATTCTCAAAGGAAAAGATCAAGGTACATAGCTTTTATAGTACACATAAGAATCTTAACATTAGTTAGGATTCCTACAACATAAAGTTATATTTCTCTTAATAATATCACGATTCACTATATAAATAATCTACAATTGTAAGAAAATAATTTTACATTTATAAAATGAAAATTCATAATAATCTTTATATAATTTCCAATATAATATAAATCAAATAAATATTTAAATATATACATATATTCAATATGTATATTTTAATCTATGTTTTCAATATATTATTTCCTCATTAAACATATTCCTATTACTATCAATAACATAAATGATTGTAATATTTATTTTATATTTTCATTAATAGAAACAATAACTTAATCTTCCATACTCCCATATTAGATCTCTCTATCATTATATCAAATTAAATGCCATCAAATATAATTATACATATATAAGTACATGTGTACAAATTCAAATTTTCAATTATATGTTAATACACATATAAATAATAAATTATTACCACTTTGCAAAAATTAACACAAATTAATCAATACTTGCCTTTTGATGAGATCAATAGAATCAGTGTATTTATTACCCTAAGACCTCCTTGGACCTTATCATATGTCCATCATTATTCATTTCCTTTGACCAGTCATGATCTATGCAGCTTCCTCAGCTTTCCTTATATCGACGCATTGATTAGTGATCCTTGTCCCATCCAAATCCAAGGTGTCTGCCTAGAATTACAAATAAATGAATAGATAGTGTCCCTTGGTACATTTGAGACTGATATATCTAAAATTCAAGTGTAAGAGGTTCCTTGCTAAAAACTCTTCTGTTCAACGCAATATCCTTTGCAAACTTATATTGATGAGGGTGGTCACCATTGATTATAGGACAACTGTATTGTGATGCTCTCAAGGTTTTCCTTAATGCAGAAATAGTTTATTTCATTACATTCTCTTCAAGAAAAAAACTCCGTTTAGATCAGTTGCATGCTATATTTATCTGGTTTAAAAAGTGTGCAATGCTTTCCAATCATCAATTGTAGAGATATTATTATGATGGCAGGACTAATAACTATGCACAGATCTGCCTTATCCAACTTGGTGATGGGGATGTTATTGTATTGGACTCATTTAGATTTCTTGGAATGGGATGCTTCTATTAATATCCTGATAGATAAAAGTTACCACAAGCCCCTGCTGAATTGTGCAGATCAGAGTCAGGTGTAACAAGAAGGCTCTGCGTATATTCCCCTCTTTGGTGCTTCTATGTTTTGTCATTTGTCTAATTCAACCCTCTGCTACCTGGGATTTACCATGTTTCCTTCTTCCTTCTTAATTGACTCCTTTCTTGCTTATTTCTTTCCAACTGATTCAACATAATGTTCCCTTCTTGAATATAGTTTCTCCTTCATTATTCCTCAAAATGCTTACGTTTTCTACTCTAGGTTAAACTGTGGCTTTCCCTGTTTCCTTATGACAGTAGAGTTGGAGTTGCAAGTCATGGGTACTGATATATGCTTGTGGTTCATACACAGACTTCTCTGTATGTAATTAAAGGATGAACTTTTTCATTTTTGATATGTCTGTATTATATCGCTGTAACTGAATTATATATTTACTTATTTTTATTTTTTCTCCCTGTATGTCTGTTATATATATTTTTCCAAACCCTTCTTACATGGTTATCGATCTCTTTCTAACATTCTTCTATCAGCTCCTCTCTATCTTCTGTGATGATTCCTGAATGTCAGGGTCAAGACAAGATGACTTTGAAGAATCCATGAATACTGAATCACATTCTGAAACGTATTAGATACTGCTGGCTTAGACATTGCTCCATAATATTCCCCCATTATTCCTTCCAATACTTCTCTCCTGGCTATTTTCTATTTGTCACAGTAGCATGATTATCATTATCACATTTTGGAATTGACATGAACTTCAATGCCACTGCCGGCCCTTTGCTACTGTTGGCCCTTTTCTATGGACGAATTCTGCCCAGTTTCCGTTCAGCTGCATCTTTCAATCATTTTTTTTTTCATTTGATAAGATATGGTGTCTTGAGTCTTCGCAATGCTTGCTATCGCCACTCCATTATTATTTATTATTTCTTATAAATTTTAATCGTTTACTACTTTAGAACTTAGGAAAACATTCTTTCTTCTCTTAATATATATACTGAGTTCATGAAGTATCTCTTAATGATGTCTTGGATTCGTTATCTCATGATTTCGGTGCTTTCTTTTCCTTTTCTTTAATTGTCCGACTGGGATATAAAAGTTGTTTGATTTTTCTCATGCTTCTACACTGGCCTTCCTTCCCTTGAATCAATGTTCCTTTAGATCTCTGATTGGTTTGTAATAAGTGACTGAGATAAACCACCTATTTTCCTTTCGTCAATCTCCTTTGGATCTGTGTCGATCTAAACTGATCGTAGAAATAAAATATGCTCCTTCGATGCCTCTTTCATGTATATGAATATTCAAACACTTCCATTACAATATATTATCACCTTGTCTTATCTGACAGTGGTTGACCTTGGTTTCACTCACATGTTATTTGTCTCTTGGCATTTGTTCCAATAGACATGTCTGCGAGTCCTTGTCAATGGGTTTGCAATATGGTTTTGATTCCTATCAATCAAAGTATAGTCTTTTTCTTCATTTTTATTACAAACTTCTTACATTTGTAGGAGGCTCTGATACCATGTTAAAGTAACTGAGATCGTTCTTCTAAATGTACTTTTCATTGCCATTGCAATTGATAATTTCCAAATGTAGATTTGGATCTCATATATGTATAATATGAGAGGAGGAGACATGTCTCGTCAAGAGACATGTCTCTATAGTTAATCACCATTATGCATATCTCATCTTATATATATAATAATAATATATTGACCATATATGTAATATAATATAATATTATTATATTATTATATAATAATATATAATGCATAATATATACAATACATATTTTATTACATATATCATATATTATATATATATAAGATATATAATGCATAATATGTAATATATATTAAATATTACATATAATATATATTATATATATAAGAATCACCAATAACAATTTATCTGAAAACATAAACACAAATTAATATATCAAATAAGCAATGTTTTACTTCTACTGACGCTAAAACATTAACACATACATTTTTTCCTTTTTGACTAATGTGTGATCAATTTGGGAACACATGTAGTCAAAGAAAGAATTGAAGTGTGAGATCGATTTGGGATCACAAAACAACCCAGATGTGTGGTCGATTTAGGAACACATTAGGACAAAGAATACAAATAAATTTTGACTTAAAAAAGTCAAGGATGAAATTGAATTAGATAAAATCCCACTTGAAAAAGGAAATAAACTAAATAAAAATTAATTTTTTTTTCCCTCTACACTTAAATGCACATATTTCTAAGTGGGATTCCATTTAATTTTCCTCCTATTTTCTCAGTGGTGGAATTTTGTCTCACACAATTCATTCTTTCTCCACCCTTGATTAAATCTTATTGCCTCTTAATCTTAATTATCTAATCTTCTTTATAAGGGAGAGCCCTCTCCTCATTTTTGACATCCATGATTATGCTATTGTTATGCTACAGGTTTGGAGAGTGATTTTTGGAGGAGTTTGAGCATGAAAGCTTTTTGTGGAGAAATTCTATCGTCTTGTCTTCTTCTCTCATGCATCCATGGCTTCCATCATTATGATCCATTCTTGCATTTTCATATTAGCTTAGATCCATATTTTCTTTCATATATTAATCTTGTATTGTTATTTTCTCTCTTGCATTGCTTTGTATTGTTATCATTTAGATTAGCTTGCATCTTCATTTGTATGCATATTTTGATATTTCAATATCTCATTTTATGGTGTACTTGCATGGGCACAAACTAGGTCAAATTGAGGGCCTCTATTTCAAACCCTTGTACTCCATGAAAAGAGAGCTATGGGCTTCCATTCGAGACCTCATTCTTGAGAAATCTTGGATACAATGACTCATAAAAGTGTCCTCACATTTAAGACATACATCCTTTGGGCGCCAAAGAGAGATTTTCACCCTTCCATACATCCTTTCTTTTTACTATTTTTAGTTCTGATATGACCACATAGTGGTTTTCATTGTCAGAACTCCTATTCTTTTTATTTTGCAACTAAGGTACTTGATGTATGGCTCTATCATGTTGATAGCCAGTTCACTATTGGAAGAGACTATGGGTTCAATGGCATTCGAATAGAAAGCTATCTCATAATCATTTTGAAACATTAAAAAATCAAGTTCATGATTGTATTGGGACCAATCAATGAAATTAGGATGAACAAGGGGTAAATCAATGACTAGTTCAAGGTTATGAATATAAATGATATCTCTGGTGACCAAAGAGTTAGAGTTTGTCAAGTAACTTCCTAAACTACCCAAATTAGGATTCATCCTAAAAAGTGAAGAATCATCCACTAAGGTAACTTGTGAGTTCAAACCATCTAATCCTACATGTGAATCATCGACTATATAGGGTAGAGAACTATATGTATGAACAACATCAATGTCCATATCAACTGTAGAAGGCTCCAAGAGGGAGTCCCATTCATACTCATTGGAATTTTTTTCTAAATCTCGACAAGGATGCTTACACCATGAAGGCTTGGGATGCCTAGATGTGGAAGCCTCAATATCATCAAGGATCACATCCTCTTGTTCTAAATTTTCAACTATCTCATAAGATACTAAACTATCTAAATATCCCCAAAGGAGATTAGTAGAAGGGACCCAATCTTCACACATATCTTGTTGATTTTCTAGATTAGGTATGTACTATTGTTCTTCTTTACTATCAGACTTATCAATGATAGGAGTAACATTCTTATTATGATTCACATGTCTTAGGCCAACTGACTTCTTATACTTGCATCCAAAAAGATCATGATCAAGGGGTTTGGCTCTAGCATCCAATCTATTACTAAGAAGGCCATGTCTAGGATAGCCCATTTTCTTGACAAAATTATACCCTCTTCCATTAGCATTAGGAGAGGGAGTGAAGTTCTCATTGTGCATATGCTTCTCTTCTCTATAAATCCAATCTCTAATAGCCACATCTTCTATCTCATTTTGAATAGGCATTGATGGCTATACAAATGTGTCAAATAATGTCATAGTTGAAGAGAAAGATTTCATCTCTTGTGAAGGTTTTCATAAGACAAAGGTAACTGGTAATGCTGTGAGGGAGTTGAGTTGATATACCCCATGCCAAGGTCTATGGATTTGAACTTGTCTTTACATTTAGCTAAAGTTTCATCAACATCATCTATTTCTGTATTGAGGGGAAGATGAGTACTTGCTGAAATCAAGTTAATAGAAAAAGTATTATCCCTAGGTATACAAATCTTTGTTCTTTTGTAAGGGAACATAACACACTAATGATAGGTAGACGACACTACTTGCATATCATGAATACATGGTCTACCAAATAAAATATTGTATGAAAGTGGTCCAACATCAACTATTTGGAATAAAATATCTTTTTTAGCAGGACCAATCCTAACGGGAAGGACAACCAACTCCTTTAAACTTCTCTCTACCTCATCATAGGCTTTGATAATAATCTTCATTTTGGTATCAATAACTTGTTTAGAATAACCTAATCTCTTTAAAAGATTCAAAGAACAAATATTAAGCCCAACACCCCCATCCATCAACACACACCTAACACAAGTTCTATGGATGATGAACTCAATATGAAGGGCAAGATTATATGGATGGATCAAATATTTATCATCTTCCTTCGAAAAGGAAAGGTAATGAGGGCTAGCAATATGATTAACCATATTCTGGAATTGATTGACATCTAGATTGTTGGGGACATTCGTCATGTGTAAAGAATCCTCAAGGACTTATTTGTGTCTCAGAGAAAACACTAGAAGCTCAAAGATGGAAATTTGACTAGGGGTTCCTTGCAATTGATCAACAAGATTATAATTTGACCTAGGATTAACCACTAGTTTTGAAGAAACATACTTGGATTACACTTGTTTTGGCTTACTTGGTCAGTTTGAACTAGGTCCTTTGATGACAAGGGGACTTTGACTTTGTGTAATATCATTGAGTCTTTGGGAAGACAATTTCTTAGGTTTACTTGACTAGTTTGAATTAGGTCCTCTAATGACAAGGGGACCTAGAGATGACCCTCTAGAGTGAGTACCCCTTAGCACCAAAACAAGATCTTCACCAAGGATAGGAGAGCTCAAATTTAAATCATAGCTGCTGGGATATTTATCTTCCATCATGTTGACACTTTATTCTAAAACCTCAAGCATACTGACAACATTTTCTACATTTGCATAAGTGTAATTGATTACATCCTTGCCATTCTTAGGTTGGGAAGCTTCCCATTTCTCATACTTGGGAAAATGATCTTTGAATGCTGTGTGATCAGCATTGGTATTTAATCCATTTATTTCAAGTTTTCCATTCTCAATAAGATCTTGAAAAATATGCTTAAATCTCTCATAGTTTTCAATATAATGTCCAATGCCATTATGAAGTTTGCAATAGGTTTTCTCATCCCACCACCATGGTTTAACTTTAGGTATGTGGAACTTTGTGACATCATAAGGGTACACTAGATTACAAGCAAGGAGCTTCACGAATATCTCTTTATATGACTCACCCAATTGTGTAAAGTTACGTTTCTCTCCTTTAGGCCTTTCTTGATATCTTGGCTTGTTACATTGTTGATTGGCACTAGCCAAATGGAGAAAAACTTGGTCTTTAGGCTTAGAGGAATCCACAACTCCATCATTAACCACTTGTTTGTTCTTATTCCAATATGTATTCTTTCCTTTATCCTTGTTATTGTTGTTGTTATTCTAACCATTGTTATTGTTGTTACCATTTTTTGCCAAAATACTATGCTCTCTCAAAACATCCTCAATTCTAAATGCAACTTTGACCATGGTATCAAAGGACTCAAAAACCATCTTCTAAACTTTATACTTCATCTCAGGAACCGTGTTACTAATGAGAATTTTAATCTTTTCTTTCTCAGGAATAGTCCTAGAATAGTGAGATCACTATCATCTCCATCTTTACAAGAAAGTAACAAAGGATTCTCCTTGATTCTTCTTTGTGTGACATAAGTCCAATAGCAAGATAGATTGTGAAAGATTGTATGCAAAGTGTTGATAAAATATCTGAATTAACTTAGGGATCATTTTAGTAAGAGGATTTATATTGGTAAACCATTCCATTGATTGACCCTTAAGACTCCTTGGAAATAATCTCATAGGGTATGAGTCCTCATGATGAAACTCAAAACTCATAGTATAGAATTGACGCACATGATCATTCGGATCCCCATTTCCATCATATTTGTCCTATTGGGGGATCTCAATTTTTCTAGGAAAATCTTTCATGTCAAAACTCTTATCAAAAGGATTAGGACAAATTGAATCAAGTGAAAAAGAACTCTTGGGTGTTGATATTTGCTTCGGTTGTTTCTTCAATTGGTCGATTTTTTATTTGATAGAGGGATCATGCTTTTGAATCTTTTTTGTCTACATAAAAGTTGTAAGGGACCTTAGCACCCTTTTTGATTAAACCTTGAAAGCATGCATCTGTGTTTTGGTCCATATGTACTTCCATATGTTACTAAAAATGTGGTTATGCTTGCATAGCCATGAAATCATGAGAATTATAGTCAAAATTTGGGCTACCACCTCTATATTGTGAACCATGATGAGCTTATTGTGAAGGTTTTCTTGAAACTCTAGGAGGTGTTGGTCTCCTATAATCATCATGTCTTGAAGCTCTCCTTCCTCTAGTGCTAGGAGATCATGAAGGTGTTCTTGAGTGTCTTCCACTTCATGGAGTCTTAGGAGGGGTGGAAGGAGGAGAGTTGTTTCCAACACCAATGTGCACATTGTTGAATTTATTGGCAAGTTGTGGAGCCACAAGAAGGTCTTGTGCTTCTTGATGGGCTTTCCTTTCTATCTCAATCATAACTTTCCATTCTTACTCTAG
This sequence comes from Cupressus sempervirens, assembly GCA_028749045.1. Classification (NCBI taxonomy): domain Eukaryota; kingdom Viridiplantae; phylum Streptophyta; class Pinopsida; order Cupressales; family Cupressaceae; genus Cupressus; species Cupressus sempervirens. Next base: position 582,481,109 of record CM053784.1, on the reverse strand, counting down.
GAGCCTAAATTGTTCTTCCTTCTTAACTTCTTCTTCTAGAAGGGCTTTTCTCTCATGCTCAAGTACTTTGAGTCTATTAGTCGCATAACCTAAAAGTTTTATGAGTGGTGTCCAAAGTCTTAACTGTCTAAATTAGTTACTAGTAAATGTTGCATTCACATGATCGCTAGAAGGCTCACTAATTTGATCATCCATTAGTGGTTTCTCTTTTGAGATTGGTGGTGTTTGTTGTTGGCTTTTCCAAAAAATTGAAAAAAGAATTTATTTAATTTTTATTTATTTTGTTTCCTTTTTCAAGTGGGATTTTATTTAATTAAAAGGGAGCAAGTTCTTTTAATTAAATACGAAATATTTAATTAAATCAAAAGAGGTGTTTTTCTCTTAATTAATTAAATGTGGATTAATTATTTGATTAAAAGAGAGGTTTTCTTTAAAATTATGATTTGATCAAAGAAATTGATTTGAATTGATTTAATAAAATATTGCAATACATTGATTCAGGAAATTTGAAAAAATTGAAAAATGGGGGCCCATAGTCTAGGAAAATATTTTAGGGTGCATATATTTGCCCCTCTTTGGCTAATGTGTGATTGATTTGGGAACACATGTAGTCAAAGAGAGAAATTGAAGTGTGAGATCGGTTTGGGATTATAAAACAACCTAGATGTGTGGTCAATGAAGGAACACATCAGGACAAAGAATAAAAATAAATTTTGACTTTAAAAACTCAAGGATAAAATTGAATCAAGGATTGAAGTTGATAGGTATTGCCCCCTCATGATCAAAATCAAAATGAGATAGAGGAGAAACAACAAATGGATAAGTTTTATCAAATCAAACAAAAGATAAAGTTCTTGATGTAAGATGAAAGATATAAGAATTAAAAAATCAAGGTAGATACAAAAGAATGAAATATTATGCCCCAAAGTTGAATTATAAGAAAATAAGTGGGGCCAATGTGAATGGAAGGTAGAAATTTGGAAGATATGGAAAGAAATAGAAAGAAGAAAATAAATCTTTTCATAAGAAATAGGATGCCCCAAAATCAATCAACTGTTTAAGAAAGAAATTTTGATTTGTTGGAAATATAAGAGGAGTAACTAAGAGGGGAGGGGTGAATTAGTTACTACTAAAATAAATCCTAGATCCCTTAGGTATCAGTACAAAAATGCAAACTAAAAATTGAATATTATTGAAGCTTGATAAACACATACGTAATGTTGTAACTTGGTAATAACTGAATGAGATCAATAAATGCTTAACATATAAAATTTAGATGTTATCTATGATTATCAATACTTTAACTTAGTTGCAAACACATAAAAGAAAATAGCATGAACAAATTTGACACCAGGATTTAATGTAGAAACCTAATTTGGGAAAAAACCACCAATTGCAACTAGATATTGTTTTCACTCTTCTTAACTAAGCCTTGTTAGGAGCAAACCCTGTTAAAGGTTACAAAACACACTATTAGGTGTGACCCTATTAGAGGATTTAATCACCCTATTAGGAGTGGCCTTGTTAGAGGTCTTTAGACAATTCGATAGAACCACCACCTTGTTAGAGGATTTGCAAATAGCTATTAAGCTAACTCTATTAAGAGATTTAGATCACTACTACAATGGTTAGAGAGTAACAATGAGATGACTTGATTTGAATGCAACTTAATTGTTGATTACAGATCTCTATTCTAGCTTGTACTTGATCCTTCTTGATTGAATATAGCTTTTCTGCTCCACAAGGATATTTTGCTTATCCTACAAATTTTCTTCCTCTTCTCATAATTAAATCTTCAATAACATCTTCATACTTGCACACCCACACTTTGAAATCACAACTTGACCTTATACTTATATTTTTCACTTTGTCAAGTTACCTCAAATACAACTTAGAATAATTAATATTCATCACCTTAGTCAGTTGGAATCAATAGATAAATCAATTAAGCTTAATATGCCAAAATAAGAAAATCCTTCTTTAGCTGACCCAGCTCAGTAGAGACTAACTTAGAAGTGATTTCCTTTGTTAACCAACATAAGCTTGGTTAACATTGTAAACTTGCAAAAATCCTTTAGCAACCGAGCGAGCTTGGTTAGCACTAGTTCTATCCAACTTTCAATCATTGACCAAGTGAGCTCAGTTAACACTCATCTTTTGCATACTTTCCTTTGACGCTTGAGTGAACTCGATAGACACTACTTTATGAACTAGGCAATCACAAGAATACTCGATAGACACAAAAAACTATCTTCATTTCTTAAGAGAGCTCGACATATATTGAGTGATAATGATATGAAATTTGTGTAACATCAAAGACAATACAAAAGTAATCAATTGATTCCAACAATCTCCCTCTTTGACATTGATGGCAACACAACATATCATAGCACACTAAAATTTTGGATTTAGACTTGAGAACTCCTTCTGTTAATATGAGCTCTTCATTTCACTACATTCTTTCTCTGTCTGCAACATCTTCTAGGAATTTTGTTCAAAAATTTCTCCCTCTTACAACAAACTTCTCCTTCTTTGGAAAACTTTTCCATCTTTAGTTCTTTAGTTCCTTACTTTATTTTGATTCAAAAAAAATTCTCAGAGATATGATAGTAAACTTCTTCCTCTTTGACAACACATGCCAAAGACAATAATTCTGTTAATACCAATGTACCTTAAGTACTACTTCAGTTGCAATATCTCTTTGCCAATTTTGCACCAACTGAAATATCTTCAACTTAGCTCTTGTTGATGCATCACTAAAATTTATTTAGTGAAATTTATATAGGGGAATGACTCCTAGCTTACCTCTTAGATACAAAAATGCATCCTTAGGTAATGGCTTGGTGAATATGTCTACAATCTATTTCTTTGTATTAACATATTCTAATCTAACTTCTTTCTCTTGTACCAACTCTCTTAAGAAGTGATATTTTATAGAAATATGCTTTGTTTTAGTATGCATCACTGGATTCTTTGATATGTTGATTACACTGGTGTTATCATAGTATATGATTATTGGATCCTTGATCTCTATCTTCATTCCTTCCAACAATTGTTTGAACCAAACAATGTTAGAACAATTAACTGCTACTACCACATATTCTGCCTCTGTTGTGGATTGAGATGTACAATTCTACTTCTTGCTTGTCCAAGACACTAGTCTTTTATGAAGAAAGAATTCTTTGTCACTAGTGCTTTTTTTGTCATCAATACTTCTTGCCCAATCAGCATTAGTAAATACTTTCAAGTCCAAATTACCTCCAATTTTATAACATAAGCCATAGTCTTTAGTACCTTTTAGATATCTCATGATTCTCTTGATCTCCATCATGTGATTTTCCTTAGGATTTTCTTAGAATCTTGCCACTATTCCAACTACTAGAGCAATATTAGGTCTAGTGTGTACTACATACTACAATTTTACAATCATTGATCTGTATGTGGTTTGATCTACTTTTTTGAAATCATAATTTTTGGAGAGCTTATGTCTAGTAGAAATAGGGGTTCCAACTGGTCTTGAATCTTTTGTTCCAAATTTCTTTAGTATCTCCTTGATATACTTAGATTGAGTGATTTAGATACCATTTTTTTTTTCTGCTGTATCTATAATCCAACAAAGAATTTTATCTCACCAAACATGGACATCTCAAAATTTTTACTCATTTCTTCTAAAAATTCTTTGCATAAGTCATCATTTCCTATAAATAGATTATTATCAACAAATATTTCTGCCAACACAATCTTCTTGTCTCATCCTTGATATACAGACTACTATTATCATTTGTCCTTTGAAAACCAATCTATACTAAATAATTATGAAGTCTTTCATACTAAGCTCTAGGAGCTTTCTTGAGACCATATAATGCTTTGTGTAACTTGCAAACCATGACCTTTTTGTTAGGATCTACAAAACCTTCTAGTTGTTTAGTGTAGACTTCATCATCAAGAATGCAAATTTAACATCCATTTGATACACTTTAAATCCTCTATGTGTTACATATGCTAGTAAGGTTCTAATAGCTTCTAGTCTTGCCACAGGAGCAAAAGTCTCACCATAGGCAATACCTTCTTCTTGAGAATGGCCTTTGCACACCAATATTGCTTTGTTTCTTGAAACTTTTTTATCTAATTTATCTCTAATAATTTGATTAGGTGCATGATGCCTTCTGACATATATTGCTAACACAAGCTCTTTAGGCTTTGAATGAGTTGCACCATCTTCATTTTGAATTTTAGTTTCAAGCTTGGGTCCTTCTATTTGTGACTTGGGTCCTTTAGACTGCAACTCGATAACTATTGGAGATTTTGGGGACTCAGAAGATGAAGCTTCCTTTCTTTCAGATAGATTTGGTAGGGTACTAGGTTCATAGTAAACAGATCTTTTGTAATCTTCTCGCTCCTTGTTGCTTTCTTCTTCACTCTTTTTTGCAAACTCATCAATTCTAACATGTGTACTTTCTATAATTTTATGAGTAGACAAATTCAAACATTTTTATGCTTTACTTCTATAGGAGTATCCTAGAAATATGCTTTCATCACCTTTTACATCAAATTTTCCTTTTCTAGATTCTTTCAAGTAACTTACATTAGGTTTGTAGCCATACCATAGCTGATAAGGATTTTTATTTGAGTCTTTCTTTAATTGTACTCTATTCATGTTATGAACTATAGTGCTGATAGCTTCCTTCCAGTATTTGCGAGCAACATTCTTTTCAATCATTAGGGTTCTTGCACAATCCACGATAAATTTGTTTCTTCTTTTAGCTATACCATTTCGTTGTGGTGTACCAAGAGCTGATACTTGTCTTTTGATTCCTCTTTCAATGAACAAATTATTGAATTCATTGGAGATGAATTCACCACCTCTGTTTGATCTTAAGCATTTTAACCTCTTTCCAGTTTCCTTTTCTACTCTTGCCAGATACCACTTGAATTTTTGAAAGGCTTCTATTTTTTCTTTTAGATACATTACAATCATCATTCTAGAATAGTCATCAACAAAAAGAATAAAAAACTTGTCTCCACTATAAATCTCTATACCAATAGGTCAACACAAGTTTGTATGAACATTTTCCAAGTCTTCTTTTGACTAATAGTTTTTTCTTTTGAAACTAGTTTTTCCCATCTTACCAATTTGGCAATTCTTGCATAGACCCATTTTAAGTTTTTTTCAAACTAGGAATACCTCTCACTCTTCTATGTTTCCTTATCTTAACCAGATTTTTAAAGTTTTCATGATATAGCCTTTTGTGCCATAACTAGCTTTCTTCTACATGAGCAATAAAACATGAACAATCATTAAGATCAAGATAAAATAGATTACCTTTTGTTTGCTTGCTAGATCCAACTAGATTTCCCTTTCCATCTAGTAGTTTGGCCTGTCCATTCATGAATTCTACCTTGAATCTAGTGTTATTCAATTGTGCCACACTCTATAGATTATTCTTTATTCCTTCAACCCAATAAGTATTTTCACATACAAGTTCTTTGGTCAATGAAATACATCATTTTACTTTTATGTTACAAGGTTCATTATTTCCAAATCTCACACTACTTCCATCATAATATTTCATGTGCTCAAATTTTGTTTTGTCTCTAGTCATATGATGTGAACAACCATTGTCAATAATCCATTTATCATTTTTGCTAACATGAGAGATAAGTGCCTTCTTATCTCCTTCATCATCAAATTCATCTTTCATAGCAATATATACCATTTCATCTTCACTATTATAAGAATCTTTAGCTATAAAAAAAGATTTCTTACCTTTGACCTTGTAGTTCTTTTACTTCTTGAAATCCTTCTTTCCTTTATGCTTATTGCTTTCCTTTTCATCTTTGATTTCCTTACTTGAACACCTAGCAGTAATGTGACCAACTTTTTCATAAGAAAAGTAGATCAGAGGAACTTTACCTTTGTACTTTCCTCTTCCTTTGGAATACTTCCTTGCACGTAGGGCTTCAACAAATTTAAGATCACTGTCTAAACTTTCTTCTAATGTTCCTTCATTTCACTTTCTAATTGACTAGATTTTGATTTATTATTCTTTTCTTTGAGTGAGAGCTTAGCTTTAAAAGAAGATTCAATAACCTTTGAACTAGGAACATAGTTATAAAAGTTATCTAACTCAAAAGCTATCAACCTTCCAACTAGAGTATCCAAAGATATGTTATTATTTGGATCACATCTCATTTCTTGAATAGCAGATACTCTAATTGCATAAATAGGAAGAAGAGTGCTAAGTAACTTGCTTGCAACTTTATTCTCTTCAATGTCTCCTCCCCATGCTTTGATTACCCTTACACTTGCTTTGATCCTTTCCATATATTTTGTAATGTTCTCATCTTCTCTCATTTTCATCTAATCAAAATGACCTCTAAGACTTTCAGCCTTAGCCCTTCTTACATTGTCATCTCCTCCATATATATATTTTAGTTTGATCCACATATCATAGGATGTCTTACAATCTTTTAATTCATCAAATTCAACATAACTAAGAGCAGATGCAATATCAATCATCATGATGTTATGATTCTTCTTTTCAACAATATCTTCACCTGATAAAGTTCCAGTGGGAGTCTTTTATTTAGTATCAAGATACTTGCATCTTGAGTCATTGATAGTAGCCAAGTGTAACCTCATAAGTCCTTGCCATGCTGCAAAATTGTCTCTATTCAGCTTGAGGATCTCTCTTCTGTAAGACATCCTAATCTTTAGCTTAGGTTCTTGAAACCTTCTTTGCAAGCACCAAAAGCTCTAATACCAATTTTTGGAAATGTAAGAGTAATTGAGAGGAGAGGGGTGAATTAGTTACTGCTAAAATAGATTCTAGATCCCTAAGATGTCAGTACAAAAATGCAAACTAAAAACTGAATACGGCTGAAGCTCAGTAAACACATACAGAATGTTGTAACTCAGTAATAACTAAATAAGATTGGTAAATGCTTAACATATAAAATTTAGATGTTATTTGTGATTATCAATAGTTTAACTTAGTTGCAAACATATAAAATAAAATAGCATGAACACATTTGACACCAGGATTTAACGTGGAAAACCAATTTGGGAAAAACCACCAATTGCAACTAGATACTATTTTCACTCTTCTGAAGTGAGCCCTGTTAGGGGCCAACCCTATTAAAGGTTACAAAACACACTGTTAGGTGTGACCCTATTAGGAGTGGCCTTGTTAGAGGTCTTTAGACAATTCAATAGAATTGCCACCTTGTTAGAGGATTTGCAAATAGTTATTAAGCCAACTATGTTAAGAGATTTAGATCATTGCTACAATGGTTAGAGAGTAACAATGAGATGACCTAATTTGAATGCAACTTAATTTCTAATTACATATCTCTATTATAGCTTGTACTTGATCTTTCTTGATTGAATATAGCTTTTCTGCTCCATAAGGATATTTTTCTTATCCTTCAAATTTTCTTCCTCTTCTCATCATTAAATCTTCAATGAAATCTTCATACTTGCACACCAACACTTTGGAATCATAATTTGACCTTATACTTATATCTTTCACTTTGTCAAGTTGGCTCAAATACAACTTAAATAATTAATATTTATCACCTTAGTCAGCTGGAATCAATAGATAAATCAATTAAGCTTAATATTCCAAAATAAGAAAATCCTTCGTTAGTCAACCCAGCTCAGTTGAGACTAATTCAAAAGTGATTTCCTTTGTTAACCAATAGAAGTTCAGTTAACACTGTAAACTTGCAAAATTCTTTTGGCAACTGAGTGAGCTCAGTTACCATTGGTTCTATGCAACTTTCCTTCATTAATTAAGTGAGGTCGATTGAAACTCATCTTCTGCATACTTTCTTTTGATGCCTAAGTGAACTCAGTAGACATTACCTTCTAAACTCTACAATCATAGGAACACTCGGTAGACACAGAAAACTATCTTCACTACCTGAGTGATCTTGACATATACTAATTGATAATGATATGGCATTTGTGTAACATCAAAAATAGTACATAATCAATCAATTTTATCCAACATGATTGAGATCATGAAAGAAGATAAGGAAATGAAGATCAAAACATGACCATAGTTGATTAAAAATCCACAAGAAAGATAAAGGGAAAACCCTATCAAACTCATAATGTAGCCTAAAAATACAAACTAACATGAAGTCTAATAATGCAAGCTACATGAAAATGAGAAGGTGTACTTAAAATAGAGAAACTGTAACATAGGATTTTGTGTTCATCATTCATTAGAAAATGTAAAAGAACTTATTGTCATCATTGGGCCATTATTAATGGACATCAAAAAATCACACAATCATCACTAGTCACAAGTGAAACTATGAAGATATGAATGTGATTTATATTGGATTGGAATGTGAAAATATTCTAACATAAGCATCAAAGGCATAAAGGTCAAGATGACTTCAATGTTAGCTTACCTAATTTAATGTAGCAAAACTATGCTTGCATCAAGGCATAGATGCCAAGATGACCATAAGAATGGTTGGGCAAAAGTAGTCAAATAATGCCTCAAATATCCTAAGTGTTTCAAAGGGAAAACAATAGACACTCTGGAGTTTCAAGACCACACCCACAAGTAGAAAATAAATAAAAACATGCCCCATGCCCCAAGTCCTATAGCTATGCATGCTAGAGAAACTTGTTAGACAAAGGCACTCAATGAAAATCAATAAGAGTCAACACACAAAGAAAAAATCATGACATAGGTCAACATTAAGTGTTTGTGTTAAAAAATTTAAGTGTGCTAACTGATACTAAGTTCTAAGGATAAGGATCAAATTCTTGCAAGAAAGTAAGATCACATGATGAAACTAGGTAAGACCAAACTGATAAGTGTTGAAAAACACTTGATGTTAGGGGTTGTATTGAAAAATATAGTTGGGGTGGTGTTGAAAAACAACATTTGTGAGGTGTCCTAAAGACTAACGCAACCAAGAGACCAAAGCTAACACAATTATGCCCCCTAGAAAAAGATCAATTCTGAACTAAGGCAACAAGGGCAAGGTATGATGGAGAAAGGCCAAGTGTCAAGGATAGGTGCTAAGAAATAGGGGTGCAAAGGCCTCAAGTAGTATACGTTTCTAGTTTTTCACCACTTGGATTATTATTTTCTTTTTCTTTTTTTTTTCTTTTTTTTTTTGGAATATATAATTTTTTTGGAGATACATCAAAGTGCTTATTACTAAGATGATCATTTTTTAAGGATATTTTCCAATTTTTAGAATTTTGATAGTATATCATTTTTTTGGATTTTTGAAATATATCATTTTTAATATTTTTTTAGGATCAATAAATATGTACAAAGATGCCCCCAAAAAGAATGGGCATCATGGATAGAACTTCTTTAGGTGAAAGACATTGATAGGACGAGGGAGCTACTTTCCCTCTGTTATGGACAATAAATATGCACCAGACTAAAAAGTTGCTGTAATAATGTAAGGTCCAAGATGATTAGGTTCAAATTTACCATTTTGATCTCTATTTTGTTGATTCTTAGGATTTTCACGTAGAACAAGATCTCCCACCTAGAATTCTCTAGGGTGAACCTTTTTGTTGAATGCTTTTGACATGCACTTTTAATAGACTGTCATATGGTCAAATGATGCTTGGCATTTCTCATCTAGAAGTTCTAACTCTTGAAGTCTCATGGCATGGTAGCCTTCATTTGTAACTAGACCTTTGAGGGAAACTCTACGTGAAGGAATTTCAACCTCTAAAGGTAAATTGCTTCAACACCATATGTAAGGGCAAAAGAACTAGCCCTAGTAGGAGTACAAATATTCATTCTATAGGCCCACAAAGCCAAATTTATCTATAAGTTCCAATCTCTACCATTATTATGAACTATTCTATGTAAGATTTTAAGAATGGTTTTATTCAATGCTTTTGCTTGACCATTTCCTTGCGGGAAGTAAATGGAGGACCAATGTTGTTTTATCTTGAATTTCTTACAAAGTTGTTTAAGGTCCTTATTTTTAAATTGGCCTCTATTTTCAGTGATAATCTCAAATGGAAATCCATATCTACAGATAATATGATTCGGAATAAATAGAGAAACTATCTTTCCTGAGGCAACAGAAAGTGGAACAACTTCTACCCATTTAGTGAAGTAATCAATAGCATTGCTAATAAACTTGTGTCCACATGATGAGTAGGGATGTCTAGATGACCCTTTCAAACTTTTCACTGAATGTGATAAATCCATTCAATCATTCATTCATGCAAACTTTAACTTGTCTAATTGTCAAGTTACTGTAAATCAACATGCAAGTATAACACACAAGAAATGAACACATGACATAATGATTTACATGGAAACTCAATTTGAGAAAAACCACTAGTAACATGCTACTCAATTCTCACCCTTTTGAAGTGATGCCCTATGAAAGGCCTACCCTATTAAAGGCTTATAACACACACTATTAAATGTGACCTCGTTAGAGGATTTAACCACCTTGTTAGAAGTGGGCCTGGTAAAAGGACTTTAGAACATTCACTTGGAATGCCACCCTATTAAAGGATTTAAAAATGGCTATTAGGCCAACCTATGTCCATAGAATTTTCAGATCTAATACAATTTCTAGAGAGTATTAGAAAATCTTGACCTGATTACAACATACAACTTATCTTACAGATTTCATATCACTTCTCTACTCATATCCTTGCCTGGCCTTCTATCTCTACAACTCTTAACTGCTTGCCTTTTCTTTCAACCTTGTCTTTTTGAGTCTCCATACTCAATGTACTAGTGCAATCATCTCTTCATGACCACTTGTAAAAGCAGAGCCTTTGTGCTCTTCCTTCTCCTTCTTGACACTCTTTCAATTACTTTACATATTTGACACTTTTGCAGCAACAATATCAGTAGCTCCTTGCTTCTTGGTTTATGACTTCTTAAATAGAAGTCTTGGAGTTCCTTTTCCTACTTGATTCTTCCATTTTTCAATTTCAATTCGCATGGATTAGGTAGGATACATTGTATCTAACCCATATTCTGTTTCCTCTAGAAACTTCTTGAATAATCCTTTAGAATTCACTCAAAAATGGTTTACATAAGATTTCGTGCCAACAACTCATCATCCTTATCTTCTAACTTATTCACAAAATTCAATGCAACCACTATGTTAGCTCAGATTTGGAAAATCTTCATCATTTGAAATAATGCATTAGCTCATCACTGTTGAAATATTGGTGCTTGGCACTTACTATGTTACTCAGCATCAACTATGTTTTTCCTGATGCTCGACACCTGAAGATCACTCGGCACTAACTGAAAATTTTCTTGATGCTTGGCACCTGATCCTTTACTTGACACTTGAAGATCACTCGGCACTAACTAAACATGTCTATTACTCGACTTCTATCAAGAATTTGCTTGGTTTCAACTGACTTTCTCGACACCTTTTGATGATCAAAGTTAAAGCTTTGCAATCAACCTTGTTACAACTTCTTGTTCCAATGTATCTAAGTGTGACCAACCTCTATATCTTTGAATATGTCAGTAATACATTACTTAACCATTTTCTAAACTGATCCTTGCACTTCATTATAATATCATAACTTAACCTTTCCTTTAGGTGCTCTTGTTACATCTTATTGATCAAATATTCTTCATCAATCGACTAAGTGATAGCATATGAATCTTATAAGAAAATATCATCCCTACATATAGTAGGCTTGACATCAATGGAAAAAAAATATTGAAAACAATCTTTTACAACAATCTCCCTCTTTGATCTTCAACAATAATGAGCTTTTCAATCAGATTTCCAACAATTTTTTGCTCTAGGGATTTGCTAAAATGAGACAAATGTGAAGTAGCATCTCAAGGAATCAACCATTTGTTTGTAAGGTACCAATTTCTCATTTTTTATTAAATAATTATCATTGACTTAGTTTATTACTAGCTATGAATCCCCATAGATGTGTAACTCTATAATTCTCCATTCTATAGCCATCTTAAGTCCATTTGTTAAAGATTCATACTCAACAATGTTATTTGTACATGGAAATAATAACTTGTAAGATTTAGGAATCATGTACCCATGAGGAGAAACAAAAAACACACTAGCTCCGAAACCATTTTACATAAAGGATCCATCAAAGAACATCTTCCATGTTCTTTTAGTCATATACACAAGGAGCTCATCCATACCCAAATTGATTGCTTGTGTTGGTTCAATAATCATTGAAGATCTATCTTGAAAATAACCATGGAGACGATCAAGTACCTCATCCTCAAGTGCCTCAGAGAGCTTTTCACCCTTAGATACATTCTTTCTTTTTACTATTTTCAATTTTGACACTGCCATATAGTGGTTTTTGCTATCAGAACCCCTATTCTTTTTATTTTGTGACTAAGGTACTTGATGTTCAGATCTATCATGTTGGTAGCCAGTTCACTAGTAGAAGAGACTATGAGTTCAATGGTACTCAAATAGTAGGTTATCTCATAATCATTTTGAAACATTAAAAGCTCAAGTTCGTGATTGCATTGGGACCAATCACTCAAATTAGGATGAACAAGGGGTAAATCAATGACTAGTTCAAGGTTATGAATGTGAATGATATCTTTGGTGATTGAAGTGTTAGATTCTATCAAGTATCTTCTTAAATTAACCAAATTGGGATTCATCCTAACAAGAAAAGAATCATCCACTAAGGTAACATGTGAGTTCAAATCATCTAATCCTACACATGAATCATCGACTAACTTAGGTTGAGAACTGTATGTATGAACAACATCAATGTCCATATGAACTATAGAAGGCTCTGATAGGAAGTCTCATTGATACTCATTGGAATCTATTCCTGAATCTTGACTAGGATGCTTAACCAATGAAGGATTGGGATGCTTGGATGTGGAAGCCTCAATATCATCAAGGGTCACACTCTCTTATTCAAAATGTACAACTGTCCCATGCGATACTGGACTATCTAAATCTCCCAAAGGAGAATAGTAGAAGGGACCAATCTTCACACATATCTTGCTAATTTCCAAATTAGGTATGTACCCTTGTTCTCCTTCACTATTAGAATTATTAAGGATAGGAGAAACATTCTTATTGTGATTCACATATCCTAGGCCAACTAAGTTCTTAGACTTGCATCCAAAAAGATCATGATCAAGGGGTTCGGCTCTAGCATCCAATCTATTACTAAGAGGGCCATGTCTAGGATAGCTCATCTTCTTGACAAAAGTATACCCTCTTCCATAAGATTTAGTAGAGGGAGTGAAGCTCTCATTGTGCATATACTTCTCTTCTCTATAAATTCATTCTCTAATTGCCACATTTTCTTTCTCATCTTGAATAGGCATTGACAATTGTAAAAATGTGTCAAATAATGTCATAGCTGAAGAGGAAGGTTTCATCTCATGTGAAGGTTTACCATAAGACATAGATGAAATAGGTAATGTTGCGAGGTAGTGGAGTTGATATCCCCCCATGCCAAGGTCTATGGATTTGAACTTGTCTTTACATTTAGCTAAAGTTGCATCAAAATCATCTTCTTCTCTATTGAGGGGAACATTTGTACTTGCTGAAATTGAGTTAATACACAAAGTATTATCCCCATGTATATAAATCTCTATTTCATTGTAAGGGAACTTAACACATTGATGATAGGTAGATGACACTAATTGCATATCATGAATCCATGGTCTACCAAGTAAAATACTATATGCAAGGGCTCCAACATCAACTATTTGGAATAAAATATCTTTTTTAGTAGGACCAACCTTAACAAGAAGGACAACCAACCCCTTTTAACTTCTCTCTACCTCATCATAGGCTTTGATAATAATCTTCCTTCTTGTATCAATAACTTGTTTGGAATAACCTAATGTCTTTAAAAAACTCAAAGAACAAATATTAAGCCCAACACTCCCATCTATCAATACATGCCTAGCACAAGTTCAATGGATCATGAACTCAATATGAGGGGCAAAATTGTGCTGATGGCTCAAATATTTATCATGTTCCTCTAAAAAGGAAAGGTAATGAGAGCTAGCAATATGATTAACCATGTTCTAGAATTGATTGACATAAAATTTGTTGGGGACATTCGCTATGCGCAAAGCATCCTTAAGGAATTGTTTGTGTCTTAAAGACAACTCTAAAAGCTCAAAGATCAAAGTTTGAGTAGGGTTCTTTGCAATTGATCAAAAATATTATAATTTGACCTAGGATTAACCACTAGTTTTGAAGGAACATACTTGGATTGCACTTGTTTTGACTTACTTAGTTGGTTTGAACTGGGTCCTTTGACAACAAGGGGACCTTAACTTCGCATAACAAGATTGAGACTTTGGGAAGACACATGCTTAGGTTACTTGACTAGTTTGAATTGGTTCCTCTAATGACAAGGGGATCTTGAGATGACTCTCTAGAGTTAGAGCCCCTTAGCACCAAAATAAGATTTTTACAAAGGATAGGAGAGCTCAAATTTAAATCATAACCACTGGGATCTTTATCTTCCATCATGTTCACACTTTCTTCTACAACCTCAATCATATTGACAACATTTTCTACATTTGCATAAGCATAATTGATTATAGCTTTGCCATTCTTAGGTTGGGAAGCTTCCCCTTTTTCATACTTGGGCAAAGGCTCTTGTAACACTATGTGATCAATGCTGGTATTTAATCTATATATTTCTAGTTTTCCATTATCAATAAGATCTTAACAATATGCTTAAATCTCCCACAATTTTCAATAGTGTGTCCAATGTTATTATGAAGCTTGCAATAGGCCTTCTCATCCTATCACCATGGTTTAACTTTAAGTATGTGGAACTTTGTGGTATCATAAGGGCACACAAGATTACAAGCAAGGACCTTCGTGAATATCTCTTTATATGACTCACCCAATTGTGTAAAGTTATGTTTCTCTCCTTTAGGCCTTTCTTGATATCTTGGCTTGTTACTTTGTTGATTAGCACTAGCCAAATGGAGAACATCTTGGTCTTTAGGCTCAGAGGAATCCACAACTCCACCATTAACCACTTGTTTGTTCTTATTCCAATATGTATTCTTTCCTTTATCCTTGTTATTGTTGTTATTATTTTGACCATTGTTGTTGTTGTTTCCATTTTTTGTCAAAATACCTTGCTCTCTCAAAACATCCTCAATTTAAACGTGGCTTCAACCATGGTATCAAAGGTCTCAAAAACCATCTTCTTAACTTTGTAATTCATCTCAGGAACCATGTTACTAATGAGGATTTCAATCTTTTCTTTCTCAGGAATAGTCCTAGAATAGCAAGAGCACTGTCATCTCCATCTTTGCAAGAAAGTAACAAAGGATTCACCTTGATTTTTCTTTGTGTGACATAAGTCCAATAGCGAGATAGATTGTGAATGATTATATGCAAAGTGTTAAATAAATCTCTGAATTAACATAGTGAATGTCTTAACAAGAGGAGTTATATTGGTAAACCATTCCATTTCTTGACCCTTAAGACTCCTTGGAAATAATCTTATAAGGTATGAGTCTTCATGATGAAACTCAAAACTCATAGTATAGAACTAATGCACATGATCATTTAGATCCCCATTTCCATCGTATTTGTCATATTGGGGGATCTCAATTTTTCTAGGAAAATCTTTAATATCAACACTCTTATCAAGAGGATTAGGATAAATTGAATCAAGTGAAAAATAACTCTTGGGTGCCGATATTTGCTTCAGCTATTTCTTCAATTAGTCAATTTCTTCTTTCATAGAGGGATCATGCTTTTGAACCTTTTTGTCTACATCATAGTTGTAAGGGACCTTAGCACCCTTTTTGATTAAATGTTGAAAGCATGCATCTCTATTTTGGTCCATATATGCTTCCATATATATTTTAAAATGTGTGTATGGTTGCATAGCCATGAAATCATAAGAATTATAGTCAAAGTTTGAGCTACCATCTCCATATTGTGAACCACAATGAGCTTGTTGTGAAGTTTTTATTGAAACTCTAGGAGGTGTTGGTCTCCTATAATAATTATGTCTTGAAGCTCTCCTTCCTCTAGGGCTAGGAGATCATGAAGGAGATCATTATTTTCTTCCACTTCATGGAGTCTTAGGAGGGGTGGATGGAGGAGAGTTGTTTCCACCACTAATGTGCACATTGTTGAATTTATTGTCAAGTTGTGAAGCCACGAGAAGATCTTGTGCTTCTTGATGGATTTTCCTTTCTATCTCAATCATAGCTTGCCTTTCTTCCTCAAGGTGTCTAAATTATTCTTTCTTCTTAGCTTTTTCTTCTAGAAGGGCTTTTCTCTCACACTCAAGTACTTTGAGTTTGTCACTCGCATAACCTAAAGGTGTCATGAGTAGTGTACATGATCTTGACTATCTAAACTAGTTACCAGTAAATGTTACATTCACACAAGCCCTAGAAGGCTCACTAATTTGATCATCATATTTGGATTTATCTTCTTGATAGGCATAATTCTTACCTTTCTCAACCTTTTGGTGTGCATCCAAATATCTATCCTCAATAGGGGGTGAGGTTGGTCTATTTTCATGAGTGGGACCACCACTCAAAAGGTCAACATAGTATTCACCACTTTGATTGTTCTTTTGTGGAGCCATTCTAAAATCCATATCCATATCTGAGTGAGGTGATACTAAGGGTGTACTCAACTCAATAAGGTCACTACTACGGTCAAACAAAATTTTTGGAATATTCTTAGGTAATTAAACAAATGCATGTTCTTTTCCCTTACGTATTTGATGATGTTGAACTAAAGATAATTGTTTAAAGACACTTTTATTGATCTACTTGATATCTGGTTGTAACCAACATGAAAGAAAAGACACTAGGTGATAGGATAACCCTAAGAAATGTTGATACCAAACTAGGATAGTAAAAACACTCACTTTTCCAAAAGAGATATGCTAAGATAAAATTTTGTAATAGGCATAAACAACCACTACCACAGACGTGCCCACAACTTTGGGTGAATACCCAAGCACATATGGACCAGGAGGATGATTTACCCAAAGTATAAATAATTAAAATTAATTTTTTATGAAATTTGATGGACAAGAAATTACTAAGACTCTCCAAGCATAATATGAAAGAATCAAAAGGTATATATTTCTCAATAAGGATGGTCTCTAACTCACCTACTCCAAACAAGGTCACTTGTGAAATAAAAGATCACTAATTCAAGGGGTCAAAGCACAATAATCAAATGTTATGTGATCAACATTAGTATTTAATCCATCTATTTCAAGTTTTCCATTCTCAATAAGATCTTGAACAATATGTGTAAATGTCCCACAATTTTCAATATCATGTCTAATGCCATTGTGAAGCTTGAAATAGGCCTTCTCATCCCACCACCATGGCTTGACTTCAGGTTTGTAGAACTTTGTAGTGTCATAAGGGCACAAAAGATTATGGGCAAGGAGCTTCATGAATATCTCTTCATATGACTCACTCAATTGTGTAAAGTTATGTTTCTCTCCTTTAGGCCTTTCTTGATATCCTGGCTTGTTACTTTATTGATTAACACTAGCCAAATGGAGAACAACTTGGTCTTTAGGCTTAGAGGAATCCACAACTCCACCATTAACCACTTGTTTGTTCTTATTCCAATATGTGTTCTTTCCCTTATCCTTGTTATTGTTGTTGTTATTCTGGTCATTGTTGTTGTTGTTTCCATTTTTTGTCAAAATACCTTGCTCTCTCAAAAAATCCTCAATTCTAAATGTGGCTTCAACCATGGTATCAAAGGACTCAAAAACCATCTTCTTAACTTCATACTTCATCTCAGGAACCATGTTACTAATGAGGATTTCAATCTTTTCTTTCTCAGGAATAGTCGTATAATAGTGAGAGCACTGTCATCTCCATATTTGAAAGAAAGTAACAAATGATTCTCCTTGATTCTTCTTTGTGTGACATAAGTCCAATAGCGAGATAGATCGTGAAAGATTGTATGCAAAGTGTTGATAAAATTTCTAAATTAACTTAGTGAATGTATTAATAAGAGGATTCATATTGGTAAACCATTCCATTGCTTGACCCTTAAGACTCCTTGGAAATAATCTCATAAGGTATGAGTCCTCATGATGAAACTCAAAACTCATAGCATAGAACTCACTCATGTGATCATTCAGATTCCCATTTCCATCATATTTGTCATATTGGGGGATCTCAATTTTTCTAGGAAAATATTTCATGCCAACACTCTTATCAAAAGGATTAAGATAAATTGAATCAAGTGAAAAAGAACTCTTGGGTGCTGATATTTGCTTTGATTGTTTCTTCAATTGGTCAATTTTTTATTTCATAGAGGGATCATGATTTTGAATCTTTTTGTCTACATCAAAGTTCTAAGGGACCTTAGTACCCTTTTTTATTAAACATTGAAAGCATGCATCTCTGTTTTGGTCCATATATGCTTCCATATGTTGCTGAAAATGTGGGTATAGTTGCATAGCCATGAAATCATAAGAATTGTAGTCAAAGTTTGAGCTATCAACTCCATATTGTGAACCATGATGAGCTTGTTGTGAAGGTTTTCTTGGAACTCTAGGAGGTGTTGGTCTCCTATAATAATCATGTCTTGAAGCTCTCCTTCCTCTAGGGCTAGGAGATCATGAAGGAGATTATGAGTGTCTTCCACTTCATGGAGTCTTAGGAGGGGTGGATGGAGGAGAGTTGTTTCCACCACCAATGTGCACATTGTTGCATTTATTGTCAATTGTGAAGCCATGAGAAGGTATTGTGCTTATTGATAGGATTTCCTTTCTATCTCAATCATAACTTTTCTTTCTTCCTCTAGGCATCTAAATTGTTCTTCCTTCTCAACTTGTTCTTCTAGAAGGGCTTTTCTCTCATGCTTAAGTAATTTGAGTTTGTCACTCGCATAACCTAAAAGTGTCATGAGCAGTGTATATAGTCTTGACTATCTAACTGATTACCAATAAATGTTACATTCACACAAGTGCTAGAAGGCTCACCAATTTGATCATCATATTGGGATTTCTCTTCTTGATAGGCATAATGCTTACCTTTCTTAGCCCTTTGGTGTGCATCCTCAATATGGGGTGAAGTTGGTCTATTTTCACGAGTGAGACCACCACTCAAAAGGTCAACATAGTGGTCACCACTTCAATTCTTCTTTTCTGAAGCCATTGTAAAATCCATATCCATATTCAAGTGAGGTGATGCTAAGGGTGTACTCAACTCAATAAGGTCACTACTAGGGTCAAACAAAGCTTTTGGAATATTCTCAAGCAATTGAAAAAAAACAAGCTCTTTTCCCTTACGTCTTTAACAATTTTGAACTAAAGGTAATTGTTTAAAGATGACTTGAGGTCACTTTCCTTGATCTACTTGATATCTTGTTGTAACCAGCATGAAAGAAATAGTACTAGGTGATAAGATAACTCTAAGAAATGTTGGTACCAAACTAGGATAGTAAAAGCACTCACTTTTCCAAAAGAGATATGCTAAGATATAATTTTGCAATAGGCATTAACCAACACTACCACAGAGGTCCCCACAAATTTGGGTGAATACCCGAGCACATATGGATGTAGAGGATGATTTACCCAAATTATAAATAATTAAAATTTAATTTTTATGAAAGTGGATGGACAAGAAATTACTGACTCTCCAAGTATAATATCAAAGAATTAAAAGGTATACCTTTCTCAACAAGGATGGTCTCTAACTCACTGACTCCAAACAAGGTCACTTGTGAAATCAAAAATCACTAATTCAAGGGGTCAAAGAACAATAAGCCAAGGTGCAAACATGATAGCAAAGCAGTTTGATCATAAAGTTTTGATTCAGAAATGTAGATTATATTTCTTTTAAATATCCAACTAGGTGTGATAAATTTTGAATAATAAACTAGGCACACAAGACAACAATAATAAATTTCAATAAAAAAATTCAAACAATGAGAAAGGGACAAAGAAACCTTGCACATGAACAAGAATAGTGTAGTAGTATCAGTCTAATCCCTAGAACCACCACTGTGTATGTTCTCAAAATGTTTTTGAATCACACACATAGTCCTAGAAAAGAAAATTTGGTAGCACTATAGTTCTTAGTAATGCTCAACTTTGTAGCTTTTGCAATCTAGAGTAGGAAAAATCAAATCCCAAAGCACTAGGGTTGTGACATATTCTGAGAATTTAATCAATCAAAGATACTGAAGAGATTTGACAACCCAAAAAAAGAATACACCTGTTAGGATTTCCCCCATAAGGATATATATAGTGGTTGCTAATATCACGTCAAAAATGACTATTACTGCTTGAGGTTCCATCCATGTGGTTGACCCAATAAAGATAATGTCCACTACGGTTAACTCTCTCTAATCAAGGAAGACTCACAAAGTTGTAGCACATGGGGACTTAGTTTGGATTCAAGGGTTCAAAGTTTCTAATGTGCTAAAAAAGGAATAGAGCATACTCCTCTAGCCTCTTCACCTTACCTAAACATAGAAAAAAAGATTATTTGACATGCTAATTCAAAATTACCTCACCAAATTTTTAGAAAAGCCAAAAACAAACACCACCAATCTCAAAAGAGAAAGTACTAGTGGATGTTGAGGACAAACCCAAGTGGAATAGTGAGATAATAAAAAATATCCTACCCTACCTACAAGGGGGTCTATCATTAAAAAGAGCTTCACATGTGAGGTAAGAAAATTAAGCACATTCCCTCAATAACTCCACAAATAGTGTTCATAGGGCCTAATTACTATGTGAAACACATGCGTGAAAGTAAATTTAGATCCAATTTTAGACAACCAAATGAAGTGTGAATCTATGAAAGCATGTAAGCACTCAAGCCAAACACATGAGAGGGTTCATTTTACTTCCAAATCCAAATGTTATAGAGATCCAAAAAAAATACTTGGTAATCCTTGCAACACATCTTTTCTCTATTGTACCTTTCGTTTATGCTTGTATACTTTCTCACAACGAACAAAGCAACAAGCAAAATAAGCAAACAAAAGATATGTAATATATATCCAACTTATCCGAAACTAGGGTCAGATCTGAAAATTTGATTTTTAAGAGTGATAATAACTAGAAAATAACCCAAATGAAAGTTCACATCATGCATTGATCCATGTGAAAACTAAATGCAAGCTATTCATTAAATGCACTTTTTTTAATATTGATTTTTGACCTAGTCAACAAGATTGGACCTATATGATATGAATTAGGATCCAAAACCCTAAATGTAGAAAAGAAACCCCTATAAAAAATTAGAGAGCTTTCCAAAAATTTTAGAATTTTGAAAAGATCTTTTCATTTATGCCCTAGAGATCCATTTTGTCAAAACATACTAGTTTTTTAAAATAAAACTATTGAGCCTTAATATGATCTCTAAAATCAAAATACAAAAAACCAACCTTATTTATAATTTAGAGACCTTTCCAAAAATGTTGATGTTTCTTAAACAATTGCTAATTTGGACCCTAAAATGATTTTTCATGAAACATTAAGATTTTTTTTATAAATTATTGAAAATAACTTAGAAAAATCTAAAAATTACACTAAAGCTTCTCTAATACATCACCACCCTACAAATTTTTTTTAGACCAAAACGCCAAGCTGTTTGGGAGATATGTTCAAATATTTTAGATCTAGGGTTTTTTTGTCTCCAAACAAATCCATATAAGGAGGTTAGCTCCAAAAATATCTAAAACTAGCAAGTAAAGGTGGTTTACCCCATGGTGGGCACCAAAAATGTATGTCTAAAATGTGAGCACACTTTTATGAGTCATTATATCCAAGATTTCTCAAGAATGAGGTCTTGAATGGCAACTCATAGCTCTTTATTCATGGAGTGCAAGGGTTTGTAATGGAGGGCCCCTAGTTTGACCTAGTTTGTGCCCATGAAAGTACACCATAAAATGAGAGATTCAAAGATCAAAATATGAATGTAAATGAAGATGAAACATAATCTATATGATGACAATGCAAAGCAATACAAGAAAGGAAATCTAATCTATGAAAGGAAATAACAATTCAATATTAATCTATGGAAACAAATATGGATCTAAGCTAATATAAAAATGCAAGGATGGATCATGATAATGGAAGTCATGGATGCATGAGAGAAGAAGACAAGAAGATAAAAGTTCTCCACAAAAATCTTTAATGCTCAAACTCCTTCTCCTAAAATTGCTTTCCAAACCTACAACATAACAATAGCATAATTGAGGATGTCAAAAATGAGGAGAGGGTTATCCTTTATAAAGAAGAATGGATGATTAAGATTAAGAGGCAATAAGATTTAATTAGGGGTGGAGAAATAATGATTCATGTGAGACAAAATTCAACCAATGAGAAAAGAGGAGGAAAATTAAATGGAATCCCACTTAGAAATATGTGCATTTAAGTGTAGAGGAAAAAAAGAATTTATTTAATTTTTATTTATTTTATTTCCTTTTAGTGGTGGGATTTTATTTAATTAAATCAAAAGAGGGGTTTTTCTCTTAAGTAATTAAATGTGGATTAATTATTTAATTAGAAGAGAGGTTTTCTTTCAATTAAATAAGTCTTAGGATAAAATGACCAAACCTTAGGAAATGTTGAAATAATTGAATTAATTATGGTTTGATCAAAGAAATTGATTTAATAAAATATTGTAATGCATTGATTAAGGAAATTTGATAAATTTAATAATGGGGGTCCATAGTCTAGGCGACCATTTTAGGGTGCATACACTCTCAACTTCTGCTTTCTTTTTCTAGGTTTGATTAATATCTTTGTTTGTTTGTTTTGTGTCAACTTTTCCTTTTCCTCTATTATGTTCATTGCTTATTAGTGGTACTCAGGTCCTGTAGTTCTTGCTAACATGTCCAACCTTGTGACAACTAAAACAAACTAAGATTCCATTCAACCATTTTTTGCAATTACCTCTAAAATGTGTCCTAATGCAATTTATGCAATGTGACCATACTCTCCACAATAACAAAAATTATACCATGTGTTATAATCCCAATTGCAAGAGGTACCTTTCTTAGGTGCATGTTCTTGCTTCTTAGATGTCCAATTGGATTTGCATTCTCAAAATTTATGTCTATATTTCTAATAGATGTAACATTGTCCTTCAAATCTAGGTGAAATAGGTGCTTCAATTTCCTTTGACTTGCACTCATGTGCTTGGTGTCCTTGTTTCTTGTAGTTAAAATAGTTACCAATAAACTTAGGTTTAGGATTTTTCTTTCCAATCTTGCTCATGTAGATGTTTTTTGTGTGTTCCACCTTGCCACAATGATGACATGTATGCTTTCCTTTGGGATTTGCATTTCTTTTCTCTCCACTCTTCGATGATTCATCTTCTTCAATAGATGAGTAGTGCTTGATGTGTCCTTATCCAGAAGTTTCACTAGATGACCTTGGTGATCTCATCAATTTTTCAAAGTATCTTATAGCTTCACTTGGTTTATTCATCCTTCCTAGCAGATCTTTCTCAAATCTTAACTCATTTCTCATTTGGTCACTTTGCGATCTTAGGTTTGTAATCTCCATGTCCTTTCTATTGAGTTCTTGATTTGCAAGTAAGAATTGATTCATCATGTCTAACTAGGTGTTTGTAAGATTTTGTGCATCAGTGATATTTGTTAAAGTCTGGTAGCCAGTTTGATGCAGGAGCATCCAGAGGTATAAGGGCAATCCTGTGTCACCCAAAAAAATGTACTTAGACTTAGTTTCTGTTTCATGTCTTTTCATTTTTGGATACCCATTTGGATCAAATAAAGGTTCCAACTCTCACAGTTCCACTATCAGTGTGTTTGAAAATATTGAAAAAATAGGAGCATGTAATTGGGCCATCATTTTGGTAAACTAGAAGGTGTGAATTGGCCAAATGAATGTAATAATGATTTAGAGCATTCTAGAAAAAGAATCAGGTCAATAGGCCCCACGGTTTGAAAGTTATTGCAATTTTTTGGGTTTTGGGGACCTCCTAAGAATGCTTCAAAGTTAGGTTAGGGGCATTAAATGACCTTGAAAAGGGTCAAAAAATGGGGGATGAGCAATGCTCGTCCATAGGGCTATAGAGCACTTAGAGAGCTTTTCAAAAATGTAAACGGTTTGTCAATCAGAGCTATGGTTCAAAAGTTATGCCTCCCGAAAGTTCAGTTACCATTTCTAGATTCTTCTAGATTTACGCCAACTTCTACCATAGCTTCCGAAACCTTCTATTTGGTCGGTGGGTGCCTACTAGCACTTTCTAGAATGTACTCCTAGTCCTTAACCCTTCAAGGTCTATTTCAGGAGATTTTTGGCATTGTAAAAGGCAGTTCGGAGTGGAGTTTGAGAGGAGGTACTGAAAGGAGAAATTATCTCTAGATTTATGCTATTGTAAGCCTTAGGGCATGTTTTGAAGTTTATTTTCTCTGTACTATTTGTACTAGCTTATTTTCTCAATTAATACAATTTCCCTTTCTGTTGTGTCTATTTTGTTCTTGGGTTGTGTCCCCATCAAGTGGTATCAGAGCTGGTTTTCCTGAGTGTGTAGACAGAACGCCGACTGTGAGGCAGTTTGCACCAAGACTATGTGGTTGTGGGTTTGAGTTAAGAAGATGCCTCCATGAAGAGAGCATGGTGGAAGGGCCAGAGCTATTAATCCTGAGGAGATTAGAGCCCTCCAAAGGTAGGTACAAGCATTGCAAGAGGAGCTCCATAGAGGAGCAAATGTTGCCGCAGGAGACGACAGTGAGGATGACAATGAAGAAGAAGTAATGGAACCAAAAGGGGAATTTGATGGAGAAGTTTTGAATCATGTAGAGGAAAGGCTTTTTAGGGCCATTACTAAGTTTGGGAAAAGACCTATAATTGAAGTGGGTATATTTTCAGGAAATGTGAAACCAGATGAGTTGATCGATTGGATAAATAAGCTGGAAGAATACTTTGAGTATGAGGATATCAGGGACCCAGATAGGGTTAAGTTTGCAAAGGCCAAACTGAAAGGCCATGCCAAAATCTGGTGGCAAGAGGTTCAATTGGAAAGAAATAGAAGAGGAAAGGAGAAGATCACAAGATGGGATTGCATGGTGGACAAATTGAAGAAGCAGTTCATTCCTGTGGACTATGAGCTTGATTTGTTTAAGAAGATGCATGGGTTAAAGCAAGCAGGAAGATCAGTCCAAGAATATACAGAGGAATTTTATCGACTCTTGATTAGAGCGGGACATGCAGAAGAAAATAAGGAGAAGGTTGCTTGTTATATTAATGGGTTGCGACCTAGCATCCAGGAGGAATTAAGTTTGGTAAGAATGACCAGCATTGAAGAGGCATACCAGTTTTCCCTATGAGTTGAAGAGAAGCTGAATAAAAGGTTTGACGGAAGACAAAGAGGGCATGGTCAAGGAGGAAGGGGAAGCGATAGATCATCTAGAGGCTGCAATGAAACCCAAAAGAAAAATGAAGATGTGGGTACTAGTAGGAACCAGAGGAATGAGGGTTTCAACTGCTCCCATGATGAAGACTTTGGAAATCAGAGAGGAAGAGGTAGAGGATGTGGACAAGGAAGAGGAGGCTTCTATGGTACCTCTTTCCATTGCAATGAAGAAGGTCATCGTGCCTTTGAATGCCCTCAATGATAAGGAAGGACAGATATGAGAGTTGAGGGCCAAGCTAGGGTTGCTCATGTGGATGAGGATGCACAATCATCACATTTAGAGGATGCAAAAAGAGGAGAGGCCTTGGTAAATGAAAGAGTCCTACTAAGTGGTGAGATTGAACCAGGACAACAGAGGAGTTTTTTTTGTACCAGATGCAAGTGTGAGGATAAATGTTGTGACGTGATCATTGATGGTGGTAGCACTGATAAATTGGTATCAGAAGAGATGGTCTCTAAGCTGAAGCTCAAGAGGGAGAAACATCCCCAGCCCTATCAGATTGCTTGGGTAAAAGATGATCATAAGGTCCTGGTAAGTGAACAATGTTTAGTAAAATTCAAAATTGGGAGTTACCATGATGAAGTTCTCTGCGATGTTATTTCAATGGATGTTTGCCATCTATTTTTGGGTAGACCATGGCAGTTTGATAAACATGCAGTGCATGATGGACATGCAAACACATACTCTCCAACAAAGGATGGAGTTCACCACAAATTGAAGCCCATGAAAAAGGAAGGTGAAAAGGTATGTAGCAGTGCTAGGATTTTTCTTGTTGATGGAAGGAAGTTTTTAGATGGCATGAAACATCAGCATATGTGCTATGCTTTGATTCCTAGGAAATATAAAGAAGGTAGTAGTGAAATACCACTTGAAGTTTCAGATTTACTAAGGGAGTTTGGAGATATTATCTCTGATAATGTTTCAGATGGATTGCCACCAGTAAGGCAAATTAGTCATCAGATAGATCTGATTCCAGGAGCTAGTTTTCCTAACAAGGCTGCTCACAGGATGACTCCTACTAAAACAGAGGAGCTAAATAGATAGGCTTAGGAGTTTTTGAGGAAGGGCTTGATTTGAGAGAGCCTGAGTCCATGTGCAGTACCTGCAATACTCGCACCAAAGAAGGATGGAGAGTGGAGGATGTGTACAGATTCTCGAGCTATAAATAGGATCACCATCAAGTACCAGTTTCCTTTGCCAAGGATGGATGATATTATGGACTGCTTGAGTGGAGCTCAGTACTTCACAAAGATAGATCTGAAGAGTGGTTATCACCAGATATGAATTCAAGAAGGAGATGAGTGGAAAATAGCCTTCAAGACCAAGGAGGGTCTTTATGAGTGGTTAGTCATGCCCTTTGGATTAACGAACGCCCCAAGCACCTTCATGCAGCTCATGAATGAGGTACTTAAGAAGTTCTTGGGAAAATTTGTTATTGTTTATTTGGATGATATTTTAATTTTTAGCAAGACTTTGGAAGAACATTTATTGCATATTCGTAGTGTCCTTGAAAGGCTAAGGGAAGAGAAACTGTTAATTAATCTGAAGAAGTTTAACTTTGCAAAAAGGGAGTTAGTCTATTTGGGGTTTGTTATATCACTTGAAGGTCTCAAAATGGATCCGGAGAAGGTAAAAGCCATCTTGGAATGGCCTACTCCAAGGTCTGCTATTGAGGTAAGATCATTTCATGGTCTAGTTAGTTTTTATAGGAAGTTTATTAGGAATTTCAATGGCATTTATGCACCCGTATGTGATACAATAAGAGGGGATAGAAAAGAGTTCAAATGGACTACAGCAGCTGCGAGAAGTTTTGAATTGCTGAAGAAGAAGGTGACAAAATAGCCTGTGTTGGCACTTCCAGATTTTAGAAAGGTTTTCTAGGTGGATTGTGATGCTAGTGGCAGCACTATTGGGGCTATATTATGCCAAGAAGGTAAGCCTATTGCATATTTTAGTGAAAAATTGAATGATGCAAAGAAGAAGTATTCTGTTTATGATCAAGAGTTCTATGCAATAGTTCAGGCCTTAAAGAAATGGAGGCATTATTTATTGCCAAAGGAATTTGTTTTGTATACTAATCATCAAGCATTACAGTACCTAAATAGTCAAGGTAAATTGAATCAGAGGCATATGAAGTGGGTAGAGTTCTTGCAGAGCTATACATTTGTGTTGAAGCATAGAAGTGGAAAATCTAATAGGGTTGCAGATGCACTAAATAGGAGACAGTTTTTGCTTATAGTAATGTAGGTTGAAGTAGTTGGGTTTGATGAACTAAAGAATTTGTACCCTAAGGATCCTAATTTTGTTGAAGCCTGGAAAGCTTGTAAAGAACCTGTTGCTATAGATAGAACCAAGTGGTTAGACTATTTGATTCAGGATGGTATGTTGTTCAAAGGTAGTCAATTGTGCATTCCAAGGAGTTCCATGAGGGAAAATTTAATTAAGGAGAAACACAGTGGAGGGATGGCAGGACATTTTGGTCGAGATAAGACCATTGCCATTCTTAGAGAACATTATTTTTGGCCTCAAATTTCACAAGATGTGAAGAAGTTTGTACAGAGTTGCTAGGTTTGTCAAGTTGCTAAGGGGTTTAGTCACAATACTGGCCTATATCAGCCATTGCCTATTCCATCAAGGCCATGGGAGGATATAAGTATGGATTTTGTTCTTGGATTGCCAAGGACACAAAGGGGTAATGACTCAGTATTTGTGGTGGTTGATAGGTTCTCCAAAATGGCACATTTCATTCCATGCCACAAAACTCATGATTCTATCCATATTGCAGACTTGTTTTTCAAAGAGGTGGTAAGACTACATGGTCTTCCAAGGAGTATAGTTTCTGACAGAGATACTAAATTTGTGGGGTATTTCTAGAGGACATTGTGGAAAAATTTGAGAATAGACTTGAAATTCAATTCCATGCATCACCCACAGACTAATGGCCAAACAGAAGTGGTAAATAGAAGTTTGGGAAATTTGCTGAGATGTTTAGTTGGGGATAAGCCCAAGGGATGGGATTTGATTCTACCACAGGCATAGTTTTCTTATAATAACTCTATAAATAGGAGTACTGGAAAGTCACCATTTCAAATTGTATATGGGAGTAGCCCAAGGACTGCACCAAAGCTGAGGAAGATAGAACAAGGGGAGAGGACAAGTGCTGAAGCTGAGGAATTTGCTGAACATATCAAGCCTCTACATGAGGAGGTTCAAGCACACATTACCAAGATGAATCAAGAGTATAAAGCTAGGGCTGATCAAAGGAGAAGACATAAGGAATTCCAAGTAGGGGATCTAGTCATGGTGCACTTACGAAAAGAAAGATTTCTAGCCAGTACTTACAACAAGCTGAAAATAAAGAAATTTGGCCCCTGCAAAATTTTGAAGAAACATGACTAAGGAAATGCATATGAAGTGGAGCTGCCAGATGGTATTCGCATTTCTCCCATTTTCAACATTGCAGATTTAATTGAGTATCATGATGATGGTGCAGATGAGGAGCTGGTGTTAGAGCCATGTCCAATTCTTGCTTCTAAGAAGGAGGAGATAGAAAACATTCTAGATCATCGTGTGGGTAGGAGTACCAGAAACAGGCAGTATAAAGAGTATTTGGTCAAATGGAAAGGACGAACAATTGAGGACTCAACTTGGATTTCAGCAGCTGAGGTTTCCCATTTGGGATTTCCTCTACCATTCATAAAGTGACAGGGTCACTTTTCAATCTACCCTGGGTGTCTGATGCAGGAGCATCCAAAGGTATAAGGGAAATCCTATGTCACCCAAAAAAATGTACTTAGACTTAGTTTCTATTTCATGTCTTTTCATTTTTGGATACCCATTTGGGTCAAATAAAGGTTCCAACTCTCACAGTTCCACTATCAGTGTGTTTGAAAATCCCAAAAAAATAGGAGCATGTAATTGGGCCATCATTTTGGTAAACTAGAATGTGTGAATTGGTCAGATGAATGTAATTATGATTTAGAGCATTCCAGAAAAAGAATTAGGTCAATAGGCCCCATGGTTTGAAAGTTATTGCAATTTTTTAGGTTTTGGAGACCTCCTAAGAATGCTTCAAAGTTAGGTTAGGGGCATTAAATGACCTCAAAAAGGGTCAAACAATGGGGGACAAGTGAAGCTCGTCCATAGGACTATAGAGTGCTTTGAGAACTTTCCGAAAATGTAAACGGATCGTCAATCGGAGCTATGGTTCAAAAGTTATGCCTCCCGGAAGTTCGGTTACCATTTTTGGATTCTTCTAGATTTGTGCCGACTTCTACCGCAACTTTTGGAACCTTCTATTTGGTTGGTGGGTGCCTACTAGCACTTTCTATAATGTACTCCTAGTCCTTAACCCTTCGGGGTCTATTTAAGGAGATTTTTGGCATTGTAAAAGGTAGTTCGGAGTGGAGTTTGAGAGGAGATACTGAAAGGAGAAATTATCTCCAGATTTATGCTATTGTAAGCCTTAGGGCATGTTTTGAAGTTTATTTTCTCTGTACTATTTTTACTAGCTTATTTTCTCAGTTAATACAATTTCCCTTTCTGTTGTGTCTATTCTGTTCTTGGGTTGTGTCCCCATCATAGTTGCATTTTTTTTCTTGAATCACAACTTTATCTTCTTCATGTTTCTTTTGTTCAATCACTTCACATAACCTTACTGATTGGATTTCATGTTCTCTCTTCAATCCTTTGACTTCTTCATTCAGAATGCTGGTATTTTCTAGTAGATATACTATTGTTGCATCACTTTCACTAGAATTCCCATTGACAAGAAGTCCTTTGGCATCTACCTCTTGATAAAGTGTGTCATTCTACTAGATAGAAATTTCTCTTCCTTTTTTAAAGGACTTTCTTAGTTCCTCTCTTGTTGTTTCAAGTTAATGTAGTATGGGATAGATGTCAATCCTTTAATTTTCAATAATCTTTCCCAATTTGTAAGCCTCCATCTCCAAGATCTAAATCCTCAAGATGTTAAAATTTTTCCTAGAGAACTTATCTCTGATACCAATGCTTGGAAGTCTTATTGGGAAACAAGATATTGAGAAGGCAGGGGGGGGGGGGGTGGTGAATTAGGATCTATAATTTTTTTTACTCTTTTAACCAAATAGAAAATTTACTATATTCACTTCCAATCCATCTCATATCTTAGATCATATACCATATAATCATGAAAGGTAAAATTAATATTAATCTAACTATGCATAACATCCATCAACATGAAAATGTAGACACATAACACAAATTTTTTGGTTACCCAGAAACCCTCCAAGGTAAAGGTAAACCTAGAGAGGGGATGACACTTACAAATCTCCACTACTATAGTAGTAAATTTTGCCTATCAGGGATACAATGTTGACCACTTCTGATGATCTACTTAGTGAAGGGTCTAGTTGGTTAAAAGTGTTATGAGACAGTTAGGTATACCTCAATAAAAGGATTTAAAACTTACAATGAAGTAAGCAATTAGTTAGGAGATTTAAATAGGTTTTTTAAAATTGCTATGTTAAGAGATTTTCCTTGATACACTAGTTATAATGTCTTAGTACCCGATCCTTCATTTTTCTCTCATTAAACTAGTTATAGAGCTTCTCTCTTCCATGTCTAAATCTAATCTCGTTATTTGATTTTTTCTATTCTACCATTCATTGCTAGGTTTCTTTGTCTGATCACTTGATCAAACTTAGCCTTCCTTGCTATGTCCTTAGTCTTTTTGTGCATTCACAATCTTCATTCTCACACAATGATTTAGGGTTTAATCCCTTCTTAAATAGCTAATAGTGGAAGGTTATTGATGATAATCAATGATCTAGAATTCATTCTTTTTTCATTTAGTCCTTCTATTTTATGATTGGTTACTCTACCTTCCTTATGATTGATGTCCTTTAAAAAAATATATAATTAACTCCTTAGTTTTCTCTACATTCCATAAATATTGTATAGAAGCTGGCCAATAATGATTTACATAAGTGTTTGTGCCATTACAAACACACATGCTAAAAACTATTTTACTCAACAATTAGATGTCTTGATGCTTGGTCATAACTAACATTCATGTTGACCCTCAACTTATATATACTTGACATGTATTGACTCACTCAACTTAAAATGACTTTACATTGCTCAATCTTCATATTTTTCACTTAACATATATTATGACTCGATCTATACTGGGATGCTCAAAAACCTTTGACTTGTTCGACATGAAGAAAAATATAAACAAATCCATGTAGCTTGGCCTTTATTGGATGGCTCAATATCAGTGATGACCAATCAATGTTGCCTAGAAAATGATTAAGTGTTGGACACTAATAGGTAAAAAGGCTTAGAGATCAACACTATCAATTCTTAGGATACTCCCCCAAAGGAATACCGTCAGCATTCGTGCTAACACAACCTTGACCAATTAGGGATGTAGTGCACCCCTAATGGGCTAACCAGAGATGTAGTGTGCCCCTGATGGGCCAATTAAGAATGCAATGTACCCCTCATTGGGCCCTATTTTGGGTCCTCTATTTGAGTCTTTTGTGTAGAAACCTTTGGGGTGTTAGTGCCTAGGTAGGTTTGTCTACGAGAGTTAGTCATCAATTTTGAGCCCTTTGTGAACCCTTCTATTTCCTCATTTTCATATCATTCATTCACAAGTTCAAGTACTCACTCTCAAGGTATCATTTTGTTGAAGGTTGAGGATTCATGCATTCAAGATATTGAAGGATTTTGTGCTAGATCTTTTACTGCATTTTCAACATTCAAAATCTCCCTTAATATATTCAAGATCTTTTGTTCCATCTTCTAGATTCATCCTCTCAAGATCTATACTCATCCACATAAGGTGGATTTCAAGCACGCTCATTCATTAAGGTTTTGGTTTCAATTTTATTTCCTTAATAGAGTTTCTAAAGTTTAGTCAAAGCTAATACATTTGCATACTTGATTAAATTTCCAAATTCAAGAGCATATTCATAGATTTATATTATTTCATGTAAGATCTATCACTACTATTTGCCAATATTCTCTCTTTATTCAAGGTTAACTCCTAAACTAGGGTTTGACTAAGGATATCCTCCAACAACTAACAAAAAAATCCTTTATTTTGTAGGTTATAGATCTCATATTGGAAAATAGGTTATGGATCTGGATACCCTTTTTGGCTTTCCATGGAACTATAAAGCTAGAATCAATGTCGCACAAATTCCATCATGGACAATTGGATCAACCCTAATGCATAAATAATGACCAAGTCACACATGATCATCTAGTTTTACCTTGATAGATTGTCGAACAATTTTTGGGTTTTTCTATCACACAATTTTTAGCCTAGATCACACATTACAAGAGTTTCTAACATCATTTGATGATCGATTTCTAGGTTTCTATTTCACAAGGTGTATCAACCCCCTCTCTTTCATTTCTATATACTTTATCATTTTCTCATATCTTTATATTTTAACATTATATTGGCTATCTTCTTGCTTTAACCCTCTCAAGGTCAAGGTGAGAGAGAAATAAACCCAAGTTATTCATCCTTTAACAATTAGGTTTTATATTGATACTTCTTTTTGATTTAATCAAACCTAATCCAAGGGGTGGATCTACGTCTTCCCCCTTCAAGAGATATGTGTTGGCTCCTGAATTAGAAACTTTTGAATAACCTAATGATAGGAAAAAATACATCTATGGGTAGCTAATTTCCATGTTCAACATACGCATCTAGATATTGGGGCTAACTATAAGGCAATACTTCTTCTTCTTTAGGCTCTGCAAGACCTGGGTGGGTGAACCTTGGATTCATTCATATGGTACCAGTTGCCAAAGCATATATCTAAATCTAGATAAAGCAGGTTGAAACCTCAATTATGTATTTCTCAAGTAACAAAGACATGAAATAGCCAATAGAATGACCTATGAACTTGATAAGCTAAGTGAGGGAAAATCTTTTCAGTTCTTCAATATGAAGTGGGAAAAACTTTGATTAATATTGATTGATTTCAACATGACCAAGATATGAGCAACAAAACATATAGATCTTGTAGCTAATTAGTGCCTTATTTATTGGAAAATTCCACAAACCACAAACATAAATTCTTGTATATCAATGATATATCTCATATATCAAGAATCTAGATCTATCCTATCAATTTATGAACTAGACATCTGCATCAAGATTGAATCTCATACTTGACCAATCCCTTCATTAAATCTGCAACCCTATGATGATAAATCAAGTATTTACATGATTCCTTGAATCACAAGAAAAATATACCAAAACATACAACCTAAAATAGGTTGCAACTGGATTTGTGCTCTTTTCTCACAAACTATAGAAGATTACAAACAACATAAACAAGAGACAAGAATCAGACTGCACATAAACTTATTTGCTGCATTTTATTAATTTTCTTGAAACAAATACATGAGGATG
Source organism: Cupressus sempervirens (assembly GCA_028749045.1). Classification (NCBI taxonomy): domain Eukaryota; kingdom Viridiplantae; phylum Streptophyta; class Pinopsida; order Cupressales; family Cupressaceae; genus Cupressus; species Cupressus sempervirens. The sequence goes on along the minus strand of CM053784.1, from coordinate 582,447,301 downwards.
CATGGAAATAAATCATGAAACAACTAAATAGATGAGAAATATCTCTAAAACTTCATCAATGTTGTTCATAAAAGAGAGAAATATCAGGCATAAAATGGTGGGATTATAGCTAGAGCTTTGCTCAATAGTCTGGAAAACAACCAACCATCAACAACCCTAAAGAAACATAAGAGAGGAGACTAAATAGAATGAAAGAAATCCCATATCTGCTATAATGCTACTATTTTTCCACTTGAAGAGCTTCTACTTGCTGTTGTAAAACTTCTCCCTTATCTCTTTCTTCAACTGAAAATTAGATCTCCTCATTCTGTTTGAAAAATGCTTAAAACTACCTCCAAAATGATGAAATCATATAACTAATTTGTAAGAAGACACAAATGTCACTTAGAATCATGCCAAAATGAATTCTAAATGACTTTAGAGGCAAAATAATACTCTTAGGAACATTTCCTCCAAATCTAGAGCCAACAAACTTCTCTATTTTCTTTCCAACCGAATATGAAGGTCCATGATGAAAAACATTTGTTCTGCTAAGAATTCCCCTATTTTCAAAAATCTACCTATATATTTTACCACTAAAAACCTACACATATTTTAACTACAGATTTGAAAAATTCATCTTCTTCCCTTTCCAATGGTATATTACACTTTATATTTTGGCAAAAAATAAGGCCCTTAGTGCTTGTTTGAAAAATCTAGCCCTTGGTCATGAAAAAAGCATTTTAATGTTCAAAATTTAACTTTTCATAAAGTTTCAAATTTATGTCATATCTTAAATTTATTTTAAACTTTAAGTGCTCAGAATGCACATACATATTTGAAGGAATTCTTTTAATAATTTTTAATATTTCAAAATTAGCATTTTACCTTCAAATCCATCTCGGTCAAACCTATAGTTGACCACCTATGTCATCGCCTAATAGGCTAGATCTGTGTGACATCTACTAATCTACCACCTAGACCCACTATGGCATACGGTACAACCATGCAACTTCACACCCTTTTTTGTTGAGAATCACCACAACCTTGCAAAGTGGTGCACAACCATGTTTGGGACTTCATGATGCTCTAGGCTAACAACGTTGTTATTGTTGTGATGTTACACCTAACCACTAGACATCACAACTATTTTAATGCTAAGTGTCAATCACCATGTGAAGCTACATTGATCTTAATTTTTGGGACTTCATGGATTCATTTTTTAACCATGTGCTCTGTCTTGCGATGTTGCAATTGCCTAGGTCTAGTGGTTAGGTGCAACACCACAACTATTTTAATACTAAGTGTCAATCACCATGCAAAGCTATGTTGGCCTTAATTTTTGGCACTTTAAATCTTCATTTTTTAACCATGTGCTCTATCCCATGATGTTGTGATTGCCTAGGTCCACCTCAGTCTATATGCGATGTGACACATCCTTACTCGATCTGTGCTTTGGATCAAAATTCATTTTTGTGTCATCGCCAACTAGTTGGGTAGGCCCCTTAGGTGAGACTCTTGTCTCCAAAAGACATGTGTCTTTTAAGACACAATGAGATTGAGTCTCTGGGTATTTAAATACTAAAATTTTCCCCTACCTTATAAATGTGGTATAATGGAGTTTATGGTATTCACACTATACCATCCATCATGTGCGCTTGTTTCCCAATGTCACCTTGCATATGCCTCTCGATAAAGACTTTGCATAGGGCCTATAAAGCAATAGAGGAAATGAAGTTTATTTAGGAGGAGGAGTCCAAAGAGGGGCTAGATTATTTTTATAAAACCTAAGCCTTCTTACTAAGAACCCCACGCCGGATTTGCTGAAAAATTCCTATGCCTTTGAAAATATATTTATCCTTCAACATCAATTCCATGCAGGCATCTCCTTCAAATTCATTTGGCACTGGATACTAGTCAACCTAACAATATATTCCATCTATTTTAGACAAAAAAATTTCCCCTTTTATGACCCAATTTGGTGAGCAAAATTTTCTATAAATTTACGACTCTATGGAAAGTAGCAATTGAACAATACGACACAAACCAAAAATCAAATTTAGTGGGAATATAACCTCCCTAATTTCAATATCCATGTTTGGCAATGGAAAAATGTGGTTGAACTTCATTAGTTGAATCATGGATGGCTATTGTGAAAATTTATAATATTGTTAAGGAACCCAATGCGAATTCTCCACACTCCCTTCTCTAGATAGATCTATTATATCTCCCATGGTTTATATGGAAAGTAGTGTAGTTGGAAAGCATAATTTTCAATGAGTCTTTCAATTGATGTGTCATCAATAGATATGAAGAAAGCACTTATTGATCAATTTAGCATGAGAAATAGCAAGGGGCATCAAAAGCATGAGAATTTTAGTTAGTAATTTAGTAATGACAAGGGATAATCATAGAGAAAGGCATAATCCATATCACTACTCTCTTCTATTATTTCCTCTCTCACCCACATAGATTAGCAATACCAATAGTTTCTCCAATCATTACAATTGAGTAGTGAATTTGATATCCTAAGCATCTATCCTTTAAACCATGTTATGTGTATTTGCTAGTGAGAAATTTAGATGTGTATAGTCAAAAACTATTTGTAAATTCTATAAGAATTTGGTATATCTTTGATACCATGTAAAAAATTTACCCAAGATCTAGATCCCATCAAAACTCTACAGTTAAGCATGATTGGGCCAGAGAAGTTTTGGGATGGGTGATCTCCCAGGAAGTCCCTATGTTGCACCCTTCTATATGGTGGAAAGGAAGGTAACCTGTCTATGCATGAAGCTGAATCAAAATCCAAATATGATGAAACATCTAGAGAGGAAGATGGAGGAAGAGAAGAAATGTCACCTCCCCTCAATAATGTAGGCACACCTATGAAAGAAGCTCCTTGATGACTGAAGAAGTTGCACCATGATAGTTGAATGGTGGTCCTCCATGTGGGAATAAATGGTACCATAGGTGTGGTAGAGAATGCTCCCCAACTCGTAGGAAGAATCCTCAGAAAATAGGATGTCTAAGGAAATTGGAGTACAATCTCCACAGACTAAAATGTCTCCTCATAATTGAATGAGTCCTCCTCCAACTGCTATAAAGAAGCCATTATCATGTCAAAATGATCAAGTGGTTGAGGGTTAGAGTGTGCCTTTGTAATGAGTGAAAAAGTCTCCTCAAAAAAGAGAAGATTGATGTAATTGATGATGTCTCCCACATCTTCAATGTGAGACTACAAAAATAGCCTTGCAATGTCTAGAACGAAGTCATCCCATGAAGCTGAAGTAGGAAGACATGGTAATACCTACTGTACTGAATCACAAGCATTTGAAGCTGGAACTAGACTAGTAGAATCAACATGAGTATCAAGATGTGTGACCTCATCTAGAGTTGGAGGAATCATTATTGAAGGAACTAAAGATAAAATGTCCTCTGGAAATGAAGGGACTTATGGATCTCCATATGCTTCCCAAAGATGCATCTAAATGTCATAAGAATACTAGAACTTTTCAATGAATTAATAGAAATTAGTATTGATAATGAAATAAATGATATCCAAAAGTCTTTGAATAGGTGGTAGATCAATTATCTAACCAATGGAAGGGATTAGTTCATTGGAACATAAATAAGGAAATACTTCTAGATGATCTCTTCTTAGATGATCAATGAGTGAGGCACTCCATTTTTGATAGTTCCTCTTTGTCAACCTTGGTCTAAGACCACCCCGACATGGGGAACAAAACTCCTCCATGAGATCAATGAATGTATTCAGCCTTCATAATGCAAAAATAATCAATCACCCCCCCCTAATGCATGATTTGGCACTTTATAGGTAGTGCAATTACAATGGGCCACTTTGTCAATTTTGACCTTAATGGACTTCTAATTTTCAGTTTACAACCTCCTTGGATAGTTCAAATTTGGAACTTCACAATGTAGCTCAAAAATATAATAATGTTGTAGCAATACAAAGCAAAGAGAGGACCTATTTCTGAAAGTGATATTTTTATTCACACAAGCCTATAATCTGATGGAAAATCTAGAAAGTAGACAAAAAATTATTCACTTTAAAAAAAAATAGAACTTGATTTAGAGTCTAGATGAGCCCATACTAAGCCTTTGAGTTTGAAAAAATCAAGATTTGTGAATTGCAGAAAAAATTAGGAATAGAGAGCTCAAACATCTTGCACCAATGTGTAGATCACAAAATTCTACCCCAAAACAAAAAAAAATTACTCGAAAAAATGAGTCAGTATGAGGGAGATATCACTATTTGAAAATCACCTCTGTTATTGTTTTTCCTGAATCACCACCATCATGCCTCCAAAAATAAAATGGCTATAAATTTCACCTTAGATGTCTAGTTTTGGTGAAACAAAAGTTGATTTGGGGTTTTTTGACCTTTTGAATATGATGCCAATATCTGATTTGCACTAGTAAGCTCCAATATTGTCCTACAAAAAATCTCTCCTCTACAGGTCTGATTGTCAAAAAAAAATTTGAACAAAATATGCAGATTCAAAAAATAATGTAGAGAAATTGTAGAGACTGAAATAATAAAATATTCGTATCTAAAAATTAAATTTAGAGATCTAAAATGATCATACCAAATTCATAAATCGGGCCTTTGGATGCCGATTTGCAAAAAAAATTGCCTCAATTTTGACTATTGCCCAACATAGGCAAATTTATAGTCAAATTTCACCAAATCAATGCATTGCACACAATGGTGAGGTTTTCTTTGGCTCTAGATGCTCCCAATAGATATGGATACTCCAAATCTGAGTCGAGGTGTCCTCAGAGAGGTGAAGCAAGAATGGTCTCCAATGGCTATGTAATGATGCTTTTGTGGTTCTGATACCATGCAAGAATTTGGTATAGCTCTGATACCATGTAAGAATTTATCTCAGGAAAAAATTCACCCAAGACCAAGAAGCACAAGACAAGCACAATATTGACCAAGTAAAGTATGATCAAAATAATGATATGAGAATGAATAATGTTCTCAGATATTGGATATTGGATAAAAGTACACCAAGAGTGCTTGTTTATAAAGGCCTCTAAACTGACTAGGAGTTAGCACATTGATAAGTCTTACAACTATGCACATGTCCACTAGGAGTGGATTATCCTCCATCAAGCACATGAGTTAGTGTGATTATGAGAGGATAAGCCTACAAAGGTGTAGCACGTAAAATTATGTTGTAGACACCATGTGCTAAAATAAGAGTGTGAATAACTATTTTGTCAACATGACAACTTAGTTAATTATGCAAAGTCTAGCGTTATAGACACCATGTGCTTAATTAGAGTTACTTACTCTAGTGTTTTCAACATGACAATTCATATGGATATGCAAAATCGTAAGTGTCTAACCTAAAACATAATAAAATAGTGCATTTATCCTAAGTAAAGTTAAGTAAAGTGTAAATAATAATTACTTACACTAACAAATTCTACACCCACGTTGGTACTTTTTAGCATGTACCAAGCTTGTCTAGGTGATATGAAATCAACTAAACCAAAAAGCTTTTCAAGCTCAGATTATCCCCTTTGGCCACCATACCAAGTTCTTTCTAGGAAGGAGGATGAAGCTTCACTCATATGTTCTAGTGATAATCCACTTGATCTCTAAATGATGAAGCATGCATAATAAGTATTTTATTGAACTAGACAAATTGTAACAACAGAACATTTCCAATTTCCCATATCTTGCTGTCTTGATGAGATTAGTAGGGCCCATAGTGGGTTTGGCTAATTATTTTTGCATTTGAAACACTTGATTATTTAGGCTGATCCACTTTACTTGTCATATTGGCGTGATTCAAAATCAATCACTGTCTAAAAAATTTAAAACTTATTTTAACACTTTATGCAAACTATGATTTTTTGATAGGAAGGCTTATGAGCTGGCTTTAAAAATTGACTAAATCAAAAAATTTAACCCTAAAAATAAGCATACTAATTCTCTATTCCTCATTCTTTTACCCTATTAGATTTCACCTCATGATGACATCTAGGTCAAAAGATATTGACCATAAAATTTGCTCACTTGGAACTTCTTGCAAACAAACATGTTTGAAAACAATAAAGTGCATTTGGTTTTGGATTTGAAAACAAGTCAATCGAACACTTGGGAACACAAAAAAATAGAAAATTAGTTCACTTTCATGAGGAGAGTATAAATCTATGATTTGGGCTCATGACAAATAATTGGGAACATTTGGAAAAGGGTCAAATGGGGTACTTGGAATTGAAGGGCTGGGAACACTAGCAAAACAACTATTTTCATAAATGGAATAGACCTGAGAAAGTGTGTAGATGGATTGGTCAAGACTTGAAAATTGACACTTTTAAATAATTTTTGAAGTAGAACACAATGGTACAATCCATTTGGTCTCATCTATCATAGATTCAAATTTAGGACATCTCGATTAGGGCTATTGAGCAATCTGCACCTTTAGACACCAATAAAACTTTATAAATTACATTTGGAATCACACTTGAAAACTAGTCAAATGGATTCATCATAGGCTCAAATCTAGAAAATAGAAATTTTCTAACCCCTAGAAAGAAATCCAAAAGTAATTTTCTCATTTTGGTCAATTGGGTCAAAGTTATAACTAGTTAAACAAGGCTTCCTCGAATTCTAAGAAATATGCAGCAGCATGCCAACAATAAACAACCAACTTTGAGGGATTCAAAACCTAGTCAAAATATATTGAAATGACCTAAAAAATGAAAAATAGGTTCTTTGATATGCATATTAAATAATCCCAAAGTGGCAAATCATGAAACTTAACTAGGTGCAAGATATTCAATTTCAAACTATGCTTCCTATCGCTATTTGACAAAAGCAAAAGTGCAAATTTGAACAATGCTCAAAACGAAACTTCACAAAATGAATCAGAATGGAAATTTATCATTATGGGCTGCATGCATATAATAAATGAAAGGTTTTAGAAACATAAAACACTTCATAGGCCTCAAAGTGACAGTCGAGTACACATGCACAAAAAATCTCTTATAGGGGCTCAATTTGACTTAAAATTTAGAATGGTACTTAAAATTAGGGCTTCAATTTTGAGTCCCTACAATGTCTCTATTTGGGATGCATTTCCAATGTGAGAATGGAAAGGATTCAGATCTCTAAAAGAAGCAGACAACTCCAAATCTTTCTCTCAAACAACTTTATTAAAAGAAAGAAAACTACTCCTAAACTGTATAAATGATGGCCCCAGGCCACCAAACTTCAACAAAACTTATTACCTCTATCATAGACCTGATTTTCAATTACATTTTCATGAGGTAAGCTAAAAGTATCATTCTCATCAATTTCGTCAACAAAATCATCATTCTCAATTAGCTTACTTAGCAAAACAAAATTACTCACTTTAGAGTTGACTTCAACATCATGCTTACTATGAAAAAGTGGATCAAAATGCTCATAGAAATTAGAATAAAACTGAAAATATTCATCCATATATGAATAATGCATGCTATCAATGAGAATTAAAAATGTTTAATATTCTACATTATTTAAAATGTTGCACGTGCCAAGAGCTTACAACTCGCCTTGTGTAACCGGGTGTGAAGGATGCACAAAATCTGATTTCTCATCACTTGTAGTCCTGTTACTCATCCAATCAGACTTGTCATATGCTGAAATTTCTTCAGACTCAAACAATGGATTAGTTACCAAGTTTGAAAAACTATCATGAAAGAGCTCACATAAAATATGCTGATCATAATCATAATCTTCATCAAATGACTTGTTAGAGTGAACTTTGAACTCATCAAACTTATCATTACAAGATTTATTAGCATATAAGGAAAACTTAGACTTAGAATCACAACTTCCATCCCTTTCCTCTTCATCATATGAACAATCAAAACCAATTTTAGTATCATCAGGATGAAAAGAGTCTAAAATAGTACCAAATTTCTCCCTAATAGTATTCTCCACATAAGACAAGTCATCATGTGTATTGACACTTGAACTGTTTTCATACACACCTCCAAAATTTGACAAAGAATGTTTTAATTTTCTACCATCTTCAACATCAAACTTTGGCTAAAGGACTCCATCTTGAGAAAAAGCATTGCAAGGGAAAACCAAATCATTCTTAAAGATGTTTGCATACCTTTTAAGATAATGAGCCAATAGTTCTAAAGTTTCATCAACATTCAACAAGACTTCATCACAAGTCTATTATCCTTAGCTAAGATCATAATCAAGATAATCTAAAAAACTTATAGCAACAATATCATTAGTAAGATAATCCAAAAAATTATAATCCTTATCACCACATGTTTCCTTTTCTTTGTACAATAATTCAACACTAGATACTTCATCATTCTCATTTTCATCACAAGAAGAGTTATCTGTAATGCATTAATATTTTTTTTCACTCTCATAAATACTATCACATGATTCATTATCAGTCATGTATCCATCTTCATCTTGCTAGACTAAAATAATCTGATTGACTAGATCTACAATCCATCTCTTCATATTTACAAGACACATTATCAACATTTATGGATTCATCACATTCATTATGACTTTCAACACATTCAATATCATCATTAGAAGATTCAACATAAAATCTATTATTATACAAATCAGTTTCCATCTTCTTGATGCATTCTTCAACTTGCAAAAGCTTTTGTAATATTAAATGTGCTAGCTAATTAATTGAATCAAACATAAAAACTTCTAGGAAAACAATGGGTAACAAAGATTCCTTAGGTCTGGAAGAAAAATGAAGCTCCAAGAGTGCTGATTTGAACTTTATATAAAATTGATCACCTCTTACACCTTCAATACTTTCTACCGTATTTCTTATGAAACTGACAATCTGATAATGTAGTTCCTTTTTTATCTATTCAATCACACTTTCATAACTTGGTAAACTATCTTTAGATATGAGATCTGATTCCATTTTGAAATTAAAACTTCTATCTACCTCTTTCTCCAAGTAGTGAAAGTCACTAAATAGAGGTACTAATTTCTACCATTTAACTCTCATACAAGAGAGGCAAATGAAAATAAAAATACCTTGAGTGTTGATGCTAAAACTTGATCTACTAATTTGACATGGGTGTATGCCTTTACTTCTTCACACCATCAATAAAAACCATGTAGAGACACCACCTCTTTGAAGATGAAAAAGAAATCACTACTATGATTTGATTTTTAACATTCAAATTCTTAGAACAATAGATGCATACAAAACTTTTAAATTATCAATCAAATATTGATAATTTGTCTTTTCTTACCAAGGTCTTCTTATAAAACTTCTAGATCTTCCCACAAAGTTGAAAATCCTTTAAAAAAATTTAAATAATTTTTTTTTGCAACTGGTATAGAGATCTTTAAGGTCACCACTCACACTTTGTGAGATAAAATTTAAAAATTGATTTATCACTTGGCAAATCTAATCCAGATTTTTCAACTCATGGAACTTGAAAATCATCAAACTTAGAACAGAGAAATTTTTTTTGATCAATTATGACTTTGATTTTTTGCAAGAAAACTTCAATACATTACCTAGTTGAACTAATTGATGATGAATTCACCAGTAACAATGTAACTTAAATTCAACTTTCAAAGTACTATCCTAAATAAGGTAACCACCGGGAGACATGAATCTTCAGCAAAGAAATGGAAAACACTTCACAACCTTGTTGTTGTAGAAAATTCTTAACTGCTATATTGATTCTCGTTTTAGATTCTCAAGGTTTTTCCATTAGAGAGATTCAATACATCCCCATCAAAGTCACCATTTCGTTGGCTTTTGAATTAACAAATTTTGAATAAACTAATGATAGGAACAAAAACATCTAGGGGTAGATAATTCCCATGTTCAACATATCTATTTAGACATGAGGGTCAACTATAAGGATATACTCCTTTTTCTTTAGGCTCTACAAGACCTAGGTGGATGAACCTCATATTTATTCATATGGTAACAATTGCCAAAGCATATATTTGAATCTGGATAAAGTAGATTGAAACCCCAATTTTTCTACTACTCATGCAAATAAAGAAGACATGAAATAGCCAATAACATGACCTATGAACTTGATAAGCTAAGTAAGGGAAAATATTTTCAATTCTTCAACATGAAAGGGAAAAAACTTTGATTAATATTAATTGATTTCAGCATGACCAAGATATGAGAAACAAAACATATAGATCTTGTAGCTGATCAATGCCTTATCTATTGGGAAATTACACAAACCACAATAATACATCCTTTGATATCAGTGATAGGTCTCATATATCAAGATTCTAGATCTATCCTAGCACTTTGTGAATCAAAAATCTGCATCAAGACTAAATCTCATGCTAGATCAATCCCTTCATGAAATCTACAGTCCTATGATGATAAATAAAGAATTTACATGACTCCTTGAATCACAAGAAAAATATACCAAAAAATACAACCTAAAATAGGTTGCAACTAGATTTGTGCTCTTTGTTCACAAACCATAGAAGATTACAAACAACATAAACATGTGACAAGAATCAGACAGAAGATAAACTCATTTGCTGCATTTTAATAATTTCCTTGGAAAAAATACATGAGGATGCATGAAAATAAATCATGAAACAACTGATTAGACTAGAAATATCTCTAAAAATTCATTAATTTTGTTCGTACAAGAGATAAATGCTAGGAAAAAAATGGTGGGATCACAGCTAGAGCCCTGCTCAATAGTCTAGAAAAAAACCAACCATCAACAACCCTAAAGAAAGAGAAGAGAGAAGACTAAATAGAATGAAATAAATCCTGAATCTTCTATGATTTTTCCATTTTTCCACTTGAATAACTTCTACCTACTATTGTAAAACTTCTCTCTTCTCTCTTTCTTCAACTTAAAATTAGAACTCCTTATTCTATTTGAAAAATTCTTGAAACTGCCTTCAAGATGATGGAATCATATAAATGATTTGCACAAAGACATAAATATCAATAAGACTCATTCCAAAATAAGTTCTAAATGAATTTAGAGGTAAAATAATAATCTTAGGAATATTTTTGCCAAATCTAGAGCCAACAAACTTCTCTGTTTGTTTTTCAACCGAATTTGAAGCTCCATGATGAAAAACACTTGTTTTACTAAGAAAGCCCCTATTTTAACAAATCTTCTTATATCTTTTACTACTGAAGACCTACACATATTTTGACTACAAATTTGAAAACTTCATCTTCTCCCCTTTCCAACAATATATTACACTTCAAATTTCAGAAAAAAATGAGGCCTCTAAAGCTTGCTTGAAAATCTTGCACTCAGCAAAGAACAAAGCATTTTAGTGTTCAAACTTTTAACTTATCATGAAGTTTCAACTTTATGTTATATCTCAAATTTATTTTAAACTTTAAGTCCTTAGAATGAAAAATTGAAGGGATTCTTTCAATAATTTTTAATATTTCAAAATTAGCATTTTACCTTCAACTCCATCTCAGTCAAACCTCTAGTTGACCACCTAAAGAATGCCACATGTCATTGCCTGTTAGGCTGGATTTATGTCACATCTACTAATCTACCACCTAGACCCACTATGCCACATGGCACAACTGCACAACTTTGTACCATTTTTTGTAAGGAATCCCCATAACCTTGTGAAGTGGTGCACAACCATTTTCAGGACTTTGTGAATGGTTTAGGCTAACAGTGTGGTTATAGTTGTGATGTTGCACCTAACCACTAGTAGTTAGGTGCAACATTGCAAATGCTTTAATGCTAATTTTCAATCACCATGTGAAGTTGTGCTGACCTCCAATTTTCAACCATGTGCTCTATCATGTGATGTTGTGATTGCCTAGGTCTACCTTGTTCTCTATGCCATGTGGCACCTACTTACTTGATCTATGCTTTGGATCAAAATTCATTTTTGCATTATCACTAGCTAGTCAGACGGGACCCTCATGTGAGAGTCTTGTCTCCAAAAGATGTGTGTTTTTTAAGGCACAATGATATCGAATGTCAAGGTATTTAAATACTAAAATATTCCCCTACCTTGTGAATGTGGGATAATGGAGTTTATGGTTGTTACATCCCAAATTTTGACCTAATTTAAATTATTGTAGTCATTAAATTGAATGGTTTTTTTCTTTCATAATAATGTGAAAAGGGTAGTTAAATATAACTGTTGCATTCTATGAAAATGTTGTTGTCAATTATTTGTCTAACTGTTTAATGATGATGGTTGTTAACCATTAGTTATCATATGATGATGATAGTAGTTATCAATTGCTTGGTTTCAGAATTATAGTAAATAATTAAATTCCTTACTAATATGTACTTTAAATGTTATTATGGATTTATCACAGAACTTGTTATTATTGTGGAAAATGTTGCATGTGTGATTGCAGGAGAAGACAAAGGGCAAAATCATTGCTTAACGAGATCAATGAAATGAGGTACTAGCTTAGTCCATTTATCTACTCGACAAGTATGACCTCTATCTATCTTAGTAAGGACCTAAAAGAGGATCACTATTAGATATAGGTTTTCTATTCCTAGAATAGAATATTTGACATATTGTCTAGGTGGGGCTAAGTACTACTCCAAGATGGACCTTAAAAATGGTTATTATCAAATTAGGATGAAGGAATGAGATGAGTGAAAAACTATATTTAAAACTAGAGAGTCTTTATGAGTGACTTGTTATGCTTTTTCATCTTACAAATACACCATGAACATTCATGAGATTGATGAATAAAGTCTTGAATGACTATATAGGTCATTATGTAGTAGTATACTTAGATTATGCCATCATCTTTATTAAAACAAAAGAGGAACATATTAAGCATCTAGAGTTGGTATTGAAAAGGCTACAAGAGGATAAACTCACCATTAATCTTGAAAAGAGTGAGTTCATGAAACAAGATTTTGTGTACTTAGGATTTGTGGTTTCCCAAGGGGATTTAAAGATTGATCCAAGTAAGGTAGAGGCTATTATAAACTAGCCAACTCCTAGAATAGGGATAAAAGTTAGAAGCTTCCATGGATTGTCTCTATTCTATAGGAAGTTTGTGAGAAGATTTAGTTAAATTTGTGCACCTATGTTGGATACCATCAATGGAGGACTAAAACCAAGTTTGTGTGGACCAAAGCTATAGATCAAGGGTTTGAGAGATTGAAGAAGGAAATTTCTGACAACCCTTTCTAGCTTTGTCAAGTTTTAATCAATTGTTCATTATGGAGTGTGATACAAGTTAGATTGTTGTAGGAGTAGTTCTAAGTCAAGAGGATAGACATGTGCAATTTTTCAATGTAAGGTTGAATGAGGCTAGATAAAGATATTATTTCTATGATCTAGAGTTGTATGCACTAGTTCAAGCACTTAGGAAATGGAGGCATTATCTATTTCCTAAAGAATTTGTGGTCTACACTGAAAATCAAGCTTTGAGTTTCATCAACACATAGGAACAAATTATTTTGAGGCACATTAAGTGGATGGAGTTCTTGCAAGCATACACATTCACTATTAAACACAAAAAGGGACATACTAACAAGATGGAAGATAAATTGAGCAGGAGACTCCTAAAAGTCAAAGAAATTCAATTTAGGAGCATTAGCATAGAGGGATACATAAACCTTTATGAGGGAGATGAAGATTTTTTAGAAGCTTAAAAGGTATGCTCATCCTTTAGCAATCATTTTCATAGTGAGTTTGCTAAATATACCTTGAAAAATGGTTTATTATTTAAAGATAACTAGTTATGTATTCCAAGGGCTTCCATGAGGGAAAGCCTTATTCAAGAAAAAACATAATGCAAGTTTGAGTGGGCATTTTGGACTAAATAAAACCTTAGAACTTGTGAGTAGACACTATGATTGGCCAAGAATGAAAATTGATGTTAGAAGGTATGTTGAATAATGTATCATTTTTCATAAAGATAAGGGAACTTCTTCAAATGTTGGTTTATACCAACCTTTATAAAAACGTAATAGACCTTGGGAATGCATAAGAATGGACTTCATAGTTTTAGAAATGCTTTAGAATAAATAAGAGGTGCGGGGGGGGGGGGGGGGTGGAGAATCAGTTATTCGAGGTACAAATGTCCCATTCAACCTTTTTCACTAAGTGCAGTGAGCCCATTCAACCATTCAGTCATCCAAGCTTTAACTTTCCTATTCAGCAAGTTATTGTAAATCAACATGCAAGCATAACACATAAAAGAACAACACATAAAATCGTGATTTATGTGGAAACCCAATTTGGGAAAAACCACCAATAACATGCTACTAAATTCTCACTCTTCTAAAGTGATACCCTGTGAAAGGCCTACCCTATTAAAGGCTTACAACACACTATTAAATGTGACCAGGTTAGAGGACTTTATAACATTCACTTGGAATGCCACCCTGTTAAAAGATTTACAAATGGCTATTAAACCAACCTAAGTCCATAGGATTTCCATATCTAATACAATTGCTAGAGAGTATTAGAAAGTCTTTGACTTGATTATGACACACAACTTATTTTTTAGATCTCAAATCACTATTCAGCTCCTTCACATTGCCTGGCTTTCAATCTCTTTAGTTCTAATAGCTTGCCCTCCTTTCAAGCTTTGTCTCCTTGAGTCTTCATGCTTAATGTACTAGTGCAATCATCTCTTCCTAACCACTTATTGAAGTAGAGTCTCTATTCTGTATTCTTCCTTCTCCTACATGTCTTCTCCTTTGACACCCTTTAGCCACTTTGCAATTTGGCACACCAGTAGCTCTTGCTTCTTGGTCTATGAATCCTTAAATAGAAGTCTGAAATTTCTTTTCCCACTTGATCCTTCCATCCTTTAATTTTAATTCATATGGATTAGGTAGGATTCATTAAATTTGTCCCATATTTTGTTCCTTCAAGAAACTTCTTGAATAATCCTTTTGAATTCACTCAAAAATGGATTACATAGAATTCTGTGCCACCAGCTCATCATCCTTGTCCTCCAACTGGTTCACAAAATTCAAGGTAATAATCTTTGACATTTCCAATAATGCAACAGCTTGACACTATTGAAATACTAGTGCTCGACACATATTGTGGTACTCGGCATCAACTACATTTTATTGATGCTTGGCACCTAAAGTTTACTCAACACCTACTAATTTTTTTTGATTCTCAACACTTGTTACTTTTCTCAACACTTGAACTTCACTTGGCACCTAAAGTTCACTCAGCACACACTAGATTTTCCTTTTTCTCAGTTCCAACTAAGAATTTTCTCGACTTGTACTAGCTTGCTGAGCACCCACTAATGAACTTAGTTTTTGTTTTCCAATCAACCTTGTTCCAACTTACACTTCTACTGTTTCTAAGTGTAGCCAACCTCTGTATCTTTGAGTATATTATCAATACACCATTTAACTATTCTCTTAGCTCATCCTTGTGCTTCATTACAACATCATAACTTAACCTTTCCCTTAGGTGCTTTTGTTACATATTGTTTATTAAATCCTCTTCATCAATCAACTAAGTGATAGTGCTTAGATCTTATAAGCAATATTCATTCCTACAAATAGCATATTTGACATTAATGACAAAAGAATGATTGAAAATATTCTTTTAACAATAATCTCCCTCTTTGAATCAATCTTCTTCATCAATGATCTTTTCAATCAGATTTCCAACAACCTCCCTCTTTGGCATTGATGGCAAACCAAACTGATCAACCATCAAACCAAACTATTCAACCATGTTATCAAAATGCTAACTAGGTTAGAATAGTAAGTCAAATGCCAAAAGGTAATTGTGTTACCATTAGTTTTCACATCTCCCTCTTTATGTTAACTTCTCCCTCTTAGCTGCTATATCCTTTTTCTTGTTTTCTTCCTTCTTACATTCTCTCCCTCTGTATGTATTACTCATCTTCTGCTATTCTTTGTTCTGACCAGCTTCTTGCTACTTCTCTTTTTCTTCCTCTAGATTTGACAATCTCCCTCTTTCTTTGGATTTGATCGGTTTTTGAACTTTCTCCCTCATACTATTGATCAAATGCTATTGGTTAGTTTCTTACTACTTCTCCCTCTTTGAAAACAATGCCAAAGACATAATATTTCAACATCTTAATATGCAAGTGTAGCTTTTGCAAGTTCTTTCACTTTCTCCCTTTGTCACCTTGCTTTTCATTGATTTTGTAGCTTCAACACTTCAATTACTTTGGGCATGAATCCTAAAGTAGGTATCCTCTGCATCAATGTGTAATATTTCAACAATCAATTCATTTGATGCAGGGGAGTCTTGCCTTTTCTTAAGTAGCCTTGGCTAGGGGTATCACCCCTAACTTACTTCTGAGATATTCAAAAGCATCTTTAGGTAGTGCTTTTGTGAAGATGTTAGCAATTTGTTCCTTTGAACTGACATATTCCATCTTCACTTGCTTGTCTTCCACCAATTCTCTTACATAGTGATACTTAATTGCAATATGCTTGGTTTTAGCATGCATTACAAGGTTCTTTGATATGTTGATGACATTTGTATTATCACAATAAAGTTTCATAGGCTCAATTACTTCTTCCTTCATACCTTGCAATAGATGTTTGATCATATTGGTGCAATTGATAGCAACTGCAACATATTCAACTTCTGTTGTTGACTATGAGGTACAACTTTGCTTTTTACTGGTCCATGTCATTAGTCTTTTCCCTAAGAAAAGTGCTCCTCCACTGGTTCTTTTTCTATCATCAATATTACCTCCCTAATCTACATCAATGTAGGCTCTTAGTTCAAACTTTTCACTCCTCCTGTAGTACAGACCAAAGTCATCAGTTTCTTATAGGTACCTTAGTATTCTCTTTACTTCCATTAGATAATTTTCTCTAGGGTTAGTAGAAAATCTTGCCACTTTTCCAACAGATAATGCAATGTCTAGTCTACTATGTACAACATACTACAACTTTCCAATCATTAATCTATACATTATCTGGTTCACTTCAATAGACTCATCATTCTTAGATAACCTATGTCCTATTGTCATTGGTGTACTCACTAGTTTGGATCTTCTAATATAGCATTTGCAACCAAAGACATTTGGATTAGAATATAGCATTTCTAATTGATGTACTTGGAAACCAACAAAGAACTTGATTTCTCCAAACATTGACATCTCAAACTCATGTTTCATTTGATCAACAAAATGTTTGCATAAAATATCTTTTCCTCCAAATATTATATCATCACCAAAGATTTTTGATGTCAAAATATCTTTACCTTTTTCTACCTTGATATACAAGTTGTTGTTTTCATCTATTCTCTCAAATCCTATCTTCACAAGATATTTCTATAGTCTCTCATGCCATGCTCTAGGTGCTTGCTTCAAACCATATAGTGCCTTATGCAATTTGCAGACCATATCCTTGTTGTTGTCATCAAAAAATCCCTCAGGTTGTTCTATGTAGACTTCCTCTTCTAATATACCATTTATAAAAGTAGACTTGACATCCATTTGGTAGACTTTGAAACCTTTGTAGGAAACATAATCAAGTAATTTCCTTACTCCTTCCATTATTGCAATAGGGGCAAATATTTCCCCATAGTCCAGTCCTTCTTCTTGTGCATAGCCTTTTCAAACTAGCATGGCTTTTTTTCTAGTTATCTCACCATTCTCATCAAGTTTGTTTCTAAATGCTCATTTTGTACCAATTACGTTCTTAATAGTTGGTCTAGGAATTAGGGTCCAGGTTTTGTTCTTCTCAATCTGGTCTCTCTTCTTCCATAGCTTTATACTAGTCATCATCTTATAGTGCATCTTTCATTGTTTTGGGCTTAACCTTGCTTAGGAAACATGATTCATTCTTTAGTATATTCCTTCTCATTGGTTTGGCATCCTTGTCACCAATGATTTGATCTATAGGGTGATGTCTTCTTGCATACTTGGCTAGTCTTGGTTTTGTCTTTCTTCCCATGTTTGATCCTTTAGCTTCAAAGTCATTTTGTTCTTCTTCATTTGGTATTTCATCATCTCTTTCATGTGCACTAATTTTAGAATTAGAATGTGCATTTCTTTCATTTTGCAATGCAACTTTTGAATACAGCTTGACATTCACTGGCTATGACTCAATTGATATTGAATTTTTTTTATGATTCCCAACTTGATTGGCAACATTGTCTTCAATAGTGATTCCTTAATAGAAATTTACAAAAGATCTATAATCTTCTGGTTTCTTGGATTCATCAACTTGTACTTCTGCATGCTCATCAAAATTTGCATTTGCATTCTCCACAATCTTGTTAGTGTTAGTGCTCAAACACTTATATGCCTTATGTCTAGTGGAGTATCCAAGAAATATGCCTTCATCACTTTTTGTCTCAAACTTTCCATTTCTAGTATCTTTAAGAATATAGCATTTGTAACCAAAGACTTTGAAATGTTTAACATTAGGTGAGTGACCATACCATAATTCAAAAGGTGTTGTATTTGTACCTTTCTTGACTTAGACTCTATTCAGGGTGTAAACATCAGTGCTTATAGCTTCTCTCCAATACTTTAGAGCAACATTTTTCTCCATCATCAAAGTTCTGGCACAGTCTATCACTGATCTATTTCTTCTTTCAGCAATGCCATTCTATGGTGGAGTTCTTGGTGCTGATGTTTTTCTTTTGATACCTTTGTCGTTGTAAAATATTTCAAATTCTTTTGATGTAAACTCACCTCCTCTATATAACCTTAGGCACTTCAGAATCTTTCCTATTTCCTTCTCAACTTTGGCCAAATACCACTTAAACATTTGAAATGCATCAGATTTTTGATTCAAGAACAAAGTAGTCATCATCTTGGAATAATCATCTACAAATAGCATGGTGTATCTGTCTCCTAGGTAGCTTTGTACTTCTATTGGACCACATAAGTCTGTATGGACTAGTTCTAGTACTTGTCTGGAAGTGTATATTTTATTCTTGAAACTAGACTTAGTCATCTTTCCTAGTTGACATTGTTTGCACATTGTCTTTTTAGGTTTCTTCAGTTTAGGCAAACCTCTAACTTTCTTCTTTTTGTTGATGCTAATTAGATTTTCAAAGTTTACATGACACAATATTTTATGCCATAACCACACATCATCAATTCTAACAACAAGAAAAATCACATCTTCCATATCTAGGTAAAATAGATTACTCCTAGTTTGTTCACCTTTTCCTATCAGATTTTCATCAGTGTCATAGATCTTGGCAGATTTGTTTCCAATTTTACTTTGCAACCTACATTGCTTGACTGTGATACACCCAAAAAATTGTAGTTCAATCCTTTAACATAGTATGCATTATCACATGAAATATTCTTAGTAAGTTTAATTGAACCTTTCCCTTTGATTTGACATGGAGCATCATTACCAAATTTAACACTATTTCCATCATACTAAGCAAAGGTAATAAACTTACTTTTGTCTCCTATCATGTGATGTGAACATCCACTATCTATGATCCACTTGTCATTCTTGTTAACAAAGGTTACCAATGTTGTTGCTTTATCTTCATCTTTAGCTAGTTCATCCTTCATGGCCACATAGACTACTTCATCATCATTCTCATTAGAATCTTCTTCAATAATCTAGCATCTTTTGCCTTTATTCTTGTAGTCTTTGCTGTCATCTTCTCTCTTGTTCTTACACTTTTTTCCTTCTTTGTAGTTCTTATTCTATGTACACCTTGTAGCAATATGACCTACTTCATTGCAATTGAAACAAATGATAGGAAGCTTACCTTTGAATTTACCTTTTTCTCTATTGAATCTTCTAGCTAATAGAGCTTCCAATTGTTCCAAATCTTCCTCATCTATGCTACTATCACTAGATGCATGTTTTCCTTTTCTACTTTTCATTTTTGATGTCACCTCCTTAGTGTCTTCCAATGTCATCTGTTGGAATTAAAGATAGAGTAACTGAGAGGGGGGGTGAATTAGTTACTCACAAAAATTAATCCACAAATCCTTTAGATGTCTTAATGATCTAGTTACTACTTTTACTCGGTAAACAACTATTGTAACTCAGTAAATTAAACTATTACTTTCTTTTCAAGCATTCATGCATGTAACTGAAAATAAAGTGAACACAAGAGACACCAGATTTAATGTGGAAACCCAATATGGAAAAAACCACCAAGTAACTAATCACCAATTTTTCACTCTTCTAAAGTGAGCCCTATTAGGAGCCAACACTATTAAAAGTTACAATACACACTGTTAGGTGTGACCTTGTTAGAGGATTTAATCACCCTATTAGGAGTGGCCTTGCTAGATGTCTTTAGAACAATTCAACTGAACTATCACCTTGTTAGAGGATTTACAAAATGCCTGTTAAACCAACTCTATTAAGAGATTTGAAATCACTGCTACAATGGTTAGAAAGAAACAATGAATTGACCTAAATAAGAAGCAACTAAATTTGTTGCATACAGGTCTTTGTTCAACATCATTAGATACTCCTTGATCAAATATGACTCTGTTGCTCCTCAATGATCTTTGATCATCCTTCAAATTTTCTTCCACAATAATTAGTCTTCATATCATATTAACTTCTCATATCTCCACATCATGCTTCTTTGAATTCACAACTTGACTTCTTAATTATACCATTCAGATTGTCAAGTCGGCCCATTTATATGTTACATTTATCAATAATCTATTTATCAGCTTGCTACAGATATTACTCTTAATCAAATAAATGTTATTTCATAAGACAATGAAATTCTTTACTGGCTGACCCTGCTTGGCAAGTACTGCTTCTAGGAATTTCTAGAGTTAACCTTCTTGACTCGGTTAACATTGCAATATCCTTAAAATCCTTTGGCTTCCAAGTTAGTTCAGTAAGAACTAAATCTTCCAAATTTCCTTTGATGATCGAGTGAACTCGATAAGAACTGTTTCTTCCAAATTACCTTTGATGAACAAGTGAACTCGATAAGAACTGTTACTATCATATTTTCTTCGATTATAGAGTGATTTTGGTAAGAACTGCAATTCTTTAATTACCTTGAAAGCTTGGTAAACACTATCCTTTGCCTTGCTGACATTCTGAGCTCGGTAGACACTATCCTTTGCCTTGCTGACCTTCTGAGTTTGGTAGACACTATCCTTTGCCTTGCTGACCTTCTAAGCTCGGTAGACACTACCCTTTGCCTTGCTGACCTTTTGAGATAGGTAGACACTATCTGATGACTGATGTGACATTTGTGTGACATCAAAGACAACACACAATTGAATAATTGTATCCAACAATCTCCCTCTTTGGCATTGATGGCAACACAACATGTCATAGAATGAAATTTGAAAACAAGTCTTTTAATGTCAGAATACAAAACTCCCTCTTTCATAATAATCTCTCCCTCTTACACAAATTCTTATTATTTACGAATATCAAAAAGATTTGATAGTATATTCTCCCTCTTTAACAACACATGCCAAAGATAACTCAAAACAACTGAATAGTATTGTACCTGAGGTACTGATTCATATGTAATGTCTTCATTGGTTTGCTACATCAACTGATAGATCTTCAATTTTGTTCCTATTGATGCATCACTAAAATTGTATTTTAGTGAGCTTCAGATAGGGGTATGACCCCTAACTTACCTCTTAGATACAAGAATGCATCCTTAGGTAAAGGCTTTGTGAATATGTCAGCAATTTGTTCCTTTGTATGCACATATTCCAATCTTATTTCCTTTTCTTGCACCAATTCTCTAACAAAGTGATACTTTATGGCAATATGTTTGGTTTTTGAATGCATCACTGGATTCTTGGAGATGTTAATTGCACTTGTGTTATCACAAAACATAAGAACTGGTTCAATGATTTCTTGCTTCATACCTTTCAATAATTGTTTAAACCACACAATGTTTGAGCAATTTACTGTTGCTGCAACATATTCAGTTTCTTCTGTGGATTGAGATGTACAATTCTACTTTTTGCTTGTCCAAGAAACCAACCTTTTTCCAAGAAAGAAAGCTCCTCCACTTGTGCTCTTTCTGTCATCAATATTTCCTGTCCAATCTGCATCAGTGAACACCTTTAAATCCAATTTTCCTCTGAGTTTATACCATAATCCATATTCTTCAACTCCTTTTAAGTATCTCATGGTCCCTTTGATTGCCATCATGTGATTTTCTTTTGGTTTTGCTGAGAATCTTACTACAGTCCCTACTGCAAGGGAAATGTCTGGTCTTGTGTGCACTACATATTGCAAGTTTCCAATCATAGATCTATATAATGTCTAATCCACTTCCTTTGATTCATCATCCTTGGTGAGTTTTAATCTAGTAACATAGGAGTCCCAACTGATTTGCAATCTTCCATACCAAAATTTTTCAGTATCTCCTTGATGTATTTAGATTGAGTGATGTAGATGCCATTCTTATTCTATTGAATTTGAAGACCAACAAAGAATTTGATCTCACCAAACATTGAAATTTCAAATTCCTTGTTCATTTGTTTTGAAAATTCTTTGCAAAGATCATCATTTCTTGTGAGCAAAGTATCATCTACAAATATTTCTGCAAAAAAAATCATGTTATCTAGTCCTTCCTTTATGTACAAACTGCTATTGTCATTAGTTCTTTGAAAACCAATCTGAATAAGATAGTTATGCAATCTTTCATACCATGCTCTAGGGGCTTGTTTCAAACCATATAATGCTTTATGCAATTTCTAGACCATGTCCTTCTTGTCTAGATCAACAAAATCTTTAGGCTACTCAATGTAAACCTCTTCCTCTAATACGCCATTGAGAAATGCTTACTTGACATCCTTCTAATAAAATTTGTATCTTTTGTATGCAACATATCCAAGTAAGGTTCTAACACCTTCCAATCTTGCTACAAGAGAAAAAGTTTCTCCATATTCTACACCTTCTTCTTGAGAGCATCCTTGCATACTAGTCTAGCTTCATTCCTTGATACCTTACCATCTTCATTTAGTTTGTTTCTGAATACTCACTTTGTTTCAATCACATTCTTGTCTTTGGGTCTAGGTACAAGAGTCCATGTTTTATTTTTCTCTATCTTTTCTATCTCTTCATTCATAGCTTCAATCCAACTTTCATTTTCTAGTGCATCTTTAACATTTCTAGGTTCAAAATCAACAAGTAAAAAAGTTCCTTTCAACTTACTTCTTGTCATTGTTCCTTCTGATTTATCACCAATGATCTGATTTGGTGCATGATGCTTTCTGACATACTTGGCTAACATGGGCTCCTTTCCTTTTGAATGACTTGCACTATTATCCTTCTATGTCTCAACTTCTTGTTCTAATTCTAGTTGCTCAGGCTTGGTAGATGCTAACTCGATAACTTCTGTTTGCAACTCAGGTTCTTGTAGCTCGGTAGATGCTGACTCGGTTTAAACTTCTTACGACTTGATTAATGAAGACTCTAGAGTTGAGGATTCCTAATTGATTGGTATACTTAGTATTATATTAGGTTAAATGTAAACAAATCTTATGCAGTCTTCAAGTTCCTTCTTGCTTTCTTCTTCTGTTCTTTCTGCAAACTCATAAACTTTCACATGTGCACTTTCTATGACTTTGTGAGTAGATAAGTTCAAACATCTAAATGCTTTGCTTTTGCAAGAGTATCCCAAAAATATTCCTTCATCACTTTTTACATCAAATTTACCTTTTCTAGATTCTTTCAAAATGTAACATTTGCTTCCAAATCCCTTTAGATAACTTACATTGGGTTTGTAGCCTTATGACAATTCATAGGGGGTTTTGAATGAGTCTTTTTTCAACTATACTCGGTTCAACGTATGAACTATAGTGCTAATAGCTTCCTTCCAATATTTGATAGCAATGCCTTTCTCAATCATTAAGGTTCTTGCATAATCCATTATAGATCTATTCCTTCTTTCTACTATTCCATTTTGTTCTGGAGTTCTAGGTGCTAAAACCTATCTTATGATTCCTCTTTCAATGAAAAAGTTATTGAAATCATGTGAAATGAATTCACCACCTCTGTTAGACCTTAAGAATTTCAGTCTTTTTCTTGTTTCCTTTTCTACTCTGGCCAAATACCATTTGAACTTTTCAAATGCTTCTGATTTCTCTCTAAGGTACATGACAGTCATAATTCTTGAATAATCACCAACAAACAGAATGATGAATTTTTTACCAGTATAATTTTCAATGCCAATAGGTCCACACAAATTAGTATGCACAATTTCTAGAACTTCTTCAGTCTGATAGTTCTTACTTTTAAAACTAGTCTTTCCCATTTTACCAATTTGACAATTCTTGCATAGACCAACCTCAAGTTTCTTTATGTTAGGAATACCTCTTACTTTCCTGAATTTACTGATCTTTATTAAGTTGTCAAAGTTTACATGACACAACCTCTTATGCCATAACCGAATTTCTTTAATTTGAGCAATGAAACATGAACATTCACCAAGCTCAAGATAAAATAAGTTACCTTTTGTTTGAGTGCTAGATCCAATCATCTTTCCTTTGCCATCCAACAATCTTGCTTTTCCATGCATGAATTCTACTTTGAATCCATTATTTAGTAGTTGTGCCACACTCAAAAAATTGTGCTTTAGTCCTTCTACCCAATATGCATTATCACATACAAGTTCCTTGGTTAGTGAGATTTTTCCTTTTCCTTTTATACAACAAGGTTCATTGTTACCAAATCTTACATTGCCACCATCATAGTCTTCAAAGTATTCAAACTTAGTCTTATCACTAGTCATGTGATGAGAACAACCACTATCTATGATCCATGTATCATTTCCTCATCATTATCAGATTCATCTTTTATAGCAATGTAGACAATTTCATCTTCTTCTTCATCATTAGGATCATTAGAATATTTTTCCATAAAACATTTTTCTTACTTTTATCCTTGAACAATTTGAAGTCTTTCTTGCTATTGTACTTGTGACCTTTCTTCTCATCTTTGTTCTACTTATTTAGGCACCTAGCAGCAATATGTCCAATTTTTTCACAAGAGAAATAGATTAGAGGAACTTTACCTTTGTATTTTCCTTTGCCTCTTGAATATTTTCTTGCTAGTAGAGCTTCAACCACTTCAAGATCACTGTCTAAACTTTGTTTTGATTCTTCATTACTTTTTGATTGTGGTTCCTTCATCTTTTTCCCTTTTTCTTTGAGTGAAAGCTTGGCTTCAAATGCTGATTCAACATTCTTGGCAGCTGGAACATAGTTGTCATAGTTGTCTAGCTCAAATGTAGTCAATCTTCCAACTATGGCTTCTAAATTTATTTTATGATTTGCCTCACATCTCCTTTCTTGAATTGTAGAGACTCTGATTGCATAAATAGGAAGTAGAGTTCTAAGAACTTTACTTATAACTATCTCCTCATTTATATCTCCTCCAGATGCTTTGATTGCACTAACACATGCTTTAACTCTTTCAACATACTTTGCAATGTTTTCATCCTCTCTCATCCTCATTTGATCAAATTGTCCTCTCAAACTTTCTGCTTTGGCTCTTCTTACATTATCACCTCCTCCATAGATTTCTTTCAACTTGTTCCACATTTCAAAGGTAGTTTTACAATCCTAGATGTCATCAAATTCTTCATAACTCAGAGCAGATGCTATATCTATCATCATGTTATTGTGAGTCTTCTTTTCAGTAATATTATTGATAGATAATGTACCAGAAGGTTCTTCATATTTTTCATCAAGGTACTATAGTCATGTGTCACCAATGGAAGCTAGATAAAGCCTTATCAATCCTTGCCATGCTGAGAAGTTGTCCCTGTTAAGTCTTGGAATTTCCCTTTTGTAAGACATCCTGATCTTTAGCTTAGGTCCTTGAAACCTTTTCCTATAAGCACCAAAAGCTTTGATACCAATTGTTGGAATTAAAGATAGAGTAACTCAAAGGGCGGTGAATCAGCTACTCACAAAAATTAATCCAAAAATCCCTTAGATTTCTTAATGATCTAGTTACTACTTTTACTTGGTAAACAAATGCTGTAACTCGGTAAATTAAACTATTACTTTCTTTTCAAGCATTCATGCATGTAACTAAAAATAAAGTAAACACGAGAGACACTAGATTTAATGTGGAAACCCAATATGGGAAAAACCACCAAGTAACTAGTCGCCAATTTTTCACTCTTCTAAAGTGAGCCCTATTAGGTGCCAACCCTGTTAAAGGTTACAATATACACTGTTAGGTGTGACCCTGTTAGAGGATTTAATCACCCTGTTAGGAGTGGCCTTGCTAGAGGTCTTTCAAACAATTCAACTAAACTATCACCTTGTTAGAGGATTTACAAAATGGCTGTTAAACCAAATCTATTAAGAGATTTGAAATCACTGCTACAATGGTTAGAAAGCAACAATGAATTGACCTGAACAAGAAGCAACTGAATTTGTTGGATATAGGTCTTTGTTCAACATCATTAGATCCTCCTTGATCAACTATGACTCTACTTCTCCTCAATGATCTGTAATCGTCCTTCAAATTCACTTCCACAATAATCAGTCTTCATATCATATTAACTTCTCATATCTCCACATCATGCTTCTTTGAATTCACAACTTGACTTCTTACTTATACCATTCAGATTGTTAAGTCGGCCCAATTACATGTTACATTTATCAATAATTCATTTATCAGTCAGCTACAGATATTACTCTTAATCAAATAAATGTTATTTCATAAGATAATGAAATTCTTTATTGGCCAACCCTGCTCGATAAGTACTGCTTCTAGGAATTTCCAAAGTTAACCTTCTTGACTCGGTTAACATTACAATATCCTTAAAATCCTTTGGCTACCGAGTTAGCTCAGTAAGAACTGAATCTTCCAAATATCCTTTGATGACCGAGTGAACTTGATAAGAACTATTTTTTCCAAATTACCTTTAATGACTGAGTGAACTCAGTAAGAATTGTTACTATTATATTTTCTTCGATTACTGAGTGATCTCAGTAAGAACTAAAAATATTTTATTACCTTGAAAGCTCGGCAAACACTATCCTTTGTCTTGCTGATCTTCTGAGCTCAGTAGACACTATCCTTTTCCTTGCTAACCTTTTGAGCTTAGTAGACACTATCCTTTGCCTTGCTGACCTTCTGAGCTCGGTAGACACTATCCTTTTCCTTGCTGATCTTCTAAGCTTGGTAGACACTATCTGATGATTGATGTGATATTTGTGTGACATCAAAGAGAACACACAATTGAATAATTGTATCCAACAATCATCTTGACCTTGAAAGAAGATTCAAGGTTCTCAGATCTTTAGTTGCCAAAGTTGGATAATTCAAATGTAGTGAGTCTTCCTACTATTCCTTCAAAGGTTAGTGTGTTCCCTTGCACACACCTTAGCTCTTGGATGGCTGAAACTCTAATAGCATAGATAGGGAGTAGAGTTCTCAATTATTTTCTATTGACAATCTCTTCTTCTAATAGTCCACCTAGACTTCTTATTGCACTTACCACTTCTTTCATTCTAGATCCATATTGAGCAACATTCTCACCTTCCTCCATTTTCATGTCATCAAATTTTCTTTGAGGCTTTCTCTCTTTGCTCTCTGAACATTTTGATCTCCTCCATAGATATCTGACAGGGCTTTCCACATCTTGAATGCAATATCACATCCTTTGATGTCATCAAATTCAACATAAATGAGTGTAGATGCAATCTCCAACATTGCTTGATTGTACTCCTTCCTTTTTTTCAAATCATCTGCAAAGAGGGGTCAAGATGGATCTACATGCTCCACTCCAATTGAGGTTTTTGCATAGTCACCTATTGATCCAAGATGGAATTTAATCAAATTCTACCATGCAACAAAGTTGTCTTTGTTGAGCTGTGAACTTATCTCTTGGACATCTTGATCTTCCTACTTCTAGTACCTTGAAACTAAATCAGCAAATGGCTTTGATACCAATTGTTAGAAATGCTTTAGAAAAATTGACCAGGGAGGGGTGAATTAATTATTCAAGGTCTAAATGTCCTATTCAAACTTTTTCACTAAGTTTAGTGAGCCCATTCAACCATTCAGTCATCCAAGCTTTAACTTTCCTATTCAACAAGTTACTATAAATCAACATCCAAGCATAACACATAACACCGTGATTTACATGAGAACCCAATTGGGAAAAACCATCAGTACCATGCTACTCAATTCTCACTCTTTTGAAGTGATGCCCTATTAAAGGCTTACAATACACTATTAAGTGTGACCTAGTTATAGGATTTAACCACCTTGTTAGAAGTGGGCCTAGTTAGAGGACTTTAGAACATTCACTTGGAGTGCCACTTTCTTAAAAGATTTACAAATGGCTATTAAACAAACCTAAGTCCATAGGATTTTCATATCTAATACAATTTCTAGAAAGTATTAGAAAGTCTTTGACCTAATTAAAACATACAACTTATCTTGTAGATCTCAAATCACTATTCAACTCCTTCACATTATCTGGCTTTCAGTCTCTTCAGTTCTGACAACTTGTCATCTTTTCAAGCTTTGTCTCTTTGAGTCTTCATGCTCAATGTACTAGTGCAATCATCTCTTCCTAACCACTTATCAAAGCAGAGTCTCTGTGCTCTATTTTTTGTTCTCCTAGATGTCTTCTCCTTTAGCACCCTTTAGCCACTTCACAATTTGGCAAACCAACAGCTCTTGCTTCTTGGTCTATGACTCCTTAAATAGAAGTTTGGAATTTCTTTTCACACTTGATCCTTCCATCCTTTAATTTCAATTCGTATGGATTAGGTAGGACTCATTAAATCTGACCCATATTTTATTCCTTCAAGAAACTTCTTGAATAATCCTTTTGAATTTTCTCAAAAATAGTTTACATAGAATTATGTGCCACCAACTTATCATCCTTGTCCTCCAACTAGTTCACAAAATTCAAGGTAACAAATATGTCAGCTTAGATTTGGTAAATCTTTGACATTTCCAATAACGCAATAGCTCAGCACTATTGAAATACTGGTGCTCAACACATACTATGTTACTCAGCATCAACTACATTTTATTGATGCTCGACACCTACTAAATTTTTTTGATGCTTGACACCTGTTACTTTTCTCGGTACTTGAACTTCACTTGGCACCTAAAGTTCACTTGACACACACTAGATTTTCCTTTTGCTTGGCTTCAACTAAGAATTTTCTCAGCTTGTACTAGCTTGCTCGGCACTCACTAATGAACTTAGTTTAAGCTTTGCAATCAGCCTCATTCAACTTTACACTTCTAGTGTTTCTAAGTGTAGCCAACCTCTGTATCTTTGAGTATGTTATCAATACACCATTTAACCATTTTCTTAGCTAATCCTTGCACTACATTACAACATCATAACACAACCTTTCCCTTATGTTCTTTTGTTACTTCTTGTTGATTAAATCCTCTTCATCAATTAACTAAGTGATAGTGCTTAGATCTTATAAGAAATTGTCAGTCCTACAAATAATATGTTTGACATCAATGAAAAAATATTCGTTTAACAAAAATCTCTCTCTTTGAATCAATCTTCTTTGTCAATGATCTTTTCAATCAGATTTCCAACACATAGTTGGTTTACTAAGGACACAAATTGGTTTTGATAGTGTGTTTATAGTAGTGGATAGATTTAGTAAAATGAGTCATTTATACCATGCAAGACAACTCAAGATGCAAGCTACATAGCACAAATTTTCATTAGGAAAGTGGTTAGGATTCATGGACTACTTATCAAAATTGTATTAGATAGGAATGTCAAGTTCATGAGGCACATTTGGAAAACACTATGGAAGAGGTTAGGAACCAATTTGGCTCATAGTTTAGCTTACCATCCCCAAATTGATGGTGAAACAGAGGCTAGCAATAGGGTATTGGGAAAATTACCGAGATTCTTAACCAAAGAATATGATCAATCATGGGATCATGTCATATCATAGGCTAAGTTTTCCTATAATGACAGTGCAAATAGAATCATTGGAAAAAGTCCTTTTCAAAATTTCTATGGTTTACATCCAACGGGAGTTTGTGAGCTTAGAGAGTTGAGGAAGTATGAAGAAGTCAGTGGATATGCTAAAGATTTCACCCAATCCATGATTAGGTCAAGAAGACTCTTATAGAGGCTAATCAAAAATTGAAAAGAAAGGTAGATGAAGGAAGAAGAGATATTCAGTTCCAAGTAGGAGATCAGGTTCTAGTATACCTAACCAAGTCTAGCTTTCAAAAGGGAGTTCCAAGTAAAATTTAGATGAAAAGGATAGGACCATGTAAGGTGTTGGAAAATTATGGTCAAAATTGATATAAGATATATTTTCCTAAGGATTTATCCCTTTAGTCCATCTTCAATGTGAATGATCTAGTTCTATACAAAGGCTCTAAACTAGCAGGGGATGCAAAGAACTCAAAGGTTGATAAGGAGATCAAGGATAGGAGAACCTTATGAAGTGGAAGCATCTTCCTACTCTAGAGGCTATTTGGGTAGCTAAACCTAATTTTAAGAAGTTAGGTATTGAAATGGATGAGCTATCTAAAGATCCTACTTAAGTTCTTGTTGCAGGGGAGAATGGTGTAGGAGCTCCTAGGGAACATAGTAAAAGGTCCTAGAAGTTTTGGCTTGTAGGTGGTTTTATCCAACCACCATGGAATAAGGGATAAATATGAAGCCCAAAGTGTGTGATTAGGGTCATGTAAATAGGTAGGTGGGAGTGAAAAAGTGGGAAGTTAGGTAGCATTCTTAGAATGTTTAAGTCACTTGTAATTGCTTGAATGGGTCAAGGGTTGACAAAGATTTCACCAAAAATAATTGAGTTGGTGAATCATGTTAGAAGTTGATTTTAGACCTTACTAGACCCATCTAATATGTCTTGAGGTCTATTCATGGCCAAAATGAAAAGTTGTAAAAAGTTGCTCAAGCAACTTTACATTTCTGCAAAGCTTGCACTTGACAACATTGATAAAAGCCAAGCAACTTGCAACTTTTTGGTTATTGGTCTATGCAAGAAGTTTCTACACATGAAAAATGGGTATATAGTTTCTTTTCATTTATAGTTAGAGGATTAAATTTAGTTCTTGTTAAATATATTTTTTTTCTTTAATTTGTTATTAAGTAGGGTTAGAAAAATCAACTTGTAATTGTACCGTTTACTATCTAATTTGGAGTAACATAGAGAAAAATGTCTCTCTCTTGAATTCCAATGGTCAAACCTCTATGGCCCTTTGTAATCAAGAAGATAATTTTATATACTATATACATTTCTATTTTTGAGTGTTTTAAAAGTGGTTTTTTACAGAATAACCCTAAGCAAGTAGGAAGCTACTTAGCTAGGTGAAGTTCAGCAAGACAAAGGTCATAGGTATGATAGATGCATTAGAATGACCAATATAGTTGTTTGGATGGGAATATTGATGAACAAAGGTACACCAAACCAAAGTAAAATTATTGGGGAAGCCATCTTAGGGGGTTTTCAAAAGACCCTAGTGAATTGTTGATTAGAATCCTTGAAACCCTTCAAAATAGTGGTAAATTGATATGGGTATCTTGAGCTAAATTTTTTTTGATAATTCCTCTGGAAATTATTGGAACTAGAAACCAAAAGGTTAACTAGGAGGCCTGACTACTATCAGCCCTAGTAGCCCTCCTAAACAAGGAAATGTTGAGCTTGTATGCAAACTAATGACTCAAAATACCTTAAAGAATCTTAAATATCATGGAATTTTTTGGAATGGAAGCTCTACTAGTCATGGAAGCATAGAAATTTTTTTAGTTCATCTTGCGGTGGGATTCAAGATAGGGGATAGAGTTAAACCTTGGAGTTTGTGAGGCATTTCAAATTGATGGGAGTGGATCAGTGGAGTAGGGAGAATAGAGGAAGTATTTCCTTAATGTTAAGGTGAAAATAAAACCGTAAGAAGGCTAGCGAAGAGCCTTGTGTTCCTTGGTGGCTAGGCCAAAGTGGAGTGGCAATCCCTCCTAATCACAATCCTCTAATCATACATTTTTACCTTGTTTGTACTCCACTAGGAGATTCATCTTTCTTGGTAACTTACATCTAGTCACCATATGTGTTCCAATAGGTTTACAATCCTCTAATCCAAATATACTTATTAAATTCTTAAGATACTTATCTTGTGATATGAAAATGTCATCTTTATTCTGAACAATTCGTAATCCCAAGAAATATTTCATCTCACCAATCATAGTCATCTCAAATTCTTTATTCATTTCTTCTATAAATTTATTTCTAGCCTCATCATCACCTCCAACAATAATTTCATCCACAAATACTATAATAGTAATCAAACCATCTTTAATCTTTCTCAACTACAAATTACTGTCTTCTTTACCTTTCAAAAATCCCAAATTGATCAAATGTATGCCTGGGCTTGCATAACAAGCTCTAGGTGCTTGTTTCAATCCATATAAGACCTTCTTTAATATTTAAACCATATCATTTTCTTCTATGAAAGGAAATTCATTATCTTTTTCAATGTATACCTCCTCTTTAAGTTCTCCATTAAGAAAAGTTGACTTAACATCCATTTGAAAAAAAATTGAAGTTCTTATTAGTTGCATATGTCAAAAGAATTTTAACTACTAATCTAGCAACAAGTGCAAAAAAAAATTCAAAATCATTTTTTTCTTTTTGAGAATAACCTTTACAAACTAATCTTTCTTTTCTTCTTACCACTTCACCGTGTTCACTAATCTTATTTCTATATACCCTCTTAGTTCCAAAGTTTTATTCTTTTCAATTTGATCTAGTTCCTCTTTCATATCTTTTATCCAAAAATCATATTTATAATCTTCATCATTATTTGTAGGTTTGAATTGAGATATTAAACATTTTTCTTCACTTACCTTGTTTCTTGTCATAATTCCTTTTTCATACTCCCAATAATTTGATTTATAGTATATTTCTATTAGGCTTGCTCAATTTTGATTTTTGCTCCTTGTTATGATCTTGGTTCAATTCTTAGTTCTTCTCTATATTCTTTTCTTTGCAATTTAGTTTGCGAATTAGTGTTGGTTCATAAAATAATTCTTTCTCAATATTTTGATTATTATTCCTTTGATTGATCTCTCCATCAAAATCATAATCAAGTATCCTCCTTTGATTTTTGAATTCCTCATCAACTCTCACATTAGCACTTTCAACAATATTTTTCAATCTCTTATTAAAACATCTATATTCTTTACTCTTCAATGAATATCCAAGAATTAATCATTCATCACTTCTAGAAATTTTTTTTCTAATATCATCATATCTTTTAATGTAATATTTTCTTCCAGAGATTATATAGTATTTCATAGTAGGTGCATATCCAAACCAAAGTTCATAAAGTGTCTTACCAGTATCATGTCTAATATTTACTCTATTTATAGTGTATATTGTGGTATTAATTGCTTCTCTCCAAAAGATATGTGATGCATTGTTCTCAAGCATCATCACTTAAGTTTCTTCAGTTACTAATTTGTTTCTTCTTTTTGCTATCCCATTTTGCTACAAAGTCTTAGGGGTTGAAAGCTACCTCTTTATACCCATCCTCACAAAAGTTTTTGAATTCATTTGAGATAAATTCTCCACCTCTATCTAGTATCAAATATTTAATCTTTTAACCATATTTATTCTCAACTCTATTCTTAAATATCTTGAATGTCTCAAAACCTTCATATTTCTACCTAGAAAATGCTACCATCATTATTCTACTAAAATTATCACTAATAATCATAAATCACCTTTCACCATGAAATTCTCTTGTTCATTTAGGGCCACTCAAATCTATATGTCAAATATTCAACTTTCTTGTAGTAGTGAACATTTTTCTTGTGTATGGATTTTTTTTTTCTTTTCCATCACACACTCTTTGCAAATCATGTTAGAAGGTTTCACAATCTTAAGAAAATATCTTACTACAAATCTTGTACCAACCTTCATAATGTTATCAAAGTTGAGTGGAAAAATCTCTTATATCATAGCCAATTGTCATCCACATTTGCAACCAAACATGTCATTCTAGTAGGGTTCAATTTAAGTACATTATCTTTAGTTATTGTGCCTATACCAATCAATATTCCATTTGTGTCTTTCATTATGCAAGTCATCTCTATAAACTTCAATTCATATCCATTGTCAACTAGTTGTCCAACATTTAAAAGGTTATATTTCAATCCATCCACAAAGTCAACATCATTTGTGTTAGGATTTCCATAAACAACAATAGATATTTTCTCTTTAATATTACATGCTACATTATTTTAAACTCTAACAATTCCTCCATCATAATTATTATATTCAACAAACTTATTTATATCTCCAATCATATGATGAGAGAATCCACTATGTATAATCCAATCAAACTTTTTCTTCTCAACATGTGACACTAAAGCTTTTTCCTCATTTACTTCTTCTTTCTCAAGACTTTCTTCCTTAATAAAAAAAAATCTTATCTCATCATATTTATCATCATCATCATCTAGGAAATATACCATTTTAAAGTCATGTTCATCATTCTGATTAACAAAGAAGCAATCTTTAGGTATTCTATACTTGTAAGGTTTTCTAGGCTTATTCTTCCTTTATCTCTTAGGAAATTTAGATGAATAATGACCAAGTTCTTTAAATATCTAATGAACATAAATTTTGTTACCTTTACGTTCTACATTTATAAGAAGAAAAAGTCCTCCATCAATCTTCTTGTCTTCTTCTTGTATTTTTTCTTGTTCCCTAGAATAATCTTTACTTGCACTCACACTTCTTATTAATATAGGTTTGTTTCTCTACACATTGAAAGAAATATCAGCTCTAGTTAGTCCTTTATTATGTTTCATCCATAATTCATGTACCTACAAATTTCTAAGAAGAGTGTCTTTGGTAAAGTTAGGTGTACAAGGAATAAAAATTTCAATCATTTATGCCTTCTAATGAAAGGTAGGTGTCAAAGTTTTCAAAATTTTCTATACAATATTATATTCTATCTTAGTTCCACTATGATTTATAATGAAATAATGGATCTAAAAAAGAAAATGGATATTGTGCAACAAAACCAAGATATTGACCATGCCAAAATTAGACAGATGGAAGTGTAGGTGGGAAACATCCCAAACAAACTTAGGATTATGAACAAAACCTCTAGATGCTTATTAAGAAAAGTGGTAATAAAATGGAATAGGTGACTAATAGTATCTGCACTATTGCTACTAGTCTTAGAAAATGCACAAATGAAGAGATTATATCACCAGGGGGTCCAAGCAAGAGAACGAGGTAGAGTTCTAGGAAGCAAGCTTAGGAGGCTGCTGGTGTTTCGGCTGCTAATTCCATTCAAGGCACTGCAGAGATTGGAAAAGAAGTCGTTAATATGATTAAAGAGCTACAGTAGCAGCTTTCACTGGGTTTTGATCTCTGGTTTTTGTCCCTGCTTTGGTCTTATTTGCTAGTAGCAGTAATTGGTTTATGTTTTTGGTCCTATTAACTAGTTTTTATCCAGTCTTTAAACTAGGTTCCAGGTCCTTGTAAAACTTGGGTACTTTTTTATTCGACACTTTTTGTGGTTTCAAGTCCCTGTAAAACCTAATTTTGATACTTTTCTTTTCAGTAGGTTTCAGGTCCTTGTAAAACTTGGTAGACTTTAATGCTTTATCTTCTTCTTTTTTTTAAAGGGTTTCGAGGCCCCTTCAAAACCTTTTTTTACTGTATTCTAAAAATACTTATAATTTCAACAAAAATCCTAGGTATCCTACCAAAGTATCCTCTTATAGTTTCATCTTCCTTCATTTTAGAACTTTGAAACATACATATCCAACTCTACAATCTATCCTTCTTTGCATTATTATCACCTTAAAAAAAATTCTACAATATAACCCAAATTTCATGTGCAAGCTTTAAATGTATTACCTCAAAAAAAATTGATTTAGAAAGAGCTGACAATAGTACTTCTTTACCAATTAAATTCTACATGAATAGATCTTTATCACAATGTTCATAGGAGGCAAGCTTATCTTCATCAATTATATCCTTCCCTTTCAATGTAACTAGCCAAAGTTCCAAACCCATGCACATCAAGTGAGTCTTAATATTTTCCTTCTAACGTTCAAAGTTCACTCCATAAAACTTTAGATTTACTTTCCTAAAATTAGTAGCCAAGGATCTCGTCAAGTTGTTAAGAGTTTCCTTCAAGGATCTGATGCTCTAATACTAGTTGTTAGAAAGTAAATTCCACCAAGTTAACTAAGGGGGAAAGGGGGGTGAATCAGTTATGCTTTTAAAATCATTCTCAATTATAAATGTTTCAAATATGAAACAAATACTGAAAATATGAAACCATAGAAAGATAACCATGCACAATAACACCAAGTATGTTAACTAGGGAAACCCTTAATTGAAGGGAAAACCTTGATGGGGACAATGCCCACAAGATTATGTATTGATATATAAGTTCATTGTGAAAGGATGAAATCTATTAGGAGCCAATGAAATATAATCAGTTTATATGACTCCTTATTAGGAGACTTTGAATCCTTATTAGGAGATTCCAACCCTATTAGGAGTAGTTGCAACCCTATTAGGAGTTGTAAAGAGGAAAACTGAACCCATTGTTCAAATAGCCTCAAGATTATCTTGACTAAATAAACTTTAGGATAATATATCCAAGTTCTTAAACTGACTAAACAACAACTCTTTTTCCAATATAGTTCCTTTGATGCTCACAACACATCATAAAATAAATCTCTTCTGATAATTTGCACCTAAGATCACATAAACAATAAGCATCCACACTAGAACACATAAACATTTTACCTCAAGGAAAAAACCATTTCTTTATACAAAGTCCTCAAACAAGTATTGAGTCAGCCTTGAGGATTTCTCAAATTTTAGTGAATAATATATGACCTCAATAAGATGATACATTACATGTATAATAAGTACTTCCCAAAATTAATTCTAAACTAAGTCATCTTCCTAGGAACAATACACTAAAAACTCTTTCTTAGAAATATAGAATATTGAGGGGGGTGAATCAATGTTCCAATTTTTTCCCCAACTATAGATATTATTAATAATATTTAAACTTTTATATATGATCCTATTGAAAAGTGAACATAACCATAACATAATACAACTCATAACACCATTATTTGTTAACTATTGAAACCATTGCCAAGGGAAAGCCCTGGTCAGGATGGTACATGCAAAATGATCCACTATTTAAAAATATCTTTTGAAAGATATTGACCTTGTTAAGAGTCTATTACATTTTTATAGTGTATCTTTCCTTGGAAGAGGACATGGACTTGTTATAATCCTCAACCCTATTAGGAGTTGGTTTTACAATACTTTGCAATTCTATTAATAGAGATAGATACAAAAACCTTAACATAGTGTTCATATCTTGAATATTTGGTTTGTCTTCTTGGTGACTTATTCAAAAATAATCATACAATTTGAATGATATATAAAAACATAAAATTTATATCAATATTAATCCTAGAAAATCTGCATTCAAACATTATATCATTACAATACAATGCCACACTTTGCTAAACAAAAGTGTTCTTCATTTTTTACCAAAACCTTTATTCTATCAACCTTGTTGCTTGATACTTTTCTAAATATTTTGAATTGTCTTTTGTTACATGTGGATTAAAATATAGGATTTCATCCCAACATTGATAAGTACTTTTTATGGTGAACCAAAACAATTTCTAAACCAAAACTCCTTTATTCTATCTTTACCTATGTTCTAAACTATTAAGTTGCTCCTGGTAAAACAAAAATAACTTCATCCATATAGAGTAAAAAATTTAGTGATTTTCCTCATGTGTCATATGCATAATTTTCTTCCTTATTGTAAGTTTGTATAATCCTATGTACTTCTAGCGAACTGCACTAAAGAAAATAAGTTGATTGTCTACTATTATGTTGATGTGCACTTAGACAATTTTTTGAACAACTATACTTCAAAGTTATCTTTTCATTTCTCCTTCTCAAAGTAAGATATATGTTTCCATCATTTACAACCTTAAGATATTTCCTTATCAAAATTTCCAAAAATCTCCATGGAAACATGGGAAAAATTGGCTAAGTATGCAAAATTTCAAAATTAATGAAGCATTCACATGGCCATCAAAATTTCAAAATGTAGATCATTTTTATTAATTTACCATCTTTTACATATATACTCCCCCTACGATTATACTTCTAACTTATATCTCCCTTTATAGTGCTATATACTATGCATGCTATATTTTTACAATCTTTCATACTAACAGTCTCCCCCTTTTACATAAATGATAAAGGTGAGTCTGAATTATATATACATGTCAAAATTTTTTTTACCTCAATTATGCCATTATGCTAAATGAGTGGGAAGAAGAGAAATACAATCTACAAAGTATTTCTATAGATTGGTGAACTCTTTGTCGCAATTATCTTTAAGCACATCTAAAATTCTAGTAAAGCACAAGGTCCATCAAATGCTACATTTGTTGCATCTAGTCTTGGATAAGAAATTTTTGCATAAGATTATTTTGCTTCTAAAAAATTATCCAACTACCTTTGAAAAATTTCAATCTTAAATTTCATGTGTTTCCTTAGTAGTGAGAATATTTTTAGGATTCTTTCTTTCTTCATCTCAAGAATTCTCAACTCATCATTGATCTTATTAATTTTTTTCTCTTTGTCCATAGTATTCCTATATCCCAGTCTATGATTCATTTATTTTATCACATCTAATCTACAAAGCACATCTCCTACTAAAGGCACATTCTTATCATAATATACTCATTCTTCCTATAATGGGGTATTACAACATTCCTCCTAAGAGTCTTGTTGTTTCTAATTTAGAATTTAATGAAGAAGATTCTCTCTCTACCATAGGTTGGTATTGAGAGTGTACTAAAACACTATCTCTAGGTTTCCAAGTAGGATTTGGATCTACTTTTTTGTTTTTTGTCTTTTTGAACCCATCCGAGGTAAATTAGTATATAGTGGTACTTCTGGATTGGCTCTTGTATAGGCTCGTGTATTCTTTCTCTTATCTGTCATTTGTAGAATCACTTGCAAATAAGCATTGGCTTCAAAACCTTGATCGAGTCGTCACCCTATTTTGGGGAAAATATAATATGAAATGGCTTTGGAAACTGAGAAAAAATGACACAGGAATAGATAAATAGATCCGACACACAAAGGGGGCCAATCAAAAAGACTTTTAGGACTGCAACTCTTGCTTGGTGAAAATGACACTTTAAAAAAATGGTATATGTAAGTTTTCTCTTTTAGTATTGGGTATATTGTAAATTCTCAAGGCTTTTCACTAAAAATATCCAATATAACATTGGCAAGATTTAATAGTAACAAAAGAAAGATGTATAACAATAGCACTAGAGACTACAATACGTTTTACACAATAACATGTGTTGGACAACTCCCCAGTAGAGTTGCCATTTTGTTGGTGTTTTAAAAATACCAGGTAACAAAATACCTAATACCAGGATATTGAGGATACAACCTAGTCTAAGGGTTATCTACCTCCAATGCTCAACTAAGAACTCTTTAGATCTGGACCCAACTTTAATAAAATTTCAGGGATTCTCTACTCTTTAAGCTCTGCAAGGCTTAGGCGGGTGCACCTTAGGGATAGAAGGCTTGATACTTTATATTTTCTTCACACTTCAATCATTCACTAATATTATTTCATCACACTTATCCCCTATAGAAAATATTGGTCACAATTATTCTTAGTTTTGATGATAATTCTTGGTTACAACAACTAACTATAACACATAGAGATTAATTACAAACAAGTGATGACCAATGATTTAAATTCTTCATACATGAAAGTAAAAATTAATTTGATTTTAAAATTTTTCTTCATGCAACTCCATGATTTCTTCAACATGCAACTAAATAAATGATTAGTGGCCTATCCATTGGCATTTAGAGTCTATCCAATAATTTTGACCTAATTAATTGCCTTACAATAAATTATATCAACAATTAACCCTAAAACCCATTCCTATGAATATCCTTCTTATATAATTCAAAATCATATCAATTTAATGAAGCATTTACTATTGGAATACTTAAGAATAACTGGGGGGGGGAGGTGAATTAGTTATCCAAGGTTCAGATGTACAAACAAAACTTTTCATAGCTTGGTGAACCCATAAAACATTTATCAATTCATGCATGCATCCATTAGATTATGCAATCTCTTAAAACTTGTAGGTTACTATTAAATCAATTTGCAAGAATGCAAACATGAAACATAATAGATTCATCAACATGCTTGACACAATGATTTACATGGAAACCCAACTTGGGCAAAACCACCAGTAACATGCTACTCTTTTTCACTCTTCTGAAGTGATGCCTTGTGAAAGACCAACCTTGTTAAAGGTTACAATGCACACTATTAAATATGACCCTATTAAAGGATTTCAATCACCCTGTTAGAAGTGAGCCTTATTAGAGGACTTTAGACTATTCACTTGGAATGTCACCCAGATAAAGGATTTACAAATGACTATTAGGTCAACCTTAATCCAAAGGATTTACCCTAGACTGATACAATTATTAGAGAGTAACATTAAGGCTTGATCTGATAATAACTTACAACTCCATTTGCAAATTATAGATCTCTATTCCAATCCTCCATTCTGCTTGGCCTTCACACATTTCAACTCTAATAGCTTGTTCACCCTTCAAGCATTCATACCCTTAAGCCTTCTTTCTTAACATTCCAATGCAAAATCTTCTCTTAGGTCACTTGATGGAGCAAAACCCTTGACTCCTTATCTTCCTTAAGTTCTCACACATGACAACCTTTGCTTTTGATCAACCATTCCTATAAATAGGAAATTAAGATCTTTTTTCTGCTCATTCTCCATCATCCAATTTAGGGTTAGGATAGATTAGGTAGGATACAATGATTCTACCCCATATTTACTATCTCTTCTAAAAATTTCTCCTTCAATCCTCTTTGACTTCTCCTCAAAATGGTTTACCTTGAATTCTATGCCACCAGCTCATCAATGTTATCTTCCACTTGGTTCACATAATCCAAGCAAATAAACTTATCAGCTTAGATCCATTGAATTCATGATATTCCAAATAATACAATGAATCGACATTAACTTGCTTCTAATGCTTGACACATACTACATTGCTCAAAATCCTCTGTAAAATCACTCAGCATGAACTAAAGTTCACTTGTGCTTGGCACCAACTAAAATTTACTCAACGTTCTTTTTTTTTCTTGGCATACACTAGAATAGAATTTTACTCGGCTCAAATTATTTTTCTGCTTCGCTTGCAATGACTTTTCTCGGCATCTACTATCCACTCGGTCAAGCTTGGTAGACAAGCTTTCTTTATCTTGTTCTTCTAAACTTTCTTAGTGTAAGAAACCTTTCTAACCTTAAGTATATTATGAATACATCATGTTATCAGTGTCTTAACTGATTCTTGTACTTCTTTATATAATCATAACTCAACCTTTCCTCTAGTTGCTATTGTTACATCTTTTGATCAAATCCTCTTCATCAATAAAATAAGTGATAGCACTTAAATCATATAAGTAGTTTTCTTACTAGAAAATATTAGGTTTGACATTAGTGACAAAACAATGATTGAAACATATTGATCATATTTCTTCAACATTATTCTTCAATCTATTCTCACAATCTCCCTCTTTGGCATTGATGGAAAACCAAACTAATCAACCAAATTGACTAGGTTAAAATAGTAAGACCAACAAAATACCAAAAAAAAAACAAATAATTCCTTGTAGTTACAAAATTCTTCCTTATAACTCCCTCTGAATTACTTCTTGTATCTCCCTCTTACTAAGTGGATGTTAGGATTTCTCTTTCTTTGTTCTCCTGATTCTCCTGATAAGTAACTATCTCCCTCTTTCTTGCATTTTCCTTTATCAACAATTATCTTCCTCTTTGAAAATAATACCAAAGACTTGTCATCTTAATATGAAAATATGAACTTATTTAGTTTCTCCCTCTATTACCTTACTTGTGATTAATTTGAAGTTTTAGCTCATTTACTACTTTACAAAGCTCTTAAAGTAAGATCCACTACATCAATCTGTAACATATGAAAATCAGCTTGTTTGATGTAGGATACTCCTTTTGTTACTTAGATAGCCTTTGAGAGGGGTATAACCCCTAGTTTACCTCTTAGATGATCATGAGCATCCTTAGGTAATGCATTTGTGAAGATATTAGCAATTTTCTCTTTTGTGTTAACATACTCAATCTTCACCTCTTTATCTTGAACTAATTCTCTTAAGTAATGATGATTGCAATGTGCTTAGTTTTAATGTGCATCATAGGATTGTTTGATATATTTATAACACTTATATTATCACAATAATTTGTCACTGGTTCTGTGATCTCTTCCTTCATACCTTTGATTAACTATTTGATCCATACAATGTTTGTACAATTTAAAGTAGCAACAACATATTCAAATTCAGTAGTAGATTGTGAAGTGTAATTTTGTTTCTTGCTAGTCCATGTAACCAAACTCTTGCCTAAGAAAAATGCTCCTCCATTGGTGTTCTTTTTGTCATCAATGTTTCCAAACCAATCAACATCAGCATAGGCTCTTAATTCAAATTTCTCATTTATTTTTATACTATTGACCAAACTCCTTTGTTCGTTTTAGATATTTCATTATTCTCTTTACAACCATCAAATGATTCTCTCTAGGATTAGCAGAGAATCTTGAAACTATCCCTATAGATAATGCAATGTTAGGTCTACTATGTACTACATATTGTAATTTGCTAATCATAGACCTATATAATGTTTGATTTACCTTAGTTGAATCGTCATTCCTTGACAACTTGTGTCCTATTACCATAGGTGTACTTACTAGTTTGGAATCCTCTAGTCCAAAAGTTTTAAGTATTTCCTTGACATATTTTGACTGAGTGATGTATATACCATATTTCATATGATATACTTGGAAACCCACAAAGAACTTGATCTCTCCAAACATAGGCATCTCAAATTCTTCCTTCATTTCATTTGCAAAAGTCTTACATAAAGCATCTTGACCTGTAAATATGACATCATCAACAAAAATTCTAGATAACAAAATACCTTTATAGTTCTCTGTCTTCATGTATAGATTGTTATTATCATCAATCTTTTCAAATCTAATCTTCATAAGATAATTATGAAGTCTCTCATACCATGCTCTTGATATTTGTTTCAAACCATATAGAGATTTGTGTAATCTACATACCATGTTCTTATTGTTAACATCAGAAAAACCTTCTGGCTATTCTATGTAAACTTCTTCCTCTAATATGCCACTCAGAAATGCAGATTTAACATCCATTTGATAAAATTTGAAACCTTTGTATGCAGAATAAGAAAGTAAAGTTCTTACTCCTTCCAATCTAAAAACAAGAACAAATATCTCTCCATATTCAATTCCTTTTTCTCTTCCACATCCTTTGCAAACTAATCTTCCCTTGTTCCTTGTGACTTCACCATTTTCATCTAGCTTGTTTCTGAATACCCACTTGGTGCCAATCACATTTTTGTCTTCTAGTCTAGGAACTAGAGTCCATGTTTTATTTTTCTCAATTTGTTCAATCTCTTCTTCCATGGCTTTACTCTAGTCCACATC
This sequence comes from Cupressus sempervirens, assembly GCA_028749045.1. Lineage (NCBI taxonomy): Eukaryota > Viridiplantae > Streptophyta > Pinopsida > Cupressales > Cupressaceae > Cupressus > Cupressus sempervirens. The sequence goes on along the minus strand of CM053784.1, from coordinate 582,403,733 downwards.
TTCTAAGGCATCTCTCATTGATTTAGGCTCTTTCATGCTTAGTAAATATGTATCATTTCTCATTTTTTTTGCATGTCATTGGTCCAACATCTTTATCTTCAATAATTTTTGCAGTAGGATAATGTCTCTTAACATATTTGGACAATCTTGGTTCATCTTTAATTTCTTCATTTTGTCTTTCAACTTCAGAGTCATTGTGTACATCTCTATCAAGTAGCTTAGCATCTCTTTCATGTAGACTAATATTAGAATCAAAATGTGCTTCAACTTCATTCTGTAATTTGACATCTAAATGTAGCTTGGTTCTTGAATGCAACTTGACATTTATAGTATGTGACTTGGTAGTCACTAAAACTTATTGTTGGTTTGTAGATTGATTTGCAACATCTTCTTTGGTAGGCATTCCTTCACAAGATTATACAAATGATTTCTATCTTCTATTTCTTTCATAGGTTCAGCCTGATATACTTCTGTATATTCATCAAAATTTACATTTGCACTTTCTACAACTTTGTTAGTGTTAGTATTTAAACACTTATAAGCTTTACTTCTTGTGAAATATCCTAGGAATATACCTTCTTCACTTTTTGCATCTAGTTTACCATTCTTGTAGTCATTAAGAATGTAACATTTTCTTCCAAATACCTTAATGTATTTTACATTGGGTGAGTATCAATACCATAGTTCAAAAGGTGTTGAATGAGTACCTTTCTTGACTTGTACATGGTTCAAGGTATAGATATCTGTGCTTATAGCTTCTCTCCAATATTTCAAAGCAACATTTTTCTCCATCATGAGTTTTCTAGCATAGTCCATTAATGATCTATTCCTCCTTTTAGCTATTCCATTGTGTGGAGGGGTTCTAGGGAAAGATGTTTATCTATTGATTCCTCTATCATTAAAAAAACATCTTAAACTCATCTAATGTAAATTATCCTCCTTTGTTAGATCTCAAACACTTCATACTTTGATCTTTTTCCTTCTCAACTCTTGCTAAGTACCACTTTAACATTTGGAAAGTATCATATTTCTATTTCTGAAACATAACTATCATCATTCTAGAATACTCATCAATAAGAAACATAATGTACTTATCTCCTTTTTAGCTTTGCACTTCAATTGGACCACACAAGTTAGTATGAACAATCTCTAGTATTCCTTTTTAGGTATGAGTTTTACTCTTAAAACTTGACTTTGTCATTTTCTCTAACTGACATTGTTTGCACATTATATTATCAGGCTTCTCAACTTAGGCAAACCTTTAAATTTTCTCATGTTACTGATACTAACAAGGTTATCAAAATTGACATGACATAATCTTTTGTGCCATAGCCACACATCATCAAATTTTACAATTAGACAAGTAGCATCCTCTATATCAAGATAGAATAGATTTCACCTAGTTTGATCACCCTTTCTAATCAATTTCCCATCAGTGTCATATATCTTAGCAATATTTTTTTCAAACTCAACCTTACATCCTAAATTATTTAGTTGTGACACACTTAAGAGATTATAGTTAAGTCCTTCAACATAGTAAGCATTTTTGCATAAAATCTTATTTGCAAGTTTAATCAAACCTTTTCCTTTTATCAAACATGGTGGATCATTACCAAATCTTACACTACTTCCATTGTAACAATTCAAGGTAATGAACTTACTTTTATCTCCAATCATATGATGTGAACACCCATTGTCAATGATCCATATGTCATTCTTGTTCACACAAGTCACAAGTACAGTTGCCTCATCTTCATCAGATTCATCCTTCATTGCAACATACACCACTTCATCATCATGTTCATCAGATTCATCTGTTGTTTCCTCTTCAGCAATATAGCAAGACTTTTTTCTTTTTTCTTTGTAGTCCTTGTTGTCTTCATCTCCCCTACTTTTTTCTTGTCACCACCTTTGTAGTTCTTCTTCTTTGGACATGTAGCAACAATGTGACCAACCTCATTGCAATTAAAACAAATGATAGGTAATTTACCTTTGAACTTGTCGTTACCTTTGTAGAATCTTCTTGCTAGTAGTGCTTCAAGTTGTTCTACATCCTCCTCATCTGTATCACTATCACTGGAGACATATTTTATCTTTTTCCTATTTTTCTTCTTATTAGGTTCCTTCAATGGCACCTTAACTTTGAAAGTATATTCAATATTTCTAGGTTTATAATTATCAAAGTTAGATAGCTCAAATGTAGTGAGCCTACCTACAAGACCTTGAAGTGATAAATTATTCCCTGGTATACATCTCAGTTCTTGAATTGCAAAAACTCTAATAGCATATATAGTTAATAGTATCCTTAAAAATTTTCTTAGTACCATATCATCATCTATTTTACCAATAGCTTCTCTTATTGCATTAACAACTTCTTTTATCCTTACAACATATTGAGAAATATTTTCACCTTCTTCCATTATCATATCATCAAACTTACCTCTGAGAATTTCAGCTTTGGCTCTCGGAATATTAGTGTCTCCTCCATATATGGTGGTTAAGGCATCCCACATTTTCTTTGAACTTTTGAGACCTTTGATATAATAAAATTTGGCATAGCTTAGGGTAGAGGCAATCTCAAGCATTGCCTGGTTATGTTCTTTCTTTTTTTTCATATCCTTGGTAGTTGGGGCTCTAGCAGGATCAACATGCTCAATAGTAATGGTAGATTGTGCATGATCTCCAAGTCCTCCAAGGTGTAGCTTCATCAAAATTTTCCATGCAGGAAAGTCATCTCTATTGAGCTTGGGTACTTCTCTTTTTGACATCTTGATCTTTGTGCTTCTACTATCTTCAAACTAGTCCTCTTAAGCAGATGGTTTTGATACCAATTATTATAATACTTTATAATAACTAAGAGGGGGGCTAAACTAGTTATCCAAGGTCCAAATGTATAAATAAAACTTTTCATAGCTGAATGAACCCATCAAACATTTATCATCATGCATGCATCCATTAGATTATGCAATCTCTTAAAACTTGTAGGTTACCGTTAAACCAAAGTTTAGAATTGTAAACATAAAACATAATAGATTCATCAACACACTTGACACAATGATTTACATGAAAATCCAATTTTGGAAAAACCACTAGTAACATGCTACTGTTTTTCACTCTTTTGAAGTGATTCCCTATGAAAGGCCAACCCTGTTAAAGGTTACAATAAACACTATTAAATGTGACCTTGTTAAAGGATTTTAATCACCTTGTTAGAGTGATCCTTGTTAGAGGACTTTAGACCATTTACTTGGAATGTCACCTAGTTAAAGGATTTATAAATGACTGTTAGGTCAACTTAATCCAAAGGATTTACCCTAGACTGATACAATTATTATAGAGTAATAGTAAGGTTTGACTTGATAATAACTTACAACTCTATTTTTAGATTAAAAATATTTGTTCTAGTCCTCCATTATTCTTGGCCTTCACACATTTTAGCTTTGGTAGATTGTTCACCCTCCAAGCATTCATACCCTTAAGCCTTCTTGCTTAACATAGCAATATAGACTCTTCTCTTAGGTCACTTGATGAAGCAAAACCCTTGAATCCTTTTCTTCCTTTGGTTCTCACACATGAAAATCTTTGCTTCTGACTAGCCATTCCTATAAATAGGAAATTAAGATCTTTTTGCTACTCATTCTCCATCATCCAATTTAGGGTTAGGAAAGATTAGGTAGGATACAATGAATCTACCCCATATTTCATATCTATTCTAGAAACTTTTCCTTCAATCTTCTTTGAATTCTCCTCAAAATGGTTTAACTTGAATTTTGTGCCACTAGTTCATCAATCTTATCTTCCACCTAGTTTACACAATCCAAGAAAAAAACTTGTCAGCTCAGATCAATTGGATTCATGATCTTTCAAATAATGCAACCACTCAATATTAACTTGCTTCTAATGTTGAGCACATACTATGTTGCTCGACATCCTTTGTAAAATCATTTAGCACAAATTAAAGTTTACCAGTGCTCAACATCAAGTAAACTTTACTCGACATTCACTATATTTCTTGACATACACTAGAATAGACTTTAACTTAGCTCAAAGTATTTTTCTGCTCAGCTTGCATTGACTTTTCTTGGCACCTACTATCCACTTGGTCAAGCTTGGCAGACAATTTTTTATTATCCTGTTCTTCTAAACTTTCTTAGTGTTACTAGCCTTTATAACCTTAAGTAGATTTTCAATACATCATGTTATCACTATCTTAACTGATTCTTGTACTTCTTTATAAAATCATAACTCAACCTTTCCTCTAGGTGCTATTGTTACATCTTTTGATCAAATCCTCTTCATCAATCAAATAACTAATAGTACTTAAATCATATAAGAAGTTGTCTTACCAACAATTAGTAGGTTTGACATTAGTGACAAAACAATGATTGAAACATATTGATCATACTTCTTCAATCTATTCTCAACATTTACTTAATTCCTTTAGTTAAAAGAAAAAGTAAATTGATATACAACCTATCCTAGTTGCATTAAATTTCTTAATCCTTGCTCATACAGTCTCAAAATAATGACCACATAATAATGGAGACAAAATTTAGATAAAATAGATATGGTAGAACATTCCCTTTGTATTAATTATCCTTGAAAATTATACAACACTAATGTAAACTCGGAAATACTTCAAGGTATGACAAATTCTCATTCAATATGTTCCTGTATTCTTAGATTTATAGATGAATACATCACAAAATTAACACTAAAGGTTGACTGGACCAAATGCAAGACTAGCATAACACTAAAAATTGCATAAAATTTAGACCCTTCATCTAGCCTTGGGATATCATTTATATAGCATGGGATGCAACAAGCTATAGGATTAGAAGAGGATAGATGTCCTTAAAATATTTATAAAAGGACTAAACTATCATTGTCACAAAATGACAAAAATGAGGTACTTTCTTGCACCCTACAACAAAATATCTTTACCATTTATTAGTTTTTGGTGGGACAACTTCTATTGTGGCTTCTTGTTGCTGAGGGGCTTTTTTTAATGATTGATCCATTTTTATTTGATATCCTTCCAGCTATGGGACAATCTGATTTGGACATGAAATGTTAGGTTTTGATGCCTAGAAATTTATTACAATTCATTGCTCTCCCTCCATATCATCATGGATTGTCATGTCCACAATTACAATTGGTTGTTCTTTTTTTGAATCATTAGTTTGAATAACTATCTATTTTTGTGTAATTAGTTTCTCTTCTTTCCTTTCTTCTAGTGCATCAATTATTTGTAACTCATCCTAGTCTACACCATCTTCATTGGTTTCTTCATATATCAACTGATTTGCTTGAGAAAGATCTAACATCCACTTGTTGAAAAGTGAATCATCTGGCCAATTGAAGTTCAATATCTCTTGTTATTTCTTCAAGATATCTTCTCCTAATTTCTCAATTTCATCAAAATCCTTTTTGAAAGAATCAAAGAAAATTTGAACCATCCCAACTTCCTCAGTTGTCTTGACAAACCATATGCGATCTTTCTCATTTATGACTTTATTTAATCTAATGCACATCAAATCATCCAACTACTTAGTCCATTATTCTTTATCCTTCAATTTATCTATAGCCTTAATTACATAAGGGAAGAGCCTAAAAATTTTACCAATATATTTTGAAAAACAATTGATAATTCTCCTCTTTAGACAATTCTCTTATTATCAAAGTCAAAAAGGCCATTGGTCATATCAAATTTTCTTTCTACTTTTTCACAAGAAAGACTAATAATTGAACAACATAAAATAGCAATGTCACTATCCCTACTACTCCACTTGTTCATAATTGGCTTCAAAGTGGCCTCATTACTTTTCACCTCATTCTACACATCCATTAATTTTGAAAATTGATCATAAAATATAGGCTAGCCTATCTTGTCTACTAGATATGTAATTCTGTCCCTTAATTTGTCTTCATATTGAACACCCAACTCCACATGCATTGACCATAATTTAGTATTTTCTTCTTCAAGTTCTTCATCTATATATAATTTGGGTTCCTATGGGGTAGTTGGCATTTCTATAATTGGAATTGTGTTGAAAGGTACAATTGGAGGACAAGGAGGATAAGTAATCCTTGGCTGACTAGACTCTTCACCTACCTTTATTTTCCCTAATTGTTTCTCCATTTGAGTAATCAATTCTTCGATCTAGTTTATTCTCCTCCTTTCTTCATATGCCTCTAATACCCTCTCAAATTTATTATTCAATTCTAAGAGTTTGTTCTTATCTTTGATAGTAACTACTACTCCAAAATCTACTATTTCTTTGGTCATCCTAGCAACTTTGTCACTATCCACCTCATCTACCCTGTAGACAATAAGACTGCCCGTATGCTCAAAATCTGAAACCTCTTGAATTCTCGCTTTATCACTTTTTTGAATTGACAATATTATTAAGGCTTGATGTGTTAGAATTATTTTAGAATAACTTGGGGGGGGGTGGGGGGGTGGGGGGGTTGGGGGGTGAATTAGTTTTTCAAGATCCAAATGTACAAAATAAAACTTTTCACAATTTAGTGAACCTATATAACATTCTTAACCATGCATGCATTCATTTTTTGCTAACCAAAATTGATATGTTACTGTTTAAACTAACATGTGGAAATGTAAAGCATAAGACACAACATATCCATCAGTACACTTGACACAATGATTTAATGTGGAAACCCAATTTGGGAAAAGCCACCATTAACATGCTACTCCTTTTTCACTCTTTTAAAGTGATGCCTTATTAAAGGTCAACCCTATTAAAAGTTACAACACACATTGTTAAATGTGACCTCGTTAACATATTTTATTCACCCTATTAAAAGTGAGCCTTGTTAGAGGACTTTAGGCCATTCACTTGGAATGCCACCTATTAAATAATTTTCCAATGACTGTTAAGTCAACCTTTCTCCAATGGATTTACCCTAATCTGATACAATTGTTAGAAAGTAATAGTAGAGTTTTGATCTAATACAACTTACAACCTTACTTGTAGATTGCAGATCATTCAATTCTCATCTCTGCTTGGCTTCCTATCTTTGTAGTTCTGATAGCTTGTTCACCCTTCAAGCATTCATTCTCTTCTAGCATTCTTGCTTAGCTCACCATTGCAGATTTATTCACTTGGATCACTTGATGAAGAAACCCCTCTTTCTTCACCTTTGTCAAATTTTTGCATTCAAAAACTCTCTAACCTCTATCCAACTTTGCTTCATGACTAGACATCCCTATATATAGGAATTAGAACTCTTTTTCATGCTCATTATCCATCTCAAAAATTAGGATTTTTGATGGATTAGGTAGGATACAATGTATCTACCCCATATCTTGTCTTCTTTGGAAACTTCTTCTAGATTCCATTTCAATTTATCTTCAAAATGGTTTACATAAGATTCTATGCCTCCAACTCATCAATCTTATCTTCCTCCTGATTTAAAAGTTCCAAAAAAAAAACTTGTCAGCTTTTATTTGGTGAATCTTTGATCTTTTTCATAATTTAGCAGCTTGGTATTATCAATTTACTGATGGTCAACACATACTGTGTTACTTGACATCTACTGTAAAATCACTCTGCACTAGCTGAATTTTATTCATGCTTGACATCAACTAAAAATCACTCATCTACTAACTTGCTCGACATCCACTATAATTGCTTTCACTTGGTTTCAACTAAATTTTTGCTTGGCTTACACTAACTTTTCTCAACACTTACTAACAACTTGGTCAAGCTTAGCAAATGAACTTTGTCCAACCTTTTTCTTCTAAACTTTTTAAGTGTAGTCAATCATTTTGTAATCTTAAGTAGATCATCAATACACTATGTTATCACTGTCTTCACTGATTCTTAAACATCAATACATAATCATAACTCAACCTTTCCTCTAGGTACTTTTGTTACATCTTGTTGATCAAATCCTCCTCATCAATCAACTAAGTGATAGTGCTTGAAACATATAAGAAATTGTCTTACTAGCATGGGGAAAGTTTGACATTAGTGATAAAAAAATGATTAAAAACACACAGTCTTCTTTCAAAAATAACAATCTTTCTACTCGAATGATCTTTTCAATCATATATCAAAAATCTCCCTCTTTGGCATTGATGGAAAATTAAACTAATCAACCAGTCAAAGAAATGATGAACATCTTGTTCTATCAAACTAACTAGGTTAAAACAGTAGGGCAATAACAAAAAGAAATCTTGTGAATGACACTTCTCCTCTATCAGCAACTCCTTCTTAGGTTACAAAATATCCTTCTTATCTAATTCTCTTTTGTCATGGATCAGTAGAATATCTGAATAGATCCCTCTTTTGTTTTGATCCCTCCTTTGATTATTTTATGCTTTCTCACTTGTTCATTTTTTTTTCAGTCTTTTGATCTTTTGATGATGTACTGTCACTTCATTGTTCCTCTTGTGCACTAATCAGTTCATTGTGCTTTCTTCCAATGTAGTTTCTCCCTCTAAATTTTTCTACTTTGACAATATTTTTCTTCATCAGTATGCACTTGATCAGTTTCTTGTACTTTCTCCCTCTTTGACAACAATGCCAAAGATATATACTCAACACTTGACATCTTTTGTATATGTAGATATAAGATTTTGTAGGCTCTTCAATTTGCTCCCTCTATCACTTTTCTAGTGACTAATTTGTAATTCTATCTCTATAATTACTTTAGGCAACTTCCTAAAGTAAGATCCACTGCATCAATGTGTATGAAATGAATATCAACTTGTTTGATGCAGGCTACTCCCTCTATCTTTTACATAGCCTTTGGTAGGGGCATCAACCCTAATTTACCTCTCAAATACTCATAAGCATTCTTAGGTAATGCTTTGGTGAAAATATCAGCAATTTTCTCCTTTGTGTTGATATATTCCATCTTCCTTTGTCTTGAACCAATTCCCTTACATAATGATACTTTATTGCAATGTGCTTTGTCTTTATATGCATAACATGATTCTTTGATATATTTATAGCACTTATGTTATCACAATAAAGTGTCACTAGTTCAGTGATCTCTTCCTTCATTCCCTTAAGTAGATGTTTGATCCATACAATGTTATTACAGATAATGGTAGTAGCAACATACTCTGCTTTAGTAGTAGATTGGGAAGTACAACTCTGCTTCTTCTTGTCCATGTAACAAGTCTTCTGCCTAAGAAAAATGCTCCTCCACTAGTGCTCTTTTTGTCATCAATATTTTCAGCCCAATCAACATCAATGTAGGCTTTTAGTTTAAACTTCTCATTCTTCTTATAGTATAAACCATACTCTTCTATTCCTTTCAAGTATCTCATTATTCTTTTCACTACCATCAAGTGATTCTCTCTAGGATTAGTAGAGAATCTAGAAACTATCCCCACAACTAATGCAATATTAGGTCTGTTATGTACTACATACTACAATTTGTCAATCATGGATCTATATAATGTTTGATTTGTCTTAGTTGATTCATCATTCTTTGATAGCTTGAGTGATGTTATCATAGGTGTACTTACCGATTTTGAATCCTCAAGTCCAAATATCTTCAATATTTCCTTGATATATTTTGACTAAGTGATATGTACATCATACTTCATTTGATATACTTGTAATCCCACAAATAATTTGATCTCACTAAACATTGACAGTTCAAACTCTTGCTTCATCTGATTTGCAAAATCTTTACACAGAGTATCTTGTCCTCCAAATATTATGTCATCAATTTTTTTTTAAAGATAATAGTATACCTTTTTCTTTATCTGTCTTCATGTACAAATTTCTATTATCATATGTCCTTTCAAATCCAATCTTAATAAGATAAGTGTGAAGTCTCTCATACCATGCTCTTGGTGCTTGTTTCAATCCATATAGAGATTTGTGCAATTTACATATCATGATCTTATTGTTTTTATTCACAAATCCTTTTAGTTATTCTATGTAGACCTCTTCTTCTAATATTCTATTCAGAAATGCAGACTTAACATCCATCTAATAGACTTTGAAACCTTTGTATGGAACATAATCAAGCAAAATTTTTACTCCTTCCATTCTTGTAGCAGGGCAAATGTTTCACCATAGTCAATTCCTTTTTCTTGTGCATATCCTTTTCTACCTAGTCTTTCTTTGTTTCTTGTCACTTCACCATTCTCATCTAACTTGTTCCAAAATACCCATTTTGTGCCAATCACAATCTTGTCCTCTAGTCTAGGAACTAGGCTCCAAATCTTGTTATTTTCTATTTGCTAAATTTCTTCTTCCATAACCTTGTACCAATCATGATCTTCCAATGCATCACTCACTATCTTAGGTTCCTTCATACTTAGTAAACATGCTTCCCCTCTCAACCTATTTCTTTTAATTAGCCTTGCATCTTTGTCTCTAATGATTTGATCTATAGGATAGTGTGTTTTGACATATTTGGATAGTCTAGGTTCAGTTCTCATGGCTGCATTCTGTCTCTCAGCTTCAGTATCACTATGTGCATCTCTATCAAGTGTTTCAACATTTCTTTCATGTGTGCCACTCTCAGAGTCAGATTGTGCATTCTCCTCATTTTGCAACTTGGCATGTGAATGCAACTTGGCATTTACAAGATGTGACTCAGTAGTTGTTGAAACTTGCTATTGGTTTGCTACATGATTTGTAAAATCTTCTTTAGTAGGAATTCCTTCATAATAGTACACAAATGTCTTATAATATTTTGGTTCTTTTGTTGTTTCAGCCTCATGTGCTTTTGTAAACTCATCAAAATTCACATTTGCACTTTCCACAATTTTGTTAGTGTTAGTAATTAAACACTTGTAAGCTTTACTTCTTGTGGAATAACCAAGGAGTATACCACTTCGCTCTTTGCATCAAACTTTCCACTGCTAACATTTTTAAGAATATAGCATTTGCTTCCAAATACCTTAAAATATTTCACATTAGGTGGATGGCCATATCATATTTCAAAAGGTGTTGAGTGAGTACCTTTTTTTACTTGCACACGGTTCAAAGTGTATACTCCAATATTTATATCTTCTCTCCAATATTTTCCAGCAACATTTTTTTCCATCATAAGTGTTCTGGCATAGTCCATTATTACCTTGTTACTCCTTTCAACAATTCCATTTTGTGGAGGGGTCCTTGGTGGTGATGCCTATCTCTTGATTCCTCTATCATTACAGAATGTCTCAAATTCATGTGAAGTGAATCCACCTCCTTTGTCTAATCTCAAACATTTCAAGCTTTTATCTGTTTCCTTCTAAACTCTTGCCAAATACCATTTAATCATTTGAAAATCATCTAGTTTTTGTTTTAGAAGCATGACTATCATTATTCTAGAGTAATCATCAACCAGAAACATCATATACCTATCTCCTTTGTAGCTTTGCACTTCAATAGGTGCACACAAGTCAGTATGAATAATTTCAAGTATTTCCTTAGAGGTATAAGCTTGACTTTATCATCTTGCCTAGCTAGCATTGTTTGCACATTATATTTAATGGTTTCATCAACTTAGGAAAACCTCTAACTCTTTTCATGTTGCTGATACTAATTAGATTATCCAAGTTAACATGACATAATCTCTTGTGTGAAAGCCATACATCGTAAAAACTTTGCAATAAGACAAGTAGTATCTTCTATATCCAAATAGAATAGATTACTCCTAGTTTGATCACCCTTTCCAATCAAGTTTCCATTTGTATCATATATCTTGGCTGATTTATTTTCAAACTCAACCTTGCACCCCAAATTATTCAATAGTAACACACTTAACAAATTATTATTCAATTCTTCAACATAGTAAGCATTGTCACATGAGATATTGTTTGTAAGCCTAATAGACCCTTTTCCTTTTATTGAACATGGTGCATCACTACCAAATCTTACACTATTTCCATCATAACAAGTTAAGGTAATGAAAATACTTTTGTCTCTAGTCATGTGATGTGAGCATCCACTATCAATGATCCATTTGTCATTCTTGTTCACATAAGTCATAAGTGCAGTAGCCTCATCCTCATCTGATTCATCCTTCATTGCAACATATACCACTTCATCATTATTTTCATCATAGTTCTGTTCATCAGCAATGTAGCATGACTTCTTGCCTTTGTCTCTATAGTCTCTTCCATCATCTTCTCTTTTATTTTTTTACTTGTTCCCTTCTTTGAAGTTTTTCTTCTGTGTACATCTTGCTGCAATATGGCCAACTTCATTGCAATTAAAATAAATGATAGGTAGCTTACCTTTGAATTTACCTTTTCCTTTGTGGAATCTTCTAGCTAGAAATGCTTCCAATTGTTCAATGTCTTCCTTATCTGTACTATTGTCACTGGATGCATACTTTATCTTGCTTTTCTTCTTCTTTGAATTTACCTCCTTAGAATCCTTCAATAACAATTTTGCTTTGAAATTTAATTCAATACTTTCTGATTGCAATGAATCTTCCTACCAAACCTTCAAGGATTAGATTATTCCCTAAAATACATCTTAACTCTTGGATTCTAGACACTCTAATGGAATACATAGGCAACACTATTCTCAAAAATTTAGTTAACACAATATCATCATCTATTTTACTAGTAGCACCTTTTATTGCACTAACAACTTCTCTTATTCTAGCAACATATTGAGCAATGTTCTCACCTTCTTCCATTCTCATTCATCAAACTTACCTCTTAGGCTCTCTGACTTGGCTCTTTGAATATTTTTGTCTTCTCCATAGATAGTGGTTAGGGCATCCCACTTCTTTGCACTTTTAAGTTCTTTGATGTCATCAAACTTAGTATAGCTTAGGGCTGAGGCAATCTCCAACATCGCTTTATTTTTCTCTTTCTTTTTCTTCAAATTTTTAGTAGTTAGGGCTCTTGCTAGATCAACATGTTCTACTATAATGCAAGTTTATGCATAATCTCCAAGTCCTCCAAGGTGTAGCTTCATCAAAATTTTCCATGCAGAATAGTTATCTCTATTCAGCTTGGGTAACTCTCTTTTTGACATCTTGATCTTTATGCTTTTAGTACCTTGTAACTAATCCTCTTAAGCAACTACGCTCTAATACCAATTGTTAGAATTAGTTATTCAAGGTCCATATGTACAAAATAAATATTTTTAGAATTCATTGAACCCATGTAACATTCTTAACCATACATGCATTCATTGTGTGTTAAGCAAAACTAATATGTCACTATTTAAACTAACATGCAGAAATGTAAAGCATAAGACACAACATATCCATTAGTACACTTGACACAATGATTTAATATGGAAACCCAATTTTTGAAAAATCACCATTAACATGCTACTCCTTTTTCACTCTTCTGAAGTGATTCCTTATTAAAGGCCAACCCTATTAAAAGTTACAAGACACACTATTAAATGTGACCTGATTAAGGGATTTTAATCACCCTATTAAAAGTGAGCCTTGTTAGAGGAATTTAGGCCATTCACTTGGAATGCCACCCTATTAAAGGATTTTCTAATGATTGTTAAGTCAACCTTTCTCCAAAGGATTTACCCTAATCTGATACAATTGTTAGAAAGTAACAATAGAGTTTTGATCTAATACAACTTACAACCTTACTTGTAAATTACAGATCACTATTAAATCCTCATCTCTATGTGGCTTCCTATCTTTGTAGTTCTTATAGCTTGTTCACCCTTTAGGCATTCATTCTCTTGTAGCCTTCTTGCTTAGCTCACCATTGCAAACTTCTTTTGGGTCACTTGATGAAGAAAACCCTCTTTCTTCACCTTGTCAAATTTTTGCATCCAAAAACTCTCTAACCTCTATCCAACCTTGCTTAATGACCAAACATCCCTACATATAGGAATTAGAACTCTTTTTCCCACTTATTATCCATCTCAAAAATTAGGGTTTTTGATGGATTAGGTAGGATACAATGTATCTACCCCATATCTTGTCTTCTCTAGAAACTTCTTCTAGAATCCATTTGAATTTGTTTTCAAAATGGTTTACATAAGATTCTGTGCCTCCTGCTCATCGATCTTATCTTCCTCCTGATTTACAAGTTCCAAGAAAACAAACTTGTCAGCTTTTATTTGGCAAATCTTTGATCAATATTTTTCATAATGCAATAGCTTGGCATTATCAATTTAATGATGCTTAGCACATACTTGTTACTCAACATCTATTGTAAAATCACTCGACATCAACTAGATTTTACTAATGCTCAAAATCAACTTAAAATCACTTGGCATCTACTAAATTTCTCGACATCCACTAGAAATTGCTTTCACTTGGCTTCAACCAACTTTTTTCTCAGCTTGCACTAACTTTGCTTGGCACCTACTAACAACTTGGTCAAGCTTAGCAAATGAACTTTGTCCAACCTTTTTCTTCTCAACTTTCTAAGTGTAGTCAATCATTTTGTAACCTTAAGTAGATCATCAATACACTATGTTATCACTATCTTAATTGATTCTTATGCTTCAATACATAATCATAACTCAACCTTTCCTCTAGGTACTTTTGTTACATCTTGTTGATCAAATCCTCATCATCAATCAACTAAGTGATAGTTCTTGAAACATATAAGCAATTGTCTTACCATCATGGGGTAGGTTTGACATCAGTGTCAAAAAAATGATTGAAAAAACACAATCTTCTTTCAACAATAACAATCTTTCTACTCAAATGATCTTTTCAATCATATATCAACATGATGATCATCACTATACTTTAACCCCTTATGGGCTTGTAAGACTTCTTCCTTAGTCTTAAACTAGGTATCTTATGCCTTCTCACTATGTCAAAGATCATTGCATTAGCAATGTCCCACTCAAGTAATATCAAAACTCCTAAATCCTTCAGTAGCTTCCTACCCCCTTTAGGGGTTATCTATGCAAATTCTTCTATAAGCTCAACTTTAACGTATTCCTCGATTTTATAATCCTACCTATCAAGTTTCTCTATTTTAATCATTTTTCATTTTGCATCAAAATTATTAATGTTTCTTCTCCATAAAAAATGGGTGAATACCCTTGATTTAAGAAAACATTCATCATCTAATAACTTCTTAGATGCCTCTTCCACTACAGGATCAATCTCCTCTAAAATCTCCCATAGTGAGGGCTAATGTAGGCATATGGGGTTCCTCTATATCTAATGTGGTGATCACAATGTCATTCTCCCCTCCTATGTGTTTCAAATGTTCCCTTAAGGATATTTCATCTTCTATGGGAAGGGGAGTTTGTGTGGGGAAATATTCTTTAGCCCTAGAAGAGGAACCCTATTCTAGTTTCTATCTCTTAGAAGCAGGTGCAGTAAGTGGGCTCTCAATGTGTTATCTCTTGTAAAGATCTATACGTTGTACACTCTTTGATACCACATATTCTGGTCTTTTTTGCAATGCATATTGGCCTGGTGATATGATTTTTCTATTGCCTTGTCTGGAAAAGTTTGGGTTAGGATTGCTTTCTATTTGTTCACAGTTTGCATAAAAATAGCAAAAAATTTCATAAGAAAATCCATTTTGGTACCCCAATGTTTATTATCAGCAAGTGGATCATATTTGGGCTCAAAAACATTTACAAAATCAAGCACCTTACTATATACTTTCCACTTTTCTTTCCTAACCTCTTGTTCTTTCAATGAGAACCAATTTTTTATTACATCTTTCAAGGAGTAGACAATATGTTCATGAGACTTGGTTCTTGTTCTTTCTTTCAATAGATCATAAAAACCCTCAGGATCTATGAACCTAGAATGGGATTGAGCCATTTGATACTTATCCATAAATGTCTCTAGATGTCTCCACCCTTTTAACAATAGAAAAATTATTCACAATATTAATTTGAGGGAAAAAGGTACCTTTGGATCTACTAATCAACTCTTTTTCTTCTATCAATCCTATATGCCATAGGATTTCAACAATCCCTACCTTTAAAGGCACCTGGTATGGCAGTACATGTAGTTTCCTAAGGAAACCATATACTCTGAACACAATGGATACTACATATGGGATAATGTCCCTCCAATTATGGTTCACCTTCATCCCTTTAGCATAATCCTTTGGTTTGATTAATTCTATTAGGGATTAAGGTATTCTTGGGTTGTCTCTTCTTAATAGGATTCTGAGCTTGGAGGAAAAGGACCTATCAAATCTGACGAAGCTAGCATTAATAACATCTTGTGTCATCTCTACACTCTATAATTAGATAGGAAGCTTTTTCTCCATCTTTCTCTAATTCTAGTTTCATTTATTTGGAGAAGAAAGTGATGACTTTGTACAAACACGTGTACATAAACATGGAATACCAACAAAAAGGTTTTTTAACTTTTTCCTTGCTTATTCCTATTAGTCCCTTATGAATTTCTCCTTATAAGTATTTAGAAAAATCCAATATTGAGCTCATGCCATATTGCAATGTCCAAGCAATGATAAACACAATAGATCCTTAGATATGCTACTTTTTATCCATCCCAAATATCTTGCAAAGAGAAAAATAAAGTTCATGATCCCTAGGGTTAAAATATTTCTTCAACAATAACTCTGCGGTTTTTGCAATTACCAACGACAATTGACCTACTTTAACAAAAATGCTCTTGTAGTGGCCCTCTTCTCAAGTATACCCTCTGTACATCATATCTAGTCTACAAATCCTCGAAGTCAATCTATTTATGCATTGCATGATTAGGGTTCAATTTGAAAACTTTCCTAATTAACTCTAGAAAAACCCTAAAATGATTATCTCTAGTATAATTTTTAACTATCCTTGATATGGGGTTGTATTTCTTTGCCATCATTGTGAGTAAATCATCATCAAAGGAAACTCCTGGGACAATTAACCTACCAATGTCAAATTCCCATACATTATTTAAAGGAGTGTCAAGTTTTCTTTCTACGAACCACTTTCAAAATAGTTTTGAACCCCCAATAGATATCCCAGCATCCCTAAACCAATTTTCATTGTCATAGAAACCCTCACTGACCAATAACCTAGGGTTCTTTAATATCAATTATTTTCTCTTAGAGAATTCATTTGTAAATTGTGGCATTTTTTCTAAGAAATCATCATGCACAACCCTTTGGTGGTAGTCTACTTTCCCTAAGAAATCCCTTCATGGAGGCATATTGAATAAATTATCTTATTGTGACTATGACTTCTCAATTAACTAGAAGTTTTGATACCTACCCATTTTTCCTGTTTGTTTTACTAAAAAATCTATTAGAAACAATTTGCAACCCTTAGAAAATGCACTTCAAGATCTAAATATTTCTACTCTTTGATAATTTTTTAATCTTGGTTTTCAATAAGGAGAAAATAAGAAATCTTATGGAAAATTTGGTCTCAGACAAAGTTGCATTTATCAAAATTAATACTTCTAATAGTCATATTTTTGGTCATGTCATGAAATTTAAAACCCATATGTTGATCTATACCAAATTGGATGATTAAGCTTTAAAATAAAATGTTGAAACCTTGCTTCCCTAATCTTCTTAAAGTTTGATCAATACCAAATGTCGAAACCTTGCTTCACCTCTCTTCTTAAAGTTTGATCAATTCCATAATATGGGGAAGTGATGATCATCGATCACCAAATGATCGATGATCCTAAAAAATCCATATTATTAATGTATTCACCTTAAGGTTTTGGGCCCATTGAGCCAACTCAACATCCACCTCTACATACACATAATACATCTTTAAAAATCAAAATAAGAAATTTGGTATGCAATCCATCTCAGTAGTACCTGACAACCTTAGAAATAGCTAGCCCCACATGGCCAAGTGTTGCAATGTCACCTCCCCACTTTCTTTAAAACTTGATCATCTGTATAATGTGGGGAAGCAACAACCATCAATCTCCAAATGATCAATGGTTCAACAAGATCTTCTTTACTTTAACATAGTCATCAACTGTATCCAATGAGGTAATGCCAATTTTCTAACTTATTCTGATTACTTTCTAGCTATTTTGACACATTTCCTTTTTGTGGCCCAAAAAAGGAATGAGCTTACCAAATCCATGTGGCATCACCACACTTTTCTGATTTCTTTAAAGTTCTTTCATTTTTAGAATCCAAGGAAATGCCTATCATCGATCTTCTTAAGATCTTATGGATAGGAAAATTGCTCGATCTTATAATGTTTCAAAAGGTTGAATGGGACCCACAGAAACAGGCATCATAACTGCACTTCCCTTCTTTGCTTAGAGGTTTACCATTTTCAAGATATGGGGATACACCTATCATTGATCTTCTTTTTTATCAAAGGTTGGGAGCTAAACCAAACAAAGGTTAAAACTTTTCAAAAGAACACTATGCTAGTTAACTTAAAGTAAAACCATGGTTAAAGGAGTAAGGGTTGAGGTAAAAATATTTTAGAGAAAGGATTTTTAAAATATTTATGCAAAAACTATGAAACAAAGGTTTCTCTAAGGGCATTTAGGGCTCACAAAAATTTTGTGCACCTTTTTTTTAAAATCAAACTAATGCAATCCTATTTCTGAAAACATAGGGCACAAATAATATTAGGATAATGTGAAATTAGAGGTTTTATCTAGGGAAAACAAATTTGAAATACACAACCCCTAATTTCAATAAGTCAATTGGATTTTCACTGTAAATGCCAAAAAATATTAAATGTGAAAAACCAGGCCAATAACTTCCTCATAGAGTCCTCCTATTATCTGAATTGTTCTTGTCTTTTAACTCAATAATGGTTCTAGTCTCCTCTTAATATCTTGAATTTGGCTTTCATTTTCTATAATACAAAGTCTTTGTATGGCATTTTCTCTTATCTTTTTAGCTTCTTCAATTGTTCTCTTTTTCTTCTCTATTAATCTCTCATTAAGATCATTTGATGTGTTTCCATGAATGTGTTAGAATTTTTTTGAAATCTATTATGTATCTAATTATTGCATTCTCCAATCATCTCTCATGTGAAGGATCATATAATTCATAATATTTATTAAATTGAACTAATTTTCCATCCTTTATGATCATTTAATTTATTTCCCTATTTCAGGCTCCCATTTTTTCTTTTTCTTCTCACTTCCTTGTTCTTGTTGTGATATGTCTTGTTGTTTGTCTTTTGGAAGAGAAATTTGACCTCTGACCTTTTTCACTAGTTTATCTTCCTCTTCTTGTCCTTTGGTCTTATTTCGAACATAAGTAGCCAAGTCTAGTTGTCATCTCTTTAATCCTCTTAGATCTCTTAAGATTTTATTCCTCATTTTCTTTCTTAACTATGAGCTCTGGTGGTTATGACCTTTTTGATTCTCTTGTAAAAGTTATTGGTTGAACATCAACAACTTTTAATTCGTCCTCTTTTGTAGGTTAATCTATTCAGGCTAAAGGTGTTGTAGGTGTTGTAGCATTTGGTGAAATAATTGGAGGTGGTGTACTTTTTAAAGGTGCCACTGATAAAGGTTGAACTAATAAAATGCCACTTTCCCACTTTCTTTCATCTTAGAAGCTACTTTATAAGCTTCTATATATTCTTCCTTGGTTATTTGAGTATCTTTATTGATTTTCATTACCACATTGTCTAATTTATTCTTAGCTTCCATTTATATTTGTATCTCTTGTGCTTCTACTAATATCTTCTCTTTTGTGCCCCATCTATCACCATTGTCATGAATTTATGATTTTAGTATCTCTTTAGAATATTCATCAATCATTTCCTCTTTTACTTCAAAACCCAAATGGCTCAAAAAATAGAACTCTTGTTTCTACTACTTACATGCATGTTTTTATCAATTTCAATCATGGAATAAATAACACCCTTGTATTTTTCTATAGTAGATTGGGGAATTTTAATCCTCTTTTTCATCTCTATTTGAAATGTTCTCATCATACTTGTTATACTACTAGTCATGTAATACTTTGAAGTTTTCATGTAGTAGTGGCTTACTAACTCCATAGTAAATTTAGAAAATTTTCATTCAGATTGAGGGATGTTGGGAAATCTCTTCAAAACATGAAAGAAAAGATAAGTACATAGTGATTCAAATCTAAAAGTGGCATATTGTTCTTCTTTATCCTCTCAATTTTATCAACTAGTTTTTGTCTAAAAATATCACAAAGATTCAATTATTTTTTTTCCACACATCTTACAAGTTGCATTAATGAATCTTGTTGAAACTTCATCTTCTCTAGAACTAGAAATCATATTATAGGCCAAAATAATTTTGATGCATTAACATCATTCCTCTTCCATTCCACTTAAATTTTGTATTTTTTTGTACAATTTTCTTCACATATTTCATGTGATCACATACAATCATATTTCTTTATGCACTCTTAATTGTGGGTTCCTAACAATATTTCCAGGCTTCCCTCAAGTGTGCAATTTTTTTTTTTTACCATTCAAGAGTCTGATGAATATCTAGTGTATTATCTCTTATTTCCTTCATAAAGATGATTCCTTAAGTTGATAGGGATTTTTCAATTACAATTACTAATTTCATCATGTTCTCTAATGTATATTTTTTCTTCTCTACCCATACCTTAGTGATTTTAGGTGTTAATTTTATAATAAATATTTTATTTAGACTAGCAACTTGTTTTCCTTTCACATTCTCATTGCTTCTTACATTGCTATTCATGTCCCTTCTAAAATTCATGTTATGTGTTTTCATTTTATTCATTCTACAAAACCTTTTTGTATGTCCTAAATTGTTGCAAATCTAACATGATATTATTTTGTTTCCATATCTAGGTCCAAATTGATTAGTTTGTAGTCTACAATCCCTACAAATACAACCAAAATTGTTGCACTTATAACAAATAATTCCATTTCTTATGACATTAGTTTCTCCTAAAGGTTTATTATCTATAGGGTTAGTATTTTAATACATTTCATTATTATTATTATATCTAGATTTTCTACATTCATTAGATTTATGTCCAAAAGAAAAGAAATTATAAAAATAAACAAAAAAGGGTTTGCTATAATTACATATGTAGTCGTTCTTCATATGTCCAAGCCAATTACATGCAAAACATCTTCCATTAAATTGTTTCTTTACTTATTTATATTGTTTAGGTTGTCTAAGTACTTGTTGACATTTTTTCACCAATTATCCCATTACAGATAATCGATTAGAGGCATCTTTCATGAGATAAGTTCTTAAGTTTTTAGCCAAGAAACTGTTGTAATTTTTTTACATTCTTAGGTGCATGAAAACATTTTTCATTTTTAGGCATCAAAGGAGCTAATAAAATGATTTATTTGCCAAATGAGTTCTTTTTTGTTCATTCAATATTTGTAGGTCAAAATTTTGGTGTGTTTTTGTGCCAATGTAGGATCGCAAGATAGTTTGAAGAGAAGGAAATATTTATTGTGATGTCATGTAGGCCAAAAATGTGGTGCATATTCTAGAATCAAAGGAACTTCATCAAATGAGTTGGCTTACCAAAGGAACACTTTTTTCTCATTCAATGTTGTGATCTTGTGATGTTGCTTTGCAGTAAATTTTCATGTGTGCACATGATTGTAGGACATTTTGATGAGAGAAATTTAAGGTTGTGATCTTTCCCTACAAAAGGTTTCAAATTTTTGCATTATCATAGGGCTTTCCAAGAAGGAGATTCATCTTGCAATCTCATGCCCAATGCATTTTTTGTGCTTGCACGATATCATGAGTCTTTGTGCCAATGGATGTTTTGATGTTGCAATGTTGTGCTATAGTGCACTTTTTGTGCTCTGCACAATATCACAAGTCTTTTGTTTAGAAGGAATTTAATGTTGCGATGTTTTGCAAGCTGAAATTGGTGTGCATTTTTGCACTATGTTATTTTTTCTTGCTGATTGTAATGCAACCTAAGAGCTAAACATTTATTGTTGAGCTACTTTTTGGATCTTTTTTATGTGACATAAAGATTTTTCATTCCTATGTTTCCACTTGGAGATGGTATTATCATGATTTTCCTTATTGTATGAATATTTATTGGCCCATTCTCTATCACTTCATGAGAAAATTTTTGTACAAAATCATATTTTATCTAATTTTTCTTGATTTGCACTCTGTGATCTTAACTTTAGTTGGTGGAATTTGAGTTAGATAATTGTAACTGAGTTATTCCTGATCTATTTAAAGGAAACCTTGTATATTCTCAAAAGATCTCTTTTTCTACTTCTATTGTAGAATTCTTCTTTGTAGATGTCATTTCCCTATTCAATAGAAATCGCTATTTTCTATCTACTTTCAACCCAAATAAGCTTGTGTAGTTTTTTGCCTTGTTTTTTTGGATGTATCTTCATAATCTATAACATTATATGATTATATTAAATCACATTTAGTATATCTGTTAAGTGGACATCTATTTTCCTTTCCTGATTGTATTGTTTTTTATCTTTCATCTTGTGCTAAAGTTGATAAGCTATTGGAAGTAGTATAGTTTGTGAGTTCTTTTAAATTTAAGTACAAATGATTGGAAAGAGTAGAAATTCTATCTAGTGCATCACCTCCATTTCCCTTTTAGCATTTTATTTTTATGCACTCCATCCCCTTTTTCCTTGAGAATTCTAGTTTGGGTGCATCATGATAGTAAGGAATCTTTCCTTCTTTGGAGATTCAATCTCTCATTTTGAGTCCCACACTTGGAGATTGTTTCAATGTTACACAAGGTCATTTTGGGGTCACACCTCAAGAAAGATTACTGTGCAAACTTGGCATGCCCAATGGGACCATATTCAAGATAACTAATAAGTCTACTAGTTTGTTGGTGTTGATTAAAGGACTTGAACTTCTATATTGAAAATATAGTGCTTCTCTCAATATTATGACCTTGAAGAGGCTCATTTTTAAGCACTTGACAACTCCATCTCTAAATTTTGGTTTCCAGACCAAATTTGTTGCAATTCATGCCCAAGATTCAAACATGGGCATCTTCTAGAGGTAATTTCTAGTTTACCCAACTTTTATTTTCAAATCCTAGAAGAAAAAGAAATATAATTTCTCTATCACTAGTCATAATATTAGAAGCAACACATAGACCATAAATATCCCTTTCTACTCCTCTAGTTGATAGATTATAGCCCAAGGCACCATCTTTCTATTTTTATAGATCATATTTCACATGGCTCTCCCTAGAAACTAGGTTTTTGATACCTTTAATGGTGGAAGTCCTCTTGTTTTTTTGCAAAGACATGATATACTAGTGTCTACTCTTAAGATTCTTCTAGATTTTTCTAATGAAACTTCTATTTCCCCAATAGAACATATTCAATAAGTTTCAAATATTTACAATATACAAGGTATTACAAATGATGATGTTGGTGCTAGAGTTTTAGCTTCATCATCAAAAGGAAAGGCCTTGCAATGGTATAAAGGATTACCACACAATTGTATCCATAACTGGGATGAGTTAGGAGAAAGGTTGTGCAAGCACTTTGAAGATAAAAGAGATCATTTGTCCATTTTAGAGTAGCTAACTCCAATTAAAAGATCACCCCATGAGTTTATGACATATTTTAACTATAGACTTAAAAAGACATGGGATATAATACCTAGTACAGTGAAGCTTTCCCCTAGTAATGCTTTCTTGCATTATCTTAGAGATTTTAATAGTAACATTGTTACTACATTACAAACATTGGGTGGGGATACTCTACCAGAAACATGTGATATTTCTATAAGGTCATAAAATACTTTAATTGAATGAGGAAAATTATCTTGAAGACCTCTAATGCCACTCTTTCCCAACATGCCTATACATCAACCTACAATAGCTCCTATTCCTACTATGAATGCAAGCCAAGCTCTTGTTGCTCTTCAAATTCTACATCTTCTAGTGGGATAGATAAAATTGAAGCCATGATGGAAGCTATGATGTAAACCATAAATCAAAAGGTTTAGGATCATAGTTTTGAAATGGAAAAGAGATTGCAAGATCATACTACAATGGTGCAAAAAAGGAACAATAAATTTTTGACTCTATAGAGATAATAGACTCAAGATATATTGCCTCATCAACCCCATTATCAAAATCCTTTATCCTTTAGGAAGTAAAATCATAATCAATCTTCATACAACCAAAATAGGCTCATGGGTATAAATTATTGTGATTCCCAAAAAAAATTTGTTTTCCTGTCTAGAGACTTTACTAGACAAATATGTGGCTATATTATGTTTGATTGGTCTTACATATTCTTTATGACTAGATATGAAATAGAAGCTTCCATAGAGGCAGAATCATTGGTCCTTAATCACATAGATACATATACACCAAGCCATATAAATATGAATTTCAAACTTCATGAAGAGGATGAGAAATTCATTACCCATGAAAATGCTACTTTCTTAACAAAGGTTCTTGATTAACTATTAGATGAGTGGGCTAATGCTTTCCAATTTGATCTAGTACAAGAGGCTAAAGAAGCAAGCCTTGGGAATTATTGTATTTTTGAAGAAAATTCCCCTATTCCAAATTTCATGAAAGAACAAGAAGATACTAATGGGTTGTGAAATATGTTCTTTGATGGCTCAAGGAATAAGAATGGTTCAGGTGCTGGTGTAATGCTTGTTTCTCCCAATTTGGAGAAGTATTATTTTTCATAAAGACTTCAATTCAATTACACTAATAATATGGTTGAGTTTAAAGATTTGAGCCAAGGTATCCAACTTGCACAAAGAAGATGTATAAGGCTTTTGAAGGTATTTGGGGACAACGAGTTGGTTGTGAACCAAATAAAAAATTAGAATGTCACAAAGAATAGCCTTCACAAATCATATAAACATATAGTTTGGGATTTACTTAAGGGCTTCCATGCATTTAATATTAAAAGTATTTCTAGAAATTAAAACAAACATGTTGATAGGATTACAATAATTGGTGCTCATTATGACATACTAGAGAATGTTACAGACATAAAGGAACAACATATCAGACTTTTTGTAAGGCCTACTATCCTAGATAATTGTACAAATTGGAAAGTGTTTGATTCTTATTTACAAATTGTTACTTTTTATAAAATGAAGTAGAGTTCTTTGCTAAAAATCAGTCAAAACTAAAAATCTAGTATGGAGATCAAATCATAAAGCTTAATTCCAAAAAAAACCTAAAGTTCTAGTTAGCTTAGAGAACATATTCAACTCTGATGATCAGGCTAGAAGTAAAGGATTAAACCTGGCTACAAGGGAGGATGACCATGGGCCTATTGCCATTGTTGATCAAAAGAATCTTAACTTGGGAAAGGTATGCTTTGAGACTGAATAGGAAGTTTTCATTAATTTATGTCAAGAATTTAGTGGTGTTATTGCTTGAAAACTTAAAGGGTTTTGACCCAAGCTTATCCCAATATACCCATAAAATTTTCTATTCGATATCATCAAAAGCGGGATAATAAGCCACTCATTGATAGATTAACATTTTTATATTTGATTCAACTACATTTCCAACTCTTTTCATGTACTTTGTATCATCGAGTTTCATTACTTTGTATGTGCAATATTTCCAATACTATGTTTTATATTTTGATCTCTATAGTCAACATCTACCTTTAATAAGAAACCTTTATTTTTTCTCCATTTGAGCAAGCTACAGAATTGGTTTACAGGAAATTTCATTTTATCCATTGCTCTTGACATTCTAATGGATGATACAAGAGAAATAGTTTTATATCTAAAAGGGCATCTGATTTCATCTTCTGATATTGGCTTAGTTATTTTTGAAGACCTTTGGGCTATAGAGGAAGTTTCTAAATTTGGATGCCAAGCTACTTAACTTTTTCGGATGCATATACCCAAGTATGTAGATTGCATAGGCTCCACGAAAAAAAGACTCCATAGTAGACAACAAGCTCTTACAAGAAATTAAGAAGAAAATAACTCATACAATAACAATACCTTTAGATCCTGCAACTTCTAATTCTTCAATCAGTTATTATGAAGGTAGCAAAAAACTTCATCACATATCACCCCTCATTCCAGAACTAATAGTTGCAAAGGATATCTCTAGAAATCAATTTCTTGTTACCTTCAAAGTCAAGCACTACTTAGAAACTAATCATAAAAAATTACCATTATGCCCCAAGCCTCTTTTATCTAAGGTGATAAACAATTTGGCATCATATTTTACGAGAGGATTGAGAGGAGAAACAACAATGGGTGATTAGACTTTGACTAGGACATGTTCATAATGTGGGATTCAATGGAAGGAGGAAAGTGAGCTTACAATGGGGTTCTATCAACATTGGGGATGATGGAAATGTTGTTTGTTGATACGAATAAAGCAAGGTTCTTCATGAAGATCTCCACACTTATTCTATCCATCACTCTCTTCCCATCTACACCCCTGCACAGATGGTCTTGGTTCTAGTTTGTGATCCTCTGATCTAGGCAAGGTAGATCCCCCTTCCTTATTTCATTTTATCTTAGTGTGCATCACATGGAACTTGAAGTTCATGTGGCAATGCTATGGAGCCTTTAGAAGTTCTTTTTCTTGGAGAAAAATTGTCCACATGAAACCTATGCTCAACACTATTATTACTTACTGGATATGCCCTAGATCCTTGACATTATAAGAATGGATGGTGTTCATAAGTAGGGGATCTATTCAAAGTTCATCATGATAGTGATCTACTTGGAATCTATCTTTAAAACACTACTTCTACACAGTTTATTGCATATCACCCCTCATTCTACAACTAATTATTGCAATAGTTGAAATTCATAAGATAATCTTTGTTAGCCATGAGGATAATTAATCACCAAGTGACTCACTTTCTTTCAAAAATGATTATAATATAGGGCCACATAACCTATTTTCATTGGAGGAAGCAATAAACATTGCAACAAGTTGGCCACCACAACAAAAGTGGGAGAAACTTGAGCCATCAGTCTTAGAATGAAGGGTGGGTGCCATAATTGTAGTGCCTCTCCCATTTGACTTTTGTAAGTCATCCTGATGGATGCAACCTTGATGATCTTTTGTTGTGATGGGATCATGATTGTGACCCTGAGTGGTCTACACCGTTGAGGTGTTTGGATTTATGGTTATGTATTAGTTGCTTTGTTTATGCTTTTGTTTGATCGATGAGATTATGATGTGATTTTTGGTTCACTGAGGTTTGTGCCAGTGGTTACCGGGATCGATGTGGTATCATGAGGTTGTTCCATGATTACCCTGAGATGTGTGCAGAGATTGCACTGTGTACTATCACCATGCTACATTGGACTAGGTTCTTGTAGTAGTGGTTAGTCATGTTTATGACCGTGTTTGCTTATGCATTTTAAGTGCCCTTTTTAATGTTGTTTAATCAATCATTATTAAATGCTTAAGTAATTAGAATGGATTGTTCATGTTGGATTCTTTTGTTAGGTATTGTGGACCTTTACCTTGTTATTTTTCTGATTAGAGAGATATTTGTTACTCATGTTATGTTTACATTTGAGATGACCTGAAGGTCAGATGTTACACTTTGATTTTAGTATCATAGATTTTAGACTACTATGTTTTTCAATTAATCATATTGCATGATGATGCCATTTTGAGATGACAGTGTGTTTTATGACGATATCTGGTCATCTGGTTTTAGGACATACCTCTGATTATGTTATGTGATGGATTTAACACTATGGTTATTTACTTCATTCCTGCGTTGTTATGCTTTATGCGAATGTGAGTGATGTAAATAGATTATTTTAATATAATTAAATAAATGGTTAAATTAGGTGATTTAATGCATTTATTGCTTCGACTATGTTATTATATGAAATTGTACTTGATCGTGTTGTTTACTATGCAGGATTTATATACTTGGTAGTGGCACATGGAGTTAGTGATTCAGCGTTTCATATTTTACCAATGTCATCCTTATATGGTCAACGTATCTTTAATTAAATGGTTAATTTAAACCTTTCGGTGATTATTAAATCCAAACTCATTGCATTATGTGATTAGACTAGTAAGCGTGTCTGTGCATTTAAAGGTTCGCATTGTCGCAAAAGTTATTAAGGAGATTTATGTGTTTTTGGGTTTTTGGGCTTTTTAATTGATTTATTTTAATTTTTGGCAGCTTTTCCATAGATGAATTCCTATTTATAGGAATAGCCTGTTTTCGTTTGGGTTGACTTGGGGTTTAACTAGGTTGGCTGGTTAATTGTCCTAATCGATTATTCACTCGAAAAGTGAATAAATATCCAAAGAGGAATTTAATTCCTCACTTCTCACTTTCAAATTGGAAAGTTGGAGAGTAAAACCCAAAATCCTCTTCATAAGGATTTATTGTTTTGTTAGTTGCGAGAGCTACGGGTGTGGGATCATCGCGAGGTTGAGCTCGTTGGATCCAGCTCAGGGAAACCTTGGATTGCCCCGATTTTCAGCTACTTCTACGAGATATTTATTTTATGGTTCAGATTCCCATTTTGCCCTTTTGGCTATAAGGTAGGGTTTTCCTATTTTATTGTTTCTGCTCCGTTTCTGCTTCTGTTTTTGGTAGCCATTTGTTTGGAGGCTGAGAACTAGTGTTCCCCTCCGTTTTTGTATGTTAATTCTACCCAGTTGGGCAGGTATGAACATTTTCCTATTTTTTGGGATGAGGGTTTGAGATTTTACACCGTTATGCTGGCCATTTTTACATACGGTGTTCAATTCTATTTATTTTTGGATTTTTGGAGTTTTTGAACCCAAAGGTCAAATGGGTTTTAAATTTGGAATTTTTTTAAAATTTGGAGTTTTTACCTCATTTTGTGTGCCACCCTATTTTCTCGAGTATTCTTGGCACAATGTGGGTCGTGGACTTGGATGATCTGTTTGGATATCAGTCAGACCACTTCTACACTTTTATGTTGCATTGGGATGCGTATTACATCCGTACTCCCAACTTTGTGTTCAGTTGAGTGATTTCTTACCTATTATGGTTTCTTTTGGACCTTTGCTTTTGTTTCGTGAATGCTAGGATTCGTGTAGAATCCATACTCTTGGATTGAGGCCAGTTGAGTGAGTTCATGATGTTTGGTCTTGTTACATCATTGGGATTTGTGTAGAATCCATGCTCTCGAATTGAGGCTGGTTGAGTGATTTCATGATGTATGATTTTATTGGCTTTGGGATTCATGTAGAATCTATCCTTCCCATGTTTCTTTTAGTTGGGTGTTTTCTTTGCATTATGTTCTCATTCTTATCCTTGTGTTATGATCTTCATGATGGTGGTGCGCCACATACGAGTACGCCCGCGTACATTTGTTAGGTGACTTTCGAGGCCCGATCTTTCATGGATTTGCCGAAAGTTATGATCATTGGGGTTGGGATGGGAGTATGCATACCCACGTGCACTTTTCGTAGGATGAGCATGGGTAGGGTAGGGTAGCTTATGGAGGGGGCTTCTATCTCGCAGCCTAGTGACCTTAGTCCCATAGGGTTGGCGGAGGATAGGAAGTTTTAAATAAGTGATAACTAAATAAAATGTGTAACTGGTAATAAAACTTAAGATAATAAAATGTGTGTGTGGGGCCCTCCGTTGAGGAGTTGAAATGCATGATCCAAGCTTGGGCTTTTCGATGCCAAGCGACTCTCCATGATGTTAGTCCCTACATAGTAGCCTATTGAGTGTCTGACGAGGACTTGTACTCCTTGCATTGTCTTAGGTTCTTGGTTTAGCCATCATATTGTCTGGTATGAGTGTTAGCCTTCGATGTTGTGCTTTATGTGTGTTTGTGGTTGGATCATTATCTCCATCAGCACGGTGGGTGTGGACCTATGGGCGCCACATGGTTGGGAGGCATAGCTACCTTCACCACTGCTAGGGATTGGTGTATAGAGATAATCTTTTGTCCTAGTGCGATCATTGCTAGATGTTTTCACTTGGTACTTCAGGCTTCAGAGTATGCTTTCTTGTGATTTATGCTTTCATTAGGATGCTTGTATATCATGTTTAGATGATGTTAGTTTACTTGATGCATTCCCTTATCATGATGTTTAGCATATGATTAGATGATGTTATTTGATTTAGTAGTATTTCTGTTGCTTACTGTTGTTTAGCATGTGATAGGTGATGTTATCTACGGTAGGATTATCTTATGTGTTATCACTAGCATGTTAGATTTCCTTATGCTTATATTGTTGCATATTTTAGTAGTGATGTCCCTATTACGATAGTATTGACAATCTAGTCGGTGGCTTGGGATGTTACGTGCGGGGGATGGCTAGGACCCACGATGGTCTTATGATGCTATTGACGGTTGGGAGGAACCACATACTTAGTTTGGTTCTTCAGCTCTTCGCAATGTTTATTTCAGTGTGTTCTTTGCTATTGTAGTTTAGATGGATAGATGTTCTTCTTTCTGTGTTGTTCTTGCACTCGAGTGTTCATTCCTTGATTCACATGGATCTGATACTCCCTAGTGTGGAGGTTCTTTGGTCTGTTCTTCGCCTTTTTGAGTTCTAGAAGTGTCTTTGTTTTCTATGGGCAACATTTTTTCAGCATGGTGTGACACTTTAAAAAGTATCACATGCCCATGCAAACTATGTCGTACGACACTATAAAGTATCATACACCTTCTTGAGAAGTGTCGTACGACACTGGAAGAGTGTTACACAACTTCTTGAGAAATTTTGTATGATGCTGAAAAGTGTCACATGCCTTTTTGAGAAATGTTGTATGACACTGGAAGAGTGTTGCACACCTTAAGGAGAAGTGTCGCCCTCTCTTAGTAAAAAGTGTCGCATGATTTTTGTGAAAAACCTACGCGTGCCATCAGCAGGCACTTTTCTTCGTGATTCAAACTTTTTGAGAGTGGTTTTGGATACCCTTTTGGGCGTTCTTCGACCCTATGCTGTTGCATTTTGAATTCTGTCGATTTCTCTTGAAATCGAGTTTTCGTGTTTCTGTTTTAGTCTCTTGGGGTTTAAAATATATCGTTTAAGTATAAGTTGATGTATATTTAATTCGCATATAAGTTGATGTATAAGGAATACATCAACTTATATGCGAATTAAATATACATCAACTTATACTTAAGATATATTTTAATATATGCGACAAATCATTTGAGATAGGTTTTAGACCTCTCGGAGATAAGTTATGGATTCTAGGAAATTTCAGGGCTTCAGAAATCCAGACTTAGCCAATTTTCAGGGCTTTAGGATTTCAAGCTTAGCCAAATTTCAAGTTTCTGCATATTACCCCAGCTTGGTGTTTTGTTGATGAGTGGTTGTTTCTTGTGCCCTCATCATGTGCATTGTCGTTGTTGGCTTTGTTTGTGTGTGTCATTTTGGTAGTGGCGTTTGGAGATTCGTTGGTTGCCGGGATGGTGGTGAAGTCTTCTATTATGATCGTTGTGATCCCTATATGATGTTCTCATGTGCATTCATACTTGTAAAAAAAAATTCTTGGCTTGTATTTCATCCTTGTTTCCAAGGATCTCCTGGTGGGGCATTACAATAGTGGAAAACCTATGTTCTAGAACCATGTTAGCAATTGAGCTAAATGTACCACATAGTTTGTTGTGTATTCTGGAAAAATGAGCTATCAACATTTTCTATTTCATTTGTTAGGAACTATTGAGAGGCAAAATTTGTTAGTGCAATTGTCATTTTTGATAGCTAATGTTCAAACCAGTGTAAAAATGTAATATATGCTAGAAAAAATTGAAGAAATCATGACATTAATTAGGTGTATTATTAAAAAATAGGATGAAAACTAAATATCTTAACCATTGGATGTAGAAAATAAAAAGCTGGAGCTTGGAGATAATTAGTCAATGTCGAACAAGCTTTACCTAACAATCAATAATTGCTAATTTTTACTATTATTTATCACATTGGAGAAATTTCCCTTTATATAGACTTACTCAAACCATCAACCAATTTCTTTATAAATATAAAGCACAAAAAAAATCTTTCCATGACTGAAAACATAAACTTTTGGCTGTCACAATCTGGTTTTTATGATCATGTCTAAAAAAGTGAACAATGTTCTAAAAACTTTCCTCTTCATTCATCTTCTAATAGGAAAGTTAAAGAAAAAAAAATAGATTGATGTATCCAAAAGCAGAAATGAACTGTGGCAAATTTCATGCAATGGCGACATAACAAACTACTTACTATAGACTATGAATTTTGAAATCTACCAAGCAACCACACATTCTTATGAAAAAAAAGAAATGCATTTCAACAAAACACCCAATGGTATTGGTTAGCATCTATAGTGGTTGGCCCCTACCTATCAACCAACCTAGCATTCTCACCCTCCTTTTATTTTGTTGGGTCAGGATGATTATCATATATTGAGGTCATAAATTAACTTCCCACTATTCAACTTCTATAAACATAAGATTGGAAATTAATATTTATGCAAGCCACTGAATAGCTTCCATATATTAAAAATGCTCATGATCAAATTGGAAGAGAGTTGAAGGAACAGTAGTTCTCCAATAATAAGTTTACATCATGATAAAAACATCATTTGCATCAACACTACAAAGTACTTGTTAGTTGAAATCAAAATTTGGGGTTAAATCTAAACAATGTGCCTTCAAAAATAAGCTACATCGCCACCAAAGAATTTTTATATTCAATTGAGATCAACCAAAAGTTGATTGTAATGGATATATAATGAAATATAATAAATTTACAAAGATCATAGGCCAAAAAAAAACAAAAACAAATAGTGTAATTTTTAACTAAGAGCAAAAATAGAATAAGACTCCTTGCCCTTGATAATGTAAGTAGATGCCAAAAGAAAATATGGTTAAAAATTTCATTCATTGATATCATAGACCACATAATTTATAGAGATAGGATATAAATATGCCAGTCAACACTTAAAAAATAACTAAGATTTTGACAATGAAAAAATATGATCTCCCCTCATTACCTTTAATGTTTTGTCCTTCAAAAAGGATAGTGAATCTTTGGAAGCCTCTTCTAAAGTGATCACAAAGTGCTCAAACCTATAGCAATTAAAAAAGTGATTCAATAGACATGTCCAAAATCAATGAATATATGACTATATATATTGCATCTAAATGAATTGTAGATCTTTAAATATGCATGTTTAATATACTAAAAAGCAATGTAGGAAAATTGCTAAAAACATCAGAGAGAAACTTTGCATACAGTAGATGATAGATAAGCAACCTTTGGCTCAATTTTTTCAAAAGTGGTAAGGAATACACAATAATGATTTCTATCTTCTATAGAAAAATATATGCCAGTGAGTTTAAATTATAAAAATATTTTTCCAATAACAAAATCTAAAATATATCTAGTTGTATGATTCATTTTGAAGAAAAGAAAAATGCAAACCTAATTACTTACAAGCTGAGCAACCCATAACATACGAGACAAATAAACATCATAAAGAATGCAAACATATAAATTTGACTTCCAGATACCTTTGCTTTAAGCAATATTCCTAGTGCCAAAAGAAGAAAAGTGAATTTCTATCTCTTGACTCCACAAGAGCATGGAGTGGTTGTTGCCCCAAATATTTCAGTTTTCTATCTGGTATCAAGCTAGCCCAAATAAAAGAACAATCAATAACATGATCATTTGAATCTGTGATTGATTAATCTATATTTTTCATTAAAAAAAAAGAAATAGATAATGGCAAGACATCAGTAGAAAGCTCCATCCCAACAGTTTCATCATTAGGAGTACAACCTTCTTTCTTCATTTGATTCATCACCAAAAGAGTTTTCTCAAGGTCATGTCTATGGCACAAGGTAGAGTGATTGGAATTAACCCCTTTTCTCTAATCTCCTTAAGCATTGAAAAAGTCATGTCTACTTTGTTTTCCTAGCAAAAACAATCAATCAATATAGTATAGGTTAGAATAGTTAGAGTAATACCAACCACTTTCATGTTTAGAACATATGTCAAGGCCCTACATATTTCACCAATTTCACAATGGGCATCAACTAGATAGTTATAATTGATTGCATTAGGAGTCAACTCTTCAATTAGCATCTTTTTCGTGAGTGAATGAGCTATAGAAAGATCTCTTTCCTTGCATAGCTTATCAATGGTTGTATTATATGTTTCATCATCTAGTTTAGAATTCCAAATTCCATCTCCTTTAAAATATTTCCAACCATATGTTTCCTATTCTTCTACATTTTACATCTCCTTTAACATCAAGAAGATTTCCCATGTTTTCTATCACAGAGAGAGGTGTAAATGCTTACTTTTCCTTATTTCTTTGACATAAACCACCAATTAGAATGTTGTAGGTAACAACATCAGGGAAGAAGCCTTTCCTTAACATATTTTAAAATAACTTTTTTTTGGTCTCACCTAGGAATGATAATTAATTAAGGAATGATCCTAACATTTCCAATACTACATCATTTATGCAATCATATAGGAGATGGCATTCTGACCTACTTCTGTGAGCCTTTATTACAATTGATGCACTTACCTTAGCCAACTCAATGTCACTAAAATTCCTTTTAGACAGTGTCATGTATTACCTACAATGGTTATTTGCAATGTATGAGCAAAAGTTACTCAAGCAACAAAAAGTTGCTAGCAACTTTTCAGAAGTTGCTCAACAAATTTTCTCTTTTTGTTTCCTAACTTTGCTAAGGGGTTAAAAAAAGCCATAATCAAACATAAAAACTAAGGAGAAGGCTATAAATTTCCTAGGGAACCCTAATGAAAGGGTTGGTAAATGTCATTGTGTGACTATAGTATGGAAAAATAGACTGTGCCTAGAATTGCAGTGATAGTTACTAGTTTTAATTAAGTTTTGAAGTGAATAGAGAAGTTTTTATGGATATTTTGGGATGGAATAGTGTGTATAGTGTTAATTCCTCCTTGTGAAAGCATTAAATTAGGTCTTTTTGAGTTTTGCAAGTGCTTAATTCTTTCTAAGTAGACTATGCTCTGCTAGTTTTGGGGAGCTTATAAACATGGGGTTGTACATCTTGTTTCCACCATGGTCTCACCATGGTACTTTGGAATCTAGAACTATAGACCCTAATCTTTAAATATGTGCAAGTAGGGGCCCACCAAACAAGTGCAAGCATTTCTTTGATCATTCCCTAGGTGAATATAGCAGTATGTGACTAGGAGTGGATAGCAACTAAATAGTTGTTAAAGGCAGAGGAGTGAATTTCATGACAAGTCATTTGGAGGGGTTCAAGAAGGGTATTAGGAGGTGTGATGTTGTGAAGGATAAGTCTTTAAAGTCTTTGGAAAGTTTTGTAGAAGGGTAGGACAACAAGGTGTCTATGAAACCCTTAAAACCCTCATTATTGGCCAAAATGTTGTACGACTTGTTAAAGGCTTGAGACTCAAAAAATCCTTGAGAATGGGTCATTTATAAAAATTGTTCTTATTAAAAATTGTGTTGAATCTTTGAAATAAAGGAGGTAAAAGCCCTAAAAATCTGCAAGGAGGCCTAATTAGGTCTCCTCTAGTAGCCATATTTGTGAAGAAACCCTTCAATCGAGTATTAACCCATCCTTGCCATTATTTTGGTTATGTTGAATAGGTTGTAAAACCACTCTAAAACTCATCACAATACCTATTGGATTTTGGGAAAGGTGTAGGACCCTAGAAGACCTTTATAAGCCTTTTAGGGAATTAGGTGCTAGAGAACAAGTTTAGACTGCAAGGTGAAGGAAATTCTAGTTGCACTATTGATGAAATTGCCTAGAATCACATTAAACCAATTCCATGGGCCAATATCAGAAACCATAGAAAATGAACATGAATTATGTTCGAGTAACACCATTCTATTTAATTCTATAAACATATATGCAAACCCAGAAAGGTATTTGAAATTAGATACAAAAGTAACAAATAAAACTAAACATACCCCAACAATGTTATCAAATGAAGGCTACCTTTAAACATTGCATACTCACATGCTACTTTCTCTACTACTGTCTTTGAATAGCAATACCAATTCTAAGCACCAAAAGAGATAAAGAATAAATTAGTTTAATAAAGTTGGAATATGGAGATAAGTTTACAAGTCTTTCCATGGTATACAAAAACAAAGTAAATGGGTTACCTTGGTTTGGATGTAGTAATGAAGGTTGCTTTAATAGTCCTCATCCACTATGGTTTGTAGATTTCTTATGGGTTTGAGGTTGTTCAAAGTAACTATCAAATGACTACTGCAAACTAGAACACTAAGGAGGGCTATAATTACCTAATTACAAAGTAGTTAAGACCAAAGAAAAACATCTATTCAAAATAAGGATTGTTTCTACAGTGGCTTGTGGACTGCAACACAACCTATTGTCATATGGGAGTTATGGTAGGAAAGAAATAGATGCATTTAAAAAAAATAAAAGGATAGGATAGGAACAACTTACCGACAAGATGGAGGCTGCCATTATCAAGATTGTGAATAATAGAATATTGAAAATGCAAAAAGTGGCAAAAAAGATGACTTATTGGGATGAGAAGATGAGATGTAGATGGATTTGGGTTTTTTGATTCCTTGGTATGTTATTTTGAGCTTCACTTGGTTTTGAGAATATTATAATATCTCTACTTAACAAGGCCAACCATGTGAAGGTGGAAGCTCATCTAGCCTCACCCACCTCCCCCTAACATCAATCTAAATTACCCATTATCATCTAATTACATACTGCATTCATTCATTCATCCATTTATGAACTATAACATTCAATCAATATAATCACATAACATTCATTAATATGATATAAAATTCATTAAAACATAATACTAATCAAGACTCCACTAACACATAACAATATTTGTTAACATAAAATAAAAATCAATATTAATATGCAACATTCATAGATAATTACTTAAAACAAAGTTCTTTCATTATCCAACAAGGTTCATCAAAGAGCATTTGTAAAACATTATTTCTTCTGATAAGTAGGACATTATTTCCATAGCAAGTCAAATTGTGATATTTCTATCAGGATTTAATTGTGTGATTTTTGAGTCAAACTCATTGACCCATAAATCACACAATTAAATCATGATAGCAATATCACAATGATTTCTTTTTTTTTTTTTTCTTAGATCTATTAAGAAAAAGTCTGATAGGAGCATCAATATCTTCCTCACTATCCTCATCTTGTGGCACATGTAATGTCAAATTATGATGGCTCCTCCTCTTTGGAGGAGCATGAGGTTGTTGCACTAAAGGGGGCTCTATTGCAAGAACAAGTAAATGGGTTAAATTGGCATACTCTTTTCCTTTTTAAAACTATTACAAGTATATAATTAAGTACTAGTACAACATAACATGCATTTTTCTTACTTGACAATGCAACATCATGTACATTAAAATTTTGATCCACTGCCATGTTAACATGTTGAACACTTGGAACATGCTCCAGTCCTTCACCATGATGTTCAACATGCTTTAAAATATTCAAAAAAAGGATACACATCAAATTGAAATTCAAGATGTTAAATTGTATTCATAATTGCATAATTAATTTCCAAAAGAAAATTAATACCTCCACCACTATAATGCACATCATGGCCTTCATCACGAATAGGTTCTATGATAGGATATGAAGGCTGCATTAAAATGTTATGTGCATTGTTATGCAATCAATTTATGTTCAAAACTAACACCAAAAAAGAATTTTCTCAACTATTCAATTTCATTTACTTTTCATTTGACCAATTTACCTATGAATCATTTGGTGCACCAGATTCTTGGGCAAAGCTTTCAGATTCTTTGCATAGGCGTGTAACCATGACTTTGTAGCCTTCCTTCAAGGCAATTTTTCTATCTTCATCTGTGAGCTCCACATTGAATTCTATGCCCTATTTGTTTTCTTAATATTATCATTTTTCCATGTATGGTTTCATTAAAAAAAATTATTTGCAACATTATATTACAAAAAGTATATGAAATTTAATTGCCGCCTCTTACAAGTCGAGACTAAACATTCATATAGCCACCAAAGCCAAGTTTGTGTTGGCCAACCTTTTCTAGTCTCACTTTTGTAGCCACTGATGTGTCCTGTAGTCTATTGACAATTTCAAGCATGTTAGATTATATATTTACAAACATTACTAATTAGTGCATGATTACAATGTACTTGATTGTATCATGAAATACCTTCTTTTGCCTCGTCCTGGTTCATTTACTCTATTTTCACATAGCCTTTTCTCCTTTGTATCTTCTATTACTTCATTCCACTCTATCATTGGAATCATAGGAGGATGATCATACTTTGGGTTCTCCTTAAGACCCCTTCTATATTGATCCCTTATAGCCTTTATGTGCATTGATGCTCTTTTCAGAAGTAGGGCGATGTCAAAAATGTTTTTTCCAAATAGGTCTTCAAAAGATGTAATCAGCTGATTTTTTAATTCAGAAGCATGTAAATTCCACCCTTTAATAAAAAATTAAATTGTTAGATCAATAACTTTAATATAGTACAATAAATAGAAGAAAAGAAAAATTGTGTAGCAATGATATGAAACTACATACCTTTTATGTATGGTGGATCCAAATAGCTTCAATGTCATATCAAAATGATGATCAAAGAAAACATTATTACCTAAAAAAACATAAATGGATTATCAATTCAAAATGAGTTATGTATAAGTAAGCTAAATTTCCACTTTAAATAATAATAATTTTAAAGCACCTGGAAGCTTTCGTAATTTTAACAAAAACATAGTTTTCTTGTTCAACAATAATGTCCCTACAAATGAACCAATACTAGTCACACAGATTGCTCTAAGAAACAGATCAGCTTCAGTAGTACTAGTCTCTTTTGTTCTATCAACTGAAGGTCTATCTATTAGTGCACAAAATAGGTACATGAGTACAAAATCCACCCAACAAAAAAATAATGCATGATTAGCACATTAGAAAATATAGAAAAACAAGGTTTTACCAATTGTAGTGGGCATAGATGAGGATGTTTGCATGCTCCTTGTTGCCGACAATGCACAAGGAAATATTGGACCGCCGATTGAAGGAGGCTTCTACACTTCATCATGAGCTGGAAAATACAATATTGTTAGCAAAGACATTTGCAATAGATAAAGATCAAGTGGAATACTAGCTAGAAGCATCCAAAAAGAAGTTAAGTGTTATAATGTTGATGAAAACAAATAAAGAAAGTGTTACTTACACGAAGGTTGTGTACTACAACCCTCACCATGTTCACCACACGATGTCACAACTGTCACATATTTATGTACAATAACACATAATATTTTAGATCATGATCCATAAGATACCATAAAATATTAACATCTATTGAACTTCTATTATTGCTTTAGATAAATTATTGCTTACCTTCAAAGATTTGACCCTACGGTCCAATTCTTTTCTCAGTGCTTCTTTTTCCTCACTTGTGTCACACTCAATGATAATGTTAACAATTTCATCAGTGTATCTTTGTTTGAGTTGTTGGGCCATGAACATAGGGTCAACACTAAGGGCGATGTCATGTAGAAATGACGTCTATATTTTAGATCGCATTTGATCTGTTGTCATTCTAGATTTTTCCTATCATTTGTGACATTAATATTAGTAAAATTTCATCAAAATAACTCCAAAGTCATAAAGAAAACAACATAATAATACAACATTTGTTTCTATATAACAATAAAATTATAATAATTAATGTTTACCTCCACTGAAGGTGCGTGAGATGATGCATCTCTGCCTATGCATGGTGGTCTACCCATGTTGCCCTATGAAAAAGTTTACTAATTCTTAGAAATCAGCAGTGAAATGAAACTATTTGACATGTTGTACTTAAAGTTTGTATCTGCACATATGGTTTTGAAAGAAAAAATTGGTGTAACTAATGTGTATATCTGCAAAATTCAAAATCAGCAAAATTTCATCAAAATAACTCCAAAGCCATAACAAAAAGAACATAATAATACAATATTTGTTTGTATATAACAATAAAAATTACAATAATTAATGTTTACCTCCATTGAAGGTGTGTGAGATGGTGCATCCCCCCCTATGCATGGTGGTCTACCCATGTTGCCCTGCAAAAAAGATTAGTAATTCTTAGAAATCAGCAGCGAAATGAAAATATTTGACATGTTCTACTTAATGTTTGTATCTATACATATGGTTTTGAAAGAAAATTGTGTTGTAACTAATGTGTATATCTACAAAATTCCATCAAAATAACTCCAAAACCATAACGAAAAGAACATTATAATACAACATTTGTTTCTATATAATTTTAAAAATTATAATAATTAATGTTTACCTCCATTGAATAAGGTGTGTGAGATGGTGCATCCCTACTAGTGCGACGTGGTGGTCTATCCATGTCACCCTATGAAAAAGATTAGTAATTCTTAGCAATCAATAGTGAAATGAAAGTAATAGACTTGCCAAAAAAAAGTATTAATAATAAAGTAAATTGTATAGGTAAAACATTTATCTTAAGTTAGCCAAAAATTTGGTATAACTAATGTGTATATCTGAAAAAGAATTGACATGTTCTACTTAATGTTTATATCTATACATATGGTTTTGAAAGAAAAATTTGGTTGTACATGACCCCATGATAGTTGACATTGATTGCACTTGGATAGACATTTCATTGATCATCATCTTCATCCATGTCATCGTCATCATTACCATCATTGTACTTGTCACATTGATCATCATCATTACCACCGCCATCTTCATCACCATCATCATCATGACCATCATGACCATCTTCATCAGCATGATCATGATTGTCATCATCATCATCACTATTATCATTAGCATGACCAGAATCATCACCATCTTCATCTTCTTCATCATTGGGTAATAGTCATTTGTGATAATCATTTACTTCATCGTTGCTTCTTCAATATCTTATTCTTCCATCACATTATACTTTACTGACCTTCCTCTTGGATCATGTCTAATAACAAATGATCAACTTGGTTTGTGTGGAATGCCAAAGTAAAACACTTGCTCACATTGGCTTGGGAGAATATAGGGCTCATCTCTAACTAGCTCAAATGACCTTGTATTAATCATTGCAAATCCACTATCATGTTCAATAACTATCCTATCAGGATCATTTTGCTTTAGCCATAGCCTCTACGATTTGATGAAAAATAGAACTATTTTAAATGAATTAAAGTCATAGTCAAGTATATCATCCAAATCGTCATAGTATTGATTTTTAGATTGTTGAGGATGTATGTTAGTTCTAGACGAAATATTGGTGACCACAAAGATTGCACTTATCCCAGAATCACACATTTTCTTTGTATTGTCTGAATTTTTTATGCAAAATTTATAGTCATGGTAGTACATAGCTTTGTGGTGTTTGACCTATGATTATTGAAATATGTCAAAATTATTTGCATCAATCTGTGAGTTGATATTAAACTTATGGCTCATGATTAGTAATCTTCTGCATACCTTTGTATTTGTTAAGCCATATATTAGATCAAGTACCATTGGCATAACATTGGGATCTCCATTATGATGAGCTTCTTTAACCAATGGTGCAACACTATCCCATGTTAATGAGTGACCATTTTCTTGAGACTGTTAAATCTATACCGTCATCCAATCAAAGATTGCTTGCACTATACAAATGTAGTGCATCCCACTCACGAGCAACTATAAAGAAAAAAATTAGACCAGTTAGAAACAACTTATATTGATGATGGATAAAAATTAATAAAATACAAAAAAAAAATACTTATAATTACCTATCACTCTCTTCAATCTACCTTTCACCGTCAGGTACTCCCCTTCAAATTTTTCACTAGAGTTGGGATCCCAAATGTGATCTACATGGATATTTGTTGCAAACTTTGAAAGATATTCACTAATGTACACCATTGTCTACTATAATATATATCCTTGTACCATAGAACCCTCAGGATGTGCTCTTTGTCGAACCAAGCCCTTTATAAATTTCAAGTGCCTCTCAACCATCCACATTGACCTAGTTTGTACAGCTCCACACAATTCAATCTCCTCAACTTGATGTATGAGGTAGTTTTCGTGAGCATTGAAAAAGGTTGAAGGTAGACACTTTTGCATTTCACACATAAGCTGTAGAATTTTTCTCTTCCAATATTTTATATCTTTTTTTATCAATTTCTTTAGATGATAACTATCTAAAAGAGATTCAACACGCAAGAACATATATATGAGATTGCAGATAAAATTATACAAATCTAAGAAAAAACATTTCTAACCTCATGTATTTTTCAAGATCATATAGAACTTGTTTAATACTATTGTCAAACTCATGTGGGAGGGATAGAGGTAGGATGTACTGCAATCATTAAAAAATGATCATTTCAATAAATTATTAAATAATACAATAGATAGTACATTCAATTTTACAAATACACTATAAATAGAGAATATGACTTACCTTGACAAAAGTATGCCAATAATGTGTTTTCAACCCTAGCCCAAAATCACCTTTCTTTGATAAAAGAGTGCTTACATTTGCAGTAAATCTTGTTGGAAATTTTGTTTTTTTTATGACTTCTTTTAATGCATCACTTTGTTGCTCCA
Organism: Cupressus sempervirens; assembly: GCA_028749045.1. Classification (NCBI taxonomy): domain Eukaryota; kingdom Viridiplantae; phylum Streptophyta; class Pinopsida; order Cupressales; family Cupressaceae; genus Cupressus; species Cupressus sempervirens. Next base: position 582,361,359 of record CM053784.1, on the reverse strand, counting down.
TTAATAATCAAGGAAGGGAACTTGTATTTATGCGGTCTCCATTACAATTTGATTCAATGAAATCTTTTACTGCATGATTGGATTCATGAATGTCAGTATAAATTTTGGTAATTTTTTCTCTATCATGCTTTCCATCCAATATTTTCTATAGTGTCTCTTTTATATTCTTTCCAATATGCATAGCATCAAACAAATGCACGAATGGGAGATCCTTGTAGTATAGTAACCTACTAAATTGAGTAGGATAACTTTTCATTCCTCTAAGAAGTTGGTCATTGATGCCTTCATGACCTTCACAAGCATAAATTCCATCATTAATAAATATAAGACAATATCAAAATACAAATTTTAAACTTCAATCGACAAACTGTACATTACCTCTATGATTTAGTCGATCGTATTCCAACTTCCATAGATGAGGTGTCATTATTTGTGGCCTTGATGATGTCTCTTCTTTCCCATTAAAAAGATGTTTTTTAGTAATTTGATACTTGTGATTATTATGGAGAAAGTGCCTAAACTCATCGAACGCCTACTTTCCTAAACTTCTTGAATGATGAGATTTCATCTTTGGACCACAAACTAGAAATGCAAATTTTCCCTTTGTCTGAAGACCTAAAAGATCATGTGCAATTATCATGTGTGACTTAAGCATAAAATAGTAATGTGTAGGCACTATAAAAGACAAAAAATATGTGATCTTAACAATATAACATACTACAAAAATGAGTTAGCCCATGGGCATCATGTATTGTCCATACAAGCATTGCATAGAACTAAAATTGTCGATGTCCTATTGGTTTAGAGATGTCATACATAGTGATGCCATTCCATAACTTCAACAACTCATCAATTAGGGGCTCAATATACATGTTCATATCTTTAACTTGGTAGATTATTATGATCATTTTCATGCACTATTTATAAATTAATTTAGATAACTATTAAATAAAAAAATACTTGGCACAATCATTGATAACATTATGTGCTCCCTCTTTATGGAAATCCAAGGAGGAATGTTATTGTTAATAGAAAAAACATGCCACACTAAGTAAACAAATCTCATATCTCCAAATGGATTGACACTGTTCACTACTAATGAAAGCTTTAGATTATGAGGTTCTTCTTTAAAGTGTGACCATATTTCTTCTGTATCTTTAAATGCAGAACCATCCGCAAGCATTCGCACAATATCATCTTGACTTCTATTGAATGCATGGTAATCCATAAATTGTGCCAAGCTAGTGCACTTTAATAATCGTTGAAGACATGGAATAATGAGAATGTACCGAAGAACCTTGTGAGGCACCTTTTTGTTATTTGATTTGACTGATATCTACTAATATGACAATCAAAAAATTCTATTGCAAATTCATGTTGTTTATGATATAGGATGTGATCATTAGGATATGCATGTATTGTCTGATACTTCATTCCAATCTGATTCATAATGGTAGATAATTCTTGGTACGAATGAGAAAAAATGTTTGATGGTGGTAATAAAAACTCACCTATCAATCTACAATAACAAATATGTATTTTTAATATAATGAATAGTAATTGTATGCTAACATTGAAGATGACAAAAATGGCATACCTTAGCATACGTGACATTGCTACATTGGATAAACCATTCATAACCTTTATGTTTATCAAAAACACTATAGCCAAGAGAAGAGTTGTTTGGGAGCCTTCATATAGGGGCTTGTGTGCCTTCTCAATTAAAGGTATACCAAGACCATCTTCATCATCATTATCAGATGCACTAGTACCATCATCATGAGCCTCTTCATCACCTGCTCCAATGTCATCTTCTTCAATCATGTCCTTTGGCACATTATCATCTTCTTCTATGGGAGTGTTATCCTTAGCTTGGATATTCACACCTTCATGTTCCTCCAGTAGGAAATCCATATTTAGCAATGGAAAAATATTGTGGCCCCTTTCAACGTGACCATGTTGCCTACAATGAATCTAGGATATTGCGATTAGAATTATTTGATTCTTTAAGCCCTTACACTTTTTGCAAGGAAAATTACATTTATCAACTTTTCTTCAGAATTGAGACCACAATGTAGCCATTGTCTCACTATTTTGTTCTGGGTTCATGTTGTTAGGTGTGGTCTTTCTTCACAAAAAAATATATCTACAAATAAATTGGACATGTTGTACTTAATGTTTATATCTACACATATGGTTTTGAAAGAAAAATTTGATCTAACTAATGTGTATATTATTTGCAAAAAAACTAAAAATGTTGTACTTAATGTTTATATCTGCACATATGGTTTTGAAGGAAAAATTTGGTGTACCTAATGTGTTCTCTAATTGTAACAACACTTTTGCATTATAATAAAATGATTGTTTTGCAATTTTGAGTGCAATTCCCTAGGTCTCCAACAATCCAAAAAATAAAAAGATAGTAAACAAATGGATACAAATATTTTGGAGCAATAACTCTTAATGAGCATACCATTCAATGCATTGAATTGTGTAAAACGTAGTCATGATATAAAACTAGAAACCTGAATAAGTTCAACTACTTCATTTAGTCATAGGATAAACAATAGCATTTACATAAGAGATATAAACAATTTCAAAACTTTATTTTCCATAGATGCCTTGAATATTAAGCATAAGAGACCATGAGCAAGACTTGATGCAGAGCCCTCTACTATCACACTACTTAGTGTTGAATCATCCTCCAGGAGTGTTCCAAGGTGGTGACTCTTTATTGATAGATCTTGGATTGAAGGTGGGATTTAGAGGTTGATGAGTGAAAAAAGATTTGATAGCAAGTATAGCGGTCATCATGGAAGAGAATGAGGATACAAAATGATCTACAATAGCAATTATGAAATGGACATAACTTTCTGAAGACACATCAAAATTCAGAACTATAAAATGTTCTAGAAAGCTCTCTAAATGGAGCTTCTGTCCATATATTTTTTTTGCAAAAATAGTTTATATATAAAGAATAGTTTATAAAATAACAACAAGGGTTTCTAATGAAATTATACAAAAAAATTGAAGAAGATGGTGATCACTTTTGAAAGAAATCACCTTCACTTGGTTTTGAATGGACAATTCTCTACAAATGAATGAATAAGCTTTAAATATTTTCTACTTTTGTTGAGAGCTCCAGAACTAAAATTATTTTTGACAATTGAATCTAAATGTGAATACCAATCGTAGGGATCAGATAATACTCTAATACCAACTAATATGGAAAAATGAAAGGCAACAAAAACAAAGATTTAATACTATCAATGAAACAAAAATCTTTGTAGTATGAGAATAAATTCTAAGCATAGACAAAATTTCCAGCAAGTAAGCTACATAATTTCATTTTTCCAATCTACCTCCATAAAGTGATGGCTACAAATTAGATGGAAAATAAAAACAATTATAACCTTTTCCAAATCTCAACTTCAGATGGAAAAATATAATAATAAAACCATATACGCTTAATTTATGTTGACCTCCTAACAACTAGGAAACTAACATTTACTCTTTACTTTTGACCTTTTACATAAGAGGGATAAAACTAATAAAAATAATACTAAGCATAATATATCCTATGAATACCCTATGAATTCTCATCAGGTATAGTCATGCTACCTAGAGGGACTATTAAATTAAATATTAAATTATTTCAAAATCACACATTTGGTTCTAAAATATTCTTCATAGCACTAGTTGAAGTAGAATATGCATATAGAATAAACCATTGTATATTTATGTCAAACCATTACTTGTGTCAAATATTTTAAGACACGGTACCACATAAAAATGTGTCTGGGCTTGTACACTTGTCATTGTGTCAAATGATGTATCCATAGGAAGATTGCCAACATTCTATATGGGGTCTTGGGGGGATTATGTTGAGAGCCATAGTCTAGAATCTTTATTCCAACCTCTAGTAACATTTTATCTATACTATCACTTGCTACAAATGACAAAATTTGCAGTCTAGCTTAAGCTTTGATTGTCATCTAGCATCAAGAGAGTGCATGTTGTATTCACAATAATGAATGTGGCCCTTCATATTTTTTTTATGCCAGCAATTAGCATATTCACATTGCATGATTTTTCTATATTTTCAAAAACACAAAAATATTCTTAAAAGGTAGTGTGGTAATTCTAAGATTGCATGAGAAAGGGTATGTTATCATCACCTCTACTCTAAAACATGTCAAGTAAGTTTGTAATGTTCTTGAAAGAACATGGACAAGACTGATTGGTATAACGGTGCTATTATATATTTTTGAGAAATTAGATTTCATTTCTTAGAATCAATGTTGTTGCATTTTTCATGGTCATAGAGTAAAAGCATTTAATTTGTTACTTTTAATTTGTGCAGTCCTGGTGCTCCATTTTCCATTTTTTTTCATTTATTTTCTATATTATTTTATTTTCTTATGGGATGGGTGGAATTCTTTTTTTAAGTTGAATTCTTATCAAGAATGCAATGAAAATGCTTAGGCATGCAAAATGAATTTTTAGGCTAACATTATTTGTCTGAATTGGCCTTGTATTCCCCTTATGCCAATTTGCTAGAGAATATTTGTGCATTCCATTTTTTAGCGAAAGAAAAGATTTCCTTGATTGAATGAAAATTCATGTATGATTTAAATGGTATGAAAGACCTGTAGTAATCTTTGGATGAGCATTTTATAGTGATTGCGGTCGCATTTCAGACTTGTAGTAGTAATAAGACTCACTATTTTCAAGGTACTAATGTTTTGATTTTATTCCCAAGATCATACTTGATTTTGATTATAGTGTACTATTCAAATGCCACAATAACCTAATTTTGTGAATGGTAGTAGGGTAAAAGAACAAATATGTGTCACTGTTTAGGATATCAAACCCTGTTTTGGTCAAATCTTATTTCTCTATTAAAATTCAATTTTTTTCAAAAACAAAAAATACCTTTTTATAGATCTCAGTTTCAATATCATCATTATATAAATTTACGAGTATTTTGATTAGTTATAATATGTTACAATCTCAAAATATTATAAGTCGATATTTCAAAATTTTAGAAGATGCTCCCTTACAAAAGGGAAAAAATAGTATATCATATCAAAAAATTAAAAAATCATATTTATCTCTAGAGGAGAGAATCCTCTTCAAGAATATGTACTTTTTGTTCAATAAGGTATAGATTTGATAGGGAAGTTTTGATGGGAGGAAAAAATTGTTAGATTCTGATAAGGTTGAACTTGAGTACTTATAACAAAGAAAATATACATCAAAAATAATTATTTCTTTTTTTGTTCCCTAGCTATACATGTCATCTATAAGATATTTTCAAATTAGAACAAAAAAAGATGATTTGCATATACTTCTTTCATGGGAACTACACCCTATATTTTTTACAGTTAAAAAATAGGCTTCAAAATAAAATAAAATGAATAAATTCTTACTCCAAAAAATTATTAAAAATATAGGCATAAAATTCATCGAATTCTACACATTTCATCAATTTACATCATCTTCATATTCTAAACACAAATATCATTTTTTTGCCATTAATGTTGAACTGTCGCATTTTGATATCTTCTTTCTTTATAAAAGGTGACATAGGTTTGTGCTTTTATCTAGTATGAGGGGCATATATATTTCAATTTGGCATGAATTAAATGTTTTTTCATAGTTATGTATTTTCTATTGATAATCTAATGAATAAAACAAATTAGGTTAGTTAGTGTGAGCATTTATTTATTGGCTTGGGCTTGAGGATATAGAAGGCTTGACATGTCTCAAGGACTTTCTATGACCCAAGTCTTGGGTCTCCATGACTCATTTGGCATGGTTTACCTAGGGACTTGTAGATTCTGGGTGAGTCTTATAATTCTTCTCAAAAAGTTACATTTTAGCTATGTCAAAAATCAAGATCAAATGATCTATCACACAATAGGTAGGTTCCTTCAATAGCAATGCCAAATTCAAACAAACATCTTTGTGGAAGTTGGCAATGAAAATTAAGCTGGATCCCTTTGCACATTACTTATTCTAAAATGCTTTGCCAAATGTTACAATGCAAGGTGTTTTTATTCTAATTCATACAACAATGCCATTGAACTTCCTCTTTGGTTTGACTGTTACTTAGATTTTGAAATTCAACTACTCAAAATATACTTAGATAGCCATATTGTACTCTTATTTATTGTTCAGGTGGATCAAGGTTTCTATGGTTTATAAGTTAAGTGATTATTTTGTATCATTATGAAAACTTGAAGGATAATGAAAGGAAAATGGAAATAGAGCCTAAAACAGTGACAATCAAACATGGTTGTACAATTCTAAGAAAAAAGTTATTTCAAGCATGAAATTGTGAATCTATTGTTATCAATGTAAAACAACAGTGATCTTACATTAAAATATTAAACATTGATATTAGCTTATTGAAGATCCCAAAAAAATTAGTTAATAAAGATTTTTAGTTCTTAAAAATCAGTGAGAAAGAGAGAATCTATCATGGTTGTGTTAATGTTAGAAATTGATAATACTAGGGGGGGGGCGGGGGGTGTGAATCAGTATTTTCAATCTTTTTTCCCACAACTAAATTTTATTAATTACTTTTCCACATGCATTAAAGAGAGAACCAATAGTGCAAAACAAAATAAACAACCATACAAGAGGAGAACTCATAACACCATAATTTTTTAACTAGGGAAATCTTGGCCAAGTGAAAACCCCAATGGGGATGGAACCTACAAGATGATTCACTATATAAAGGATCTAGTTAAGGATATTGACCTTGTTAGGAGTCTATGAAAAATGTATAGTGTCTTGAGTCCATGTTAGGAGACTAGGCCTTGTTAGAAGCCTCAACCCTATTAGGAGTTGGTAGATCATATAAAAATGTGTGCAAGAAGAGTCCACTGCCCTAATATGCAACTATACAATAAGTTCTTCAAGAAATAAGAATAAATATAGTACTGAAATACTTGTTGTACTTTGCAAATCTTATGATTGTCAATTCTTCATACAAAGAGTGAATGTGCTTATATCAATCAACATCATATCTCGCATGACCTTGCTTTGTATCATAAATCATAACAATGTATTCACTTATCACTTGTATTTCACAACATTCACATTACTTAACAATTGTTGGTTACACATGTATTTCACAATATCACATTACACCTAACTTCACAAATGAAGTTCTTTATTTATACCAAACATATTGGTAAATTCTTCCTTAGTTGGCTCACATATCATTCTTAGAGTTGACTCATCAATAAATAATAATTAAAACAATTATTCAAGTAATTTAACACATTCTGTTGACATGCTCTGTTCTACACTGTATTATCACTGCATCATTGTTTCCTTCATAACTTGAACTCAATTGATCGTATGAACATGCGCACTAGTATGCATTATCAGTATGACATTATGCATCTTTGGTTAACTGTGCAAGAGAATATTCCAAAAGAATCTTCTACTATCAACAAATTTGACATGTTGCTGTAACACTATCTAATAATTAGACAATTTTCCTTCACAAATAATCAAGACTAATCTACAAAACAACTATGTTTCCATAAATGACAACCATATAACTTACCTTATCTAATTTATTGGTCATATTTCCAACAATCTCCCCCTTTGGCATTGATGGCAACATTTTGGAAAAATTGGCTAAGTTCCAAACATGCTATCATACCAATAAATAAATAACCATAACACAAAAATAAACATTGTATTCATGTTTTGAGAGGATTACATCCCTTATAAGTCTGATTAAAAAGTTTTCTTAAAGAAAAGCTTACTACTATACTTCAAAATATAAATATTAGTTACACTTTTCCTTATTTCTCCCCCTTTGACATCAATGACAAACGTGCCAATGAAAGGAAAAGAGAAAGAAATCTCAAAAACTACATCAAAACTTGGAAAAACAATCACTGAAGTTGGTCTTCAACTACACAAAGTGTTTCTTCCAACTATTTTTTAGTGCATTAGATACACTGATTAGCACACATAATGCATATGTGGCTAACCCTATTGCGTTCAAATCTATAGGAACAAATTTTTCATATGAGGTATTTGCTACCAAGCATTCCTCTAACTAATTTTATAGTAGTCTTACCTATGGGAACAAGTGATCTCTTAAAAGTGTGAATCTTTTCATAACTTTCTCCTTTTTTGTGTGTAAATCCTTGATGGATGTATGCCAAGTTGCACTTAGCATAAGCCTATTTTCCTTCTTCTATACACTATCTTAATGCCTTAATACATGTATTCAAAGTTTCTATATCATTCCTTATATTAATACACATGGTATTAAGGAGTTTACCATCATGCTCTATTTGCACTTGAATTGTAGCCACATTAGAAAGTTTTGAGAACTTATTATCAAAAGCTTTAAACAAAATTGTTGCACGCTGTTGAATATTAGTAGGTGTGTCAAAAGGGCTTACTATATTTTCCATTCTATCTAGAACTGAATTCAAAGTCTTTTTAATGGACTTGATTAATTTCTTCTTCTCATGAAATTTACTCAAGGGAGATATGAGATTTTGCGCTTCATCTTCTTCATCTAACTAAACTATTGCTGTTGTTGTTTAAGTAGGTAGTATGGAGGGTGTTGTTGCTACTGCTGCTAAGGGCACACTTGAAGTAGCTACTTTAATGCTAGATTCAATTTTCTCTGTAGAAGGTGCATCATCTTCCTTTGGCTTTTGATCTTTTTCTTCATTAGATGAGCTATTGTAATCCATAATATTGCCAACAATGCTACCACCAAAATCTTTGAATGGGTCCTCAGTTCTGTCAACTATCACATTGGTGTTATTTTCTTGCATAGATTCACTACCAATGGTGATATGGGGTGAATCATTGGAAATTGGTGTTCTAGTTGGTCACTCAAAACTATGAGGTGGACTAACTATTGTAGGACTTGCTTCCTCTATCTACATACACTCCTTAGACTCCTTAGGCATAGAGCTTGCTTTCTCTAGTTGCACACTCTTTTCTAACATAGGGCTTGTCATTTATGGTTGTGCACTCTTCTTTGGCATAGTAGTCATGTATGTGACTATTTCCTTTTGAGTTTCTTTATTTACTTTTTCATAATTTCCTCACATGAGGAGAATGGATCTCTTTTTATTCTTTAGTAGTGGTGCTATACCTTTCAAAATTTCTATTAAATCTTCCTCATTATTTATAGTACACAAATTTTTCACCATATTAATTTTTATTTGTTTGTCTTCCTCTATCACTCTTCTTTTTCTATTTAACAATCTATTGTATAGATCTTCTAGTATTTGACCTCTTATACTATCAAACCTTTTAGCTTTAAGAATCATATTCCTAAATAAAACATTCTCTAGTTGTCTCCTATCCATATTATTGTACAAATCATATTACTTATTTAATTACACAAAATTAATATCATTAATTATTTGCATGTTGAGATTCTCTACCTTGGGTTTCTATGCCTTTCGTCTGGCTGAGGTCTTTACTTCCTAATCAGTTGGCTCTACTGGTAAGTCACCAATTTCTTCTTCAGATTTAGAAGAACTAATCTGCAAGGTTCTTCTCTTCTTGCTTGGACCATGTGTAGTCTACTTGACTCTCTTCTTAGGAGGGGTGGTCTTTTCCAATCTGGTACACTTCTTAGGTGCATGCACTTCCTTAGTCTTCACTGGATTCTTTGGAGGTTGCGCACTTGTCTAGGTATAGTAGGTGCTTGCACACTTGTCTAGGCAACTATGACCTCTTCAGTAGGTCTAGCCACTACAATGGGTGTAGGGGTCAATAGCTTAGATTGACCATTGGTCTTCATTTCCATGGCTATCCCTTTCACCTCATCAAATTCCTTTCTTGTCATTCCTAATTACTTCAAAATAGAATCAATCGCCTTTTCCACCTTCTTCTTAAAATCCTTGATTATTTGAATTGTTTTAACTTCATTCATCTTTTCAATATATGTCCCCCATCTGGGACATTTAGAATCAACTTCTGAGTGAAGGATTATCTACACATACCCTTTAATCATCTCCTCACTCATTTCATAACCCATAGGTTCAATAAATTTAACTCAAGGAACTACTACCTCCATACAAGTGAAATCTATTTCTACCATGAAGCACAGTTCATCCTTGTATTTTTTCACTAGTGCAGGAGGTATTCTATACCTTTATTTCATTTCTACTTGGAAAGATTTCATTACTCTATCAATATCACTATCTTTGACTATTTCAATTCTGGCTCTATATGCATGAGTGATTGTTTGCATTGCACACTCACTTCCATCCCAATTTGTGATACCAAGAAACTTCTTAATTATGTTGAAGAATATATGAGTCAATAGGGATTCAAACCTAAATATTGCACTCCTATACTTCTTGATTCTTGATATATTGTCCAACAACTGTGTTCGAATAATGTCACATAGATTAACATCTTCACCTTTTACTGCTAGGTAGGCTGCATGAAGGAATCCTACTGGAACTGAACCTATCCTTGATCTATGATTGAATTTGTATCCCAAAATTTTTCTAATCAGTCTCACTCTATCATTTTGAATGTTGTTGACCTTCATGTTTCTTCCATCCAAACATGTGTTGAGATTTGTCTCAGTTATTTTGTACACATTCTTAATATTCACTGGATTACTTCCTTTATTACTAAAACCTGTGACCTTGTGAATTAGGTGATTATCAATACATATGATAGAATATTCTAGCCATAGAAGATCATCATATACTCTACTCAAAATTATCCTTGTCCATTCATGATTGTCGAAGTCTGTGTAGAACATATGTTTAACTAGGTTAGGTTGTTCTAGATATCCATATTCTAGTTTTAGTGACAAATCATTTCTACACATTTTCTCCAGTTCCTTATGAATCTATGTATCACCTATGCTTTCAATTTTTCAATGAATATAACCTCTTATATCCTCAGTGTGAAGAACCATTTTTGGAACTTGCAAAAATGCTCCAATTGGGTCATCAAGCAAAGAGACAAATGGGTGTTTCTTGAAATTGTATCTAGATCTATTGCTCACATTAAAAAATTCTTCTCTTACCAATTCTGAAAGATTATGCTCAAAAAATTTATAAAATACCTTAACTTCACATATTAGGGTTTTCAATGACTTCACATGTCTACATACCTCTTTAACACTTCAAATCTTGCTTTGATCTCACACTCAGATTTCACACAAACAAATGTTGTATGCAAATAAATTTGCATCCTTTAAATCTTTCATAATCTATACTTTGCATTAAATTCATATCTACCACTAGCTTAGTATATTGTCTTTGTATAATGGAGAGGTTATTCTTCTGATATATCCTTATCCTGATCATATTAAGAAATGCACACTTCATTGTAGACTTCTCTCAATGTCTAGTACATACTATTTACTGTGCAACCCATGATATTTTCTCTAACATTAATTATCAATAATTGATGCTCTATTTCACTGAGAATGCTTAATTTTGGTAGGAGGAGTCACAAACAATAAGTGACTTTATTGTCTTGTTAGTTACATTAGGATGAGATTCTTTCTAAACTGTGTGAGAACTTCCAACTTCTCTTGCTTTTACAAATGTTTCCTTAAATTCTTTTGTCATCTTCTTGGTTTCTTCCTTCAGATTGTCATCATTTCTCTATTGTTCCCTCTATGATTCTGATTCCTATTAAGGTTTCTTCTATCCATTCTACAAAACTTTTTTGTGTGTCCAAAGTTATTACATAATTGCATAGAGGTACATTCCTTCTTGGTTCATTATTCTAGTTGTTAAATGCTCTGCAATTCCTTGCTATGTGTCCAAGATTGTTGCATCTTTAACAAATAGTCTTCTTTCTCCACTTTCATTTCTATGAGATCTTCTTCTATTGCTTACATGGTTAGTTTTCCTAGACATTCTACTATTTACATTGTTACTATCAAATTTAGGTTTCTTACAGTCCACTTCATAATGTCCATATCCATGACAATTATGACAATAAAAATTTGAAGTAGGTTAGAAAAACTTACCTTTTCAATCATCTTCAATATGCTTAAGTTCATCACACTGAGCATGAGATTCCTTTCTTTTGTTATCCTTATCTTGATCAGATTCTGAGTACCATTATCTTTGTCTTTAGATGTATGATATTTTTTTCTTAGATCCTTCTTGACTTGAGGAGTATTAGATTATTTTCTCTCAATAGATTTCTTGGTAGATTGTCTAAGAAAGAATCCAAGTCCAGTCCTATCATAACTAGGTTTTTGTATAGATATTTTTTCTTCAATATTTTTACTGCTGGTATATAAATTTTCAAGTTTCTATTTATTTTGCACCAACTCACCTTTCACAATAGTGTTTCATTTCTCTAAATTTGCATGCTCTAACTTGATAGATTCCAATTCAGACGTTACCTTGCTTAACTAGGATCTTAGGTTTGCATTTTCATCTTTAATTTCAAAGTCATTCTTTCCTCCATTTTTCTTAAGACTTAGCTTAAGTTCAACTATTTCTAACTCATGTTTTAGGATCTCATTCTCTTTCTTTAGATCTTCAATATCATCATCACTATTTTTCTCACTAGGTCTTTTTTGCTTCAAACCATCTATCTTGTATTTTAGTTCACCAATGTAAGCTTTTGCATCTTTGTATCTATCTTTTAAGGCCATCTCTTTCATTTATAATTAGATCAATCTATTCAAGATTTTCTTCAAGATTCTTCTTCAAGTGTTCCGTATTTGTAGGGATCTTATTCAAGCTATTAAGCCTCTTCTGAATAAGTAGGCTTTGATACCAATTGTTAGAAATAAATAATACTAAGAGGGGGGTGAATTAGTATTTTCAATCTTTAAACCCACAACTAAATTTTATTAATTACTTTTCCACATGCATAAAAGAGAGAACCAATAGTGCACAAAAAAAAAAAAAAACTATACAAGAGGAGAACTCATAACACCATATTTTGTTAACTTGGGAAACCCTGGCCAAGGGAAAACCCTAGTGGGGATGGAACCCACAAGATGATTCACTATATAAAGGATCCGGTTAAGGATATTGACCCTGTTAGGAGTCTATGAAGAATGTATAGTATCTTGAGTCCCTGTTAGGAGACTAGGCCTTGTTAGAAGCCTCAACCCTGTTAGGATTTTCTTCAACCCTATTAGGAGTTGGTAGATCATATACAAATGTGTGCAAGAAGAGCCCACTACCCTAACATGCAACTATACAATAAGTTCTTCAAGAAATAAGTATACATACAATACTGAAATACTTGTTGTACTTTGCAAATCTTCTAATTGTCAATTCTTCATGCAAAGAGTGACTACACACATATCAAACTACATCATATCTCACATGACCTTGCTTCGTATCATAAATCATAATGTCGCATTCACTTGTCACTTGTATTTCACAAAATTCACATTACTTCACAATTGTTGGTTACACATGTATTTCACAATATCACATTACACCTAACTTTGCAAATGAAGTTCTTTACTTATACTAAACATATTGGTAAATTCTTCCTTAGTCAGCTCACATATCATTCTTAGAGTTGGCTCATCAAGAAATAATAATTAAAACAATTATTCAAGTCATTTAACATATTCTGTTGACATGCTCTGTTCTACACTGTATTACGACGGCATCATTGTCTCCTTCATAACTTGAACTTGGTTTATTGTATATATGTGCACACCGGTATACATCATCAGTATGACATCATGAATCTCTAGTTAACTATGCAAGAGAATATTCCAAGAGAATATTCTACTATAAAAAAATCTATCATGTTGATGTAACATTGTCTAATAATTAGACAATTTTCCTTCACAAATAATCATGACTAATCTGAAACAAAAATATGTTGCCATAAATGAAAACCATATAAATTACCTTATCTAATTGATTGGTCATATTTCCAATAGTTAATATGTGTCAGACAATGTTATGGTGTCATTGTTATAAAGATGTTGTCACAATGTCACACAGAATGATTGTGAAGAGGGACAAAAGAAATACCAAGGTAGAGGGTATCATGGAGAAGATTAGACCAGATCTAAGATATATTAGATTTCTCTATCAATGGTAAAATGATTTGAGTAATTTTCCATCTAAAAGAGCACAGTTATTGTCAAAAAACCAAGAGCATCATTGAAAAACACAAGAGTGAGCAATCATAGTAGTCAAAGGGGTGATAGGCATGGTGTTAAAAGTGAATAAGGGAAAACTTTGATAGGGTATTCACATGGGATATAAAGATGAAAATGATTTATAATATGTTTAAATATAGTGTTAGCCACTACCTTTAATAGTTTAAAGTCAAAAGATCATGAGGGGTAGTAAAGATGATTAAAGGTAGAGAACAATACTTTTTTGACAATGAACAAAAGATTTTTAGGATAGTGTTACTGAACTAAATACTAGATGACAATATTCAAATATGCAAATTAGTTTCAAAAGACCCTAAATCAGTCATAACCATGATACAATATAATTATACAAGTATCACTACTCCCTAATATATGGTGAGTACATTGTAGGAAATTTTTTATTTATCATTTCATATTTCTTTGCATTTTCATTTTGTAGTGAACATGGTTCCAAATGGCATGGGTGGAGAATGATTTTGGTTTCTATTGTAGTTTAACTACCCCTTTTCCATGGATATGTATACCTTCTTATTATAATTATGAGATAACATAGTTACTAAAGCTTATCTGCTAATACAATTCTTTCTTCTATTGGATTCTAATGCAAAACTAAAGGCAAAAAAAAATTATTATTAAGAAAATCATTTCAAGGTCTCAAAAGTTTGATTGCATATAGGTTTCATTGATTGAATTATCACATGGGATTTCCTTATGCCCTAATTTTTCAATTCATTTTCTTTAATGCATTATTGAGCATCATTTTTTTTCCTCATGAATTATGAAGAAGCTTACATCTAGCAAGCCCTTCAAATGGGAAAAAAGAGACACTGCCAGGGTTTGACAAAATTTTATCTAGATTCCTCCAAGTCTTGTATAAGACCTTTACATCAGATAACATATAGATTGAAGTCAGGAGTCCTACAAGTACAATTGGTGGAAAAAGTTTGTTTTTAATCATCCATAGTGTTGGTGGTCCTTTTATTTTCATTTGTATAGAATAAGAAAAAGAAAAGTTGCTTCTATTTTTAATATTTATTCACCTAATGTTTGAGATATTCTGTGGCTTGCAAGGCAAGTTCAACATCTGCAAAGATTAAAGAAACTGCTACTTTTCTAGGAACTTCAAGAAATTATCCCTTCATCAAAGGTCAAAGTGAAAATGATACAATGGGTGCTTTGGCATTGGATCTTTATGAGGAATTTTACATAGGTAAGCTGCCTAATTATCTATTAACTCCTTGAAAATTAAATTTATGTGGAGGGTCCAATTTGAGATCAAGTACAAATTATGTAATTGTCACTATGATCAGACTTGTTTCTATCTAGTTATCAATGTTCTTTTGCTTGTAAATGGATTGTTTTGTGCCCTAACATTATTTGGGTATGGAAAATAATAAATCTAATTTCATTTGAACCTATTCTCATGTCTAGTTGTGAGTCACATAAAAGATCCACTACATTTTCCATAAACTTTGATAACCTTGCCTCAAAAAATTCCTTCATGCTGCTTAGCTATCAGCTATCCTTGTACCTATATTTTTGTAAGCAATGGACTCCTTGAAAAAATTCCATTCCATTTCCACCACTCCCTTGTTGTAAACCTAATTCCCTACCTTCCAACTAGAGTGATTTTCCTAATGATCTCTCAAATGAAAGTTGCTGACTACAGAGTACAAGTCTAGAAACTATCATCAAAATGAAACTCACATCATTAAAGGATAGTTGTTTAGGAAGAATCTAATATTAGTAAAATGGATTGTTGGATGAAATATTTCCTATTTACCAATATTTATTGAAGGTATGTTGAATATAGGGTAGTTGCAAATATTTGATGATCAATTGATCATGTAAACATGCTTATGTGCTGACAATCAAACTAATAGGAAATTTCTTCTAATGAAGTAATACTCAATATGAAATAAGATTGTTGTCAAACCAACATGAAGGGGATAAGGACCTGATATTAGAATGATTTCCTACATGTTGTACCTTGAAAGGTACAATAGGTAATGAAGGATCATGGTGATAGGGTCTAGAATATGAAGGTAGTAACTTGCTGCATTGTAGATTATTAATGATTCTTAGTGTGATCAATTACTAATTATAGTTAAGGACACTAACTTTTGAATTCCTATTGATGTATTGGAAGAATATAATGCTGATGGAATTGGTGAGTTGTTGAGTATAGAAAAAAGGTAATTTCTTTGTGAATAGTTAATAGTATGTGTAGATTGAAATGATGAAATCCCAAGGTCTAGGATATGATATGGAACATTTGAAAGAGCTTACTTGTGATTTGATCCTAGACCATAGTTAATGATTTTATAATCATGAGACAATCTCAAGAGTTGTTTTTGACCTTATTAGAACTAGTCAAGGCTATACATAAAATTATCTTATACAAATCTTATTTTGGTTTTGTATCCCCTTACTGATTATCTCTAATTAGTAATTCATGTTGCTAAGAACATAATATTATATTGCTACAAAATGTATCTAGTAATGATGGAAATGAATGAATTCTGAAAATAAATTAATGGGTGCATGCAAGGTAAGTTTTTAGAGCTTGTATGAATAACGACTTGAAATGAATCAAGCATGGTATGGAAACTTCCTCAAACAAAATGCACTATCCAACCTATGCTTGATGGGAGTGAGATTATTGATTCTCTAGAGTCCCTCAACCTTATGTTTAGGAAAATGAAAAAAGTACTATTATATTGCATTTCCTTTGTAGGTTTTGGAACTCACTCGTTACCTTCAATAAATATTGACACTTTCATGGAACTCGCCCCTTACCTTTCAAGATCCCCTTATTTTTTGTCCACATGGTTGAGAATTCTCTGTCGGTGACTTAGCACCTTTAAACATAAACTTGTAATGTCTATAAATAACACCATTAGTTATGCATTCTAATTGCAAGGAAGAATGACATAACCTTCTTCTATACTCCATCCATCAAACTATTTATGTATATAGTTAAATCATTATCAAAGTCTTTAAATAATAAACTACTTCTTTTGATAAATAAACTTTTTAAATCTGACTGTTACTTAATTTTGATAGTATGAATACTGATTAGTTGTTAAGAAGAAATTGCAAAGTCCTTTTCCCTCTAGTTAGAAATTAATTAATTCAATGCAAATCCATTGGCAGGTACAAAGAAAATGACTAACATCTTTTTGCTAAACCAAGTTGTACATAAAAATCATTTTGAAATGTAGAATTCAACATGTGTCCAAGTTCTTTAAAGTTCTATATAGACAAAAAATTATACCTTGTATGACATTTTAGACATGCTCTAACTATTGTAATTAGAATTTCTAGAGTTTAAGAGTAGAATCGTCCAAGGACAATGGAAGAGCTAAAGATTTTCATAGAGAAACAACATTAAACATACAATATAAACAACTACAATTGGAAGCATTATTTTCAAGCACAAAACCTTCCCCTATGTACATGCTTCAAAATTGATAGAATTATTAAATGAAAAGTGAGAAGGTACCAGAGATGAGATGGTATTGTTTTGGCAGCATGAATGTAATTTGTGAGCTTTTAAATCCAATTGGAGCAGCATGAATGCAATTGGAAGGAACACTAACCTGTAATGGATGCAGAAACATTTAATCTTCCTCCAGTGATTGATCACTACAAAATGAGCCCCAGTATTACCTGCGATCACTATAAAATGAGCCCGAATGAACCCATTATTAGCCACAATCAAAATGAGTCTACAAAATGAACCTAGTATTAGCTACAATCACTACAAAATGAGCCCTAAAATGAACCAAGTATTAGCCACAATCAAAATGAACCTAGTATTAGCTGTAATCACTGCAAAATGAGCCCTAAAATTAGTTGCAAATTTCCATCATAGCCAACATGGGAATGAAATGATAAGATTAGCTACAAATTTTTCTTATAGCCCAATTTTTCTTATAAGCCCATTTTTCTTATAGCCCAATTTTTCTACAAGCCTGATGCATGATGCATGAAATAACATTCTATAAACCCAATTTTTTCTTTTTTATGACCCAAGTTGTTCAAAATTTTGACCAACTTGGGAAAAATCAAGATATTTTCAACTTAGGAAAACTTAAGTTGGTCAAAATGTAGACTAAAGCAAGTATATAATTTTTATTTTCTACCAACGTGGGAATGAAAACAAAAAAAAGAAGTATTCATAGCTTTGGTTTAAAATTTTGGTAGAAAAACAAGTGCAAATGTACTAGTGTTGTACATGACAACTTTTCTTCATGACTAACCATTCCTATAAATAGGAAATTAAGATATTTTGCTGCTCATTTTTCATCATCCAATTTAGGGTTCAGATGGATTAGCTAGGATACAATGTATCTACCCCATATCTCATATCTCTTCTAGAAACTTCTCCAATAATCCACTTTGAATTCACCTAAAAATGGTTTACCTCAAATTCTATGCCACTAGCTCATCAACATTATCTTCCACCTAGTTCACAAAATCCAAGAAAACAAAATTGTTGGCTCAGATTCTTCGAATCTTCGATCTTTTAAATAATACATTAGCTCAATATTATCAACCTTCTAATACTCAAAATATATTACATTTCTCGGCATCCATTGTGAAATTACTTAGCATGATCTAAAGTTTTCTAGTGCTCAACATCAACTAAACTTTATACTAGAATGAACTTTTACTCGGCTCCAACTAATTTTCTACTTGACTTGTACTAAATTTTCTCAGCACCTACTATCCACTTGGTAAAGCTTAGCAAAAAAACTTTGTGTAACTTGTTCTTCTAAACTTTCTAAGTGTAACCAACCTTTGTAAGCTTAAGTAGATTATCAATACATCATGTTTTCACTATCTTAATGGATTCTTGTACTTCATTACATAATCATAACTCAATCTTTCCTCTAGGGTCTATTGTTACATCTTTTGATCAAATCATCTTCATCAATCAACTAAGTGATAGTACTTGAGTCTTATAAGTAGTTGTCTTACCAGCAAATAGCAGGCTTGACATCAGTGACAAAATAATTATTGAAACACAATCTTGTTCAACAATCTCTGTCTTTCAATAATCTCTCTCAAAAATGATCTTTTTAATTAGTTTTCAACAATCTCCCTCTTTGGCATTGATGGCAAACCAAACTAATCAACCAAATCAACCAAATGTTAAACATTTGTGTTCAACCAAACTGACTAGGTTAAAATAATAAGACAATACCAAAAAGAAAACTTGTATTGATATCTCTCCCTCTATCAGCAACTTCCATTTTTTGATTAAGTTACAAAATTCTTTCTTATAAATCACTCTTACTCTATCTCCTGTTGACTAGGTAGATTAGGATTTCTCTCTTTTTCTTATATCCTTTTCAATGTCTTTAACAACAATCTCTTGATATCTCTTTCTCAGCATTTATACTAGCTTGATCTATTTCCTTCTTGATCAGTAAATCTCTCCCTCTATGATTATGCATACTGGCTTGATTAATAGAATATCTCCCTTTGACAAAAATGCCAAAGACATATACCAAAAACTTGTCATCTTAAACATGCAGATATAAACTATTTTGGATTTCTTCAGTTTCTCCCTTTGTCACCTTGCTTGTGACTAATTTGAATTTTTAGCTCTTTGATTACTTAGGTAGTTCCTAAAGTAAGATCCACTACATCAATGTGTAACATATGAACATTAGCTTGTTTGATGTAGGGCACTCCTCTTGTTACTTAGATAGCCTTTGATAGGGGTATCACCCCTAGTTTACCTCTTAGATACTCATGACAATCCTTAGGTAATGCTTTTGTGAAGATATCAACAATTTTATCCTTTGTGTTAACATATTCCTTCTTCACCTCTTTGTCTTGAACTAACTCTCTCAAGAAATGATACTTGATTGCAATGTGCTTAGTCTTTGTGTGCATTACTGGATTCTTTGATATGTTGATAGCACTTGTATTATTACAATAAAGTATCACGAATTCTATGATTTATTCCTTCATTCCTTTGAGTATCTATTTGATCCATACAATGTTTGGGCAATTTATAGTAGCAACAACATATTCAACTTTAGTAGTAGATTGTGAAGTACAATTTTTTTTCTTACTAGTCCATGTAACTAGTCTCTTACCTAAGAAAAATTCTCTTCCACTAGTGCTCTTTCTGTCATCAATGTTTCCATCCCAATTAGCATCAGTGTAGGCTCTCAATTCAAATTTTTCATTCTTCTTGTAGTATAGACCAAGTTCTTCTGTTCTTTTTAGATATCTCATTATTATTTTCATAGCCATTAAATGATTCTCCCTAGGATTAGTAGAGAATCTTGCAACTATCCCTACAGATAATGCAATATCAAGTCTGCTATGTACTACATATTACAATTTGTCAATCATAGACTTGTATAATGTTTGATTCACCTCAACAAAATCACCATTCTTTGATAACTTATGTCCTGTCACCAAGGTGTACTTACTAGTTTGGAATCCTCTAATCTAAAAAAATTCAATATTTCTTTGACATATTTTGACCGAGTGATGTATATACCATATTTTATCTAACATACTTGCAAACCCACAAAAATTTGATCTCTCCAATCATAGACATTTCAAATTCTTGCTACATCTGATTTGCAAAATCCTTACATAAAGCATCTTGACCTCCAAATATGATATCATCAACAAATATTTCAAATAAAAAAATACCTTTGCCTTTCTTTGTCTTCATGTAAAGATTATTGTTATCATCAGTCCTTTCAAATTCAATCTTCACAAGATAATTATGAAGTCTCTCATACCATGCTCTTGATGCTTGTCTCAAACCATATAGAGCTTTGTGTAGTTTACATACCATGTTCTTATTGTTAACATCAACAAAACCGTCTGGTTATTCTATGTAAACTTCTTCCTCTAATATGTCATTCAAAAATGTAGATTTAACATCCATTTGATAAATTTGGAAACCTTTGTATGCAAAATAAGCAAGTAGAGTTCTTACTCCTTCCAATCTAGCAATAGAAGAAAATGTCTCTCCATAGTCAATTCCTTCTTCTTGTGCATATCCCTTGCAAAATAATTTTTCTTTATTCCTTGCGATTTTAACATTTTCATCTAGGTTGTTTCTAAATACCCACTAGGTACCAATCACATATTTGTCTTCTGGTTTAGGAACTAGACTCTATGTTTTGTTCTTCTCAATTTGTTCAATCTCTTCTTCCATGGCTTTGTACCATTCAACATCTTCCAATGCATCTTTTACTAATTTGGGTTCCTTCATGCTTAGCAAACATGTTTCACTTCTCAATCTGTTTGTTGTCATTAGTCTAACATTTTTATCTCCAATGATTGCGTAGTAGGATGATGTCTTTTGACATATTTGGACAATCTTGGCTAAACTCTAGTTTCTTCATTCTATCTTTTAGCTTTAGAATCACTATATATATCTCTATCAGGTATCTTAACATCTCTTTCATGTGTACTAATCTCAGAATTAAAATGTGCTTCTACTTCATTCTATAACTCAACATCTGAATGTACCTTGGTTCTTGAATGTAACTTGACATTTATAGAGTGTGACTCGATAGTTACTATAACTTGTTGTTTATTTGTGACTAGATTTGCAACATCTTCTTCAATAGGCATTACTTCATAAAAGTATACACATGATTTTTATTCTTTTGGTTCTTTCATAGGTTCAGCCTCATACACTTTTGTATATTCATCAAAGTTCACATTTTCACTTTCCACAATTTTGTTAGTGTTAGTATTCAAACACTTATAAGCTTTACTTCTTGTGGAGTATCTCAAAAATATACCTTCTTCACTTTTTCAATCAAGTTTACCATTCCTAACATCTTTAAGAATGTAACACTTACTTCCAAATACCTTAAAGTATTTTACATTGGGTGAGTATTCATACCATAATTCAAAAGGTGTTAAATGAGTACTTTTCTTGATTTTCACATGGTTCAAGGTATAGACAGTTGTACTTATAGCTTCTCTCTAGTATTTTAAAGCAACATTCTTCTCCATCATGAGTGTTCTAGCATAGTCCATTATAGATTTGTTCTTTCTTTCATCTATTCCATTTTGTGGAGGGGTTCTAGGGGAAAATGTTTATCTTTTGATTTCTCTTTCATTACAAAACATCTCAAATTCATTTGATGTGAATTCTCCTCCCCTGTTAGATCTCAAACACTTTAGATGTTTACCTATTTCCTTTTCAACTCTTGCTAAGTACCACTTAAACATTTGAAAAGTATTAGATTTCTATTTTAGAAGCATAACTGTCATCATCCTAGAATAGTCATCAACAAATAGCATTATGTACTTATCTCCCTTGTAGCTTTGCACATTAATTGTTCCACACAAGTTAGTATGAACAATCTATAGTATTCCTTTAGAGGTATAAGTTTTACTCTTAAAACTTGACTTTGTCATTTTGCCTAATTGACATTTCTTGCACATTACATTATCAGGCTTCTTCAACTTAGGTAAACCTCTCACTTTCTTCATGTTATTGATACTAACCAAGTTATCAAAATTAACATGACATAACCTCTTGTTCCATAGCCGTACATCATCAAATTTTACAAAAAGACAAGTAGCATCCTCTATATCAAGATAGAACATATTACTTCTAGTTTGATCACCCTTTCCAATTAGTTTTCCATTTGTGTCATATATCTTAGCAATCTTGTTTTCACACTCAACCTTACATCCCAAATTGTTTAGTTGTGACATACTCAAAAAATTATAGTTAAGTCCTTCAACATAGTAAGCATTGTCACATAAAATCTTATCTGTGAGTTTGATAGAACCTTTTTGTTATATCAAACATGGTGCATCATTACCAAATCTTACACTACTTCCATCATAACAATTTAGGGTAATGAACTTACTTTTGTCTCTAGTCATGTGATGTGAACATGCATTGTCAATGATACATCTATCATTCTTGTTTACACAAGTCACAAGTGTAGTTGCCTCATCTTCATCAGATTCATCCTTCATTACAACATATAAAACCTCATCATCACGTTAATCATAATCATCCCTTGTTTCCTCTTTAGTAATGTAGCAAGATGTCTTGCCTTTGTGTTTATAATCTTTGTTGTCTTCATCTCTTCTACTTTTGTACTTTTCACCACCTCTATAGTTCTTCTTCTTTGGACATCTAGTAGCAATATGACCAACTTCATTGCAATTGAAACAAATGATGGGTAACTTACCTTTACCTTTGTGGAATCTTCTTGCTAGTAGTTCTTCAAGTTGTTCAACATCCTCCTCATCTATATCATTGTCACTAAACACATACTTCTTCTTTTTCTTCTTCTTCTTCTCATCAGGTTCCTTTAATGACACTTTAGCTTTGAAAGTAGTTTCAATCTTTCTAGATTTGTAATTATCAAAGTTAGATAGCTCAAAAGTAGTGAGTCTACCTACTAGACCTTCAAGTGATAGTTTATTCCCTAGAATACATCTTAGTTCTTGAATTGTAGAAACTCTAATAGCATATATAGGTAACAATATTCTCAAAATTTTCTTGAAATAGTACCATCATTTAGTTTTCCATTCACTCCTCTTATTGCATTAACTACTTCTTTTATCCTTTCAACATATTGAGCAATATTCTCACCTTCTTCCATTCTCATTTCATCAAACTTACCTCTAAGACTTTCAGGTTTGGCTCTAAGAACATTGGTGTCTCCTCCATAGATGGTAGCTAGAGCATCCCACATTTTCTTGGCACTATCAAGAACTTTGATATCATTAAATTTGACATAACTTAGTGTAGAGGCAATCTCCAGCATTGCCTTGTGTTCTTTCTTCTTCCTCATATCTTTAGTAGTTGGGGCACCAACAAGATTAACATGCTCTATAGAAATGGTAGATTGTGCATAATCTCCAAGTCCTCCAAGGTTTAGCTTCATCAAACTTTACCACATAGGAAATTTATCTCTATTGAGCTTGGATACTTCTATTTTTGACATCTCAATCTTTGTGTTTCTAGTACTTTCAAACTAGTTCTCTTAAGTAGATGGCTCTGATACTAATTGTTGAAATACTTTAGAATAACTGGGGGGGGTGTTAAATCAATTATCCAAGGTCCATATGTATAAATAAAACTTTTCACAACTTTAGTGAAGCCATAAAACATTTATACTCATGCATGCATCTATAATCACTAAAACTTGTAGGTTATTATCAAATCAACTTGTAGAAATGTAAAGCATGAAACATAATAGATTCATCAACACACTTGACACAATGATTTGCATGGAAACCTAATTTTGGAAAAACCACCAGTAACATGCTACTATTTTCACTCTTATGAAGTGATGCCATGTGAAAGGCCAACCCTGTTAAAGGTTACAATACGCACTATTAAATGTGACCCAGCTAAAGGATTTCAATTATTCTCTTAGGAGTGAGCCTTGTTAGAGGACTTTAGGCCATTCACTTGGAATGCCACCCAATTAAAGGATTTACAAATAACTATTAGGTCAACCTTAATACAAAGGATTTATCCTAGACTAATACTATTTTTAGAGAGTAACAATAAGGCTTTGATCTGACACAACTTACAACTTCACTTGTAGATTATAGATCTTTGTTCAATTGTCAATTATGCTTGGCCTTCATACTTTATAGCTTTGATAGCTTGTTCACCATTCAAGCATTCATCTCCTTAAGCCTTCTTTCTTATCATGATATTGTAGACTCTTCTCTTAGGTCACTTGATGAAGCAAAACCCTTGATTCCTTGTCTTCCTTAGGTTCTCACATATGACAACTTTGCTTCATGACCAACCATTCCTATAAAATGGAAATTAAAATATTTTGCCACTCATTTTCCATTGTCCAATTTAGGGTTTGGATGGATTAGGTAGGATACAATGTATCTACCACATATCTCATATCTCTTCTAGAAACTTCTCCTAGAATCCACTTTGAATTCACCTAAAAATGATTTACCTCAAATTCTATGCCACTAGATCATCAACCTTATCTTCCATCTGGTTCAAAATGTCCAAGTAAAAAAACTTGTCGGCTCAGATTCATTGAATCTTCAATCTTTTAAATAATGCAACATCTCAACATTATCAACCTTCTGATGCTTAGCACATATTGCAATGCATGACATCCAATTTGAAATTACTGAACACAAACCAAAGTTTATTGGTGCTTGGCATCAACTAAACTTTACTTAGCATCAACTATTTTTCTTGGCATACACTAGAATTAACTTTTACTTGGTTCCAATTAATTTTCTACTTGGCTTGTATCGACTTTTCTTGGCATCTACTATCCACTTGGTCAAACTTGGTAGAAAAACTTTGTGTAACTTGTTCTTCTAAACTTTCTAAGTGTAACTAGACTTTTTAACCTTAAGTAGATTATGAAAAACATCATA
Organism: Cupressus sempervirens; assembly: GCA_028749045.1. Lineage (NCBI taxonomy): Eukaryota > Viridiplantae > Streptophyta > Pinopsida > Cupressales > Cupressaceae > Cupressus > Cupressus sempervirens. The sequence continues at coordinate 582,335,825 of CM053784.1, read as the reverse complement.
TCATCACTATCTTAACTAATTCTTATACTTCATTACATAATCATAACTCAACCTTTTCTCTAGGTGCTATTGTTATATCATTTGATCAAATCCTCTTCATCAATCAACTAAGTAATAGTACTTGAATCTTATAAGCAATTGTCTTACTAGAAAATAGTAGGTTTGACATTAGTGACAAAACAATGTTTGAAACACATAGTCTTCTTTAACAATCACCCTCTTTCAATAATCTCTCTCAACAATAGTCTTTTCAATTAGTTTTCAACTAGACTGAAGCCTTAATGAGAAAAGAGTTGTCCAAAATCATAGAGGCTAATATTATTTTTCTTATTAAACACTCTTGTGGGTGGCTAATAATTTTCATGTAAGAAACAATAATGGAGAAATCAGAATGTGTGTATATTGTAGGGACCTTAATAATGCTTCTCTTAAAGATCACTATCCCCTTCCTTGTATGGAATAAATCTTGTCCAAAGTTAGTGGCTCGAAGAGGTTTTCCTATCTGGATGCTTTTTGCATTATAGCCAAGTTCTTGCTGACAATTGGCTAATAAAGATATTTAATTGTTGTCATTTATGGCAACACATTATTTACATGCTTATAGGAAACATTAGAAATAAAGATACATAGCTTTTGGAACTTAGAAAATTGTCTAACAAGAAACATCAAAAATAAAGATACTTAGCTTTTGGAACTTAGAAAATTGTCTAACAAGAAACATCGAAAATAAAGATACTTAGCTTTTGGAACTTAAAAAATTGTCTAAGTATAAATTTGGTTACAACAATGTATTGTTTTATATGTAACTTGTTACTTGCATCATATTATGACTACAAAAGTTAGTAGATAGTATACATGTTGATGATGATGTATATAACCTCAAAAGTTAGAATAGACTATATAAAAAAGGGATATTTATGTTTCACCAGAAAAATATGATAGCAAAATTAAAGAAAAGGAATTATTTTATTTTAAAAATAATTACTTGACCAATTAGGCCTGACATCCTAGATGTTTACTCTAAGTTGGAAAAGTGTATTGTGGTATTAGTCAAACCAACAACAATTTATGAAAAGGTATGGTACTTATGCAAAGGACATCTTGTGATAAGATGTATTTTGAAGAATTGTGTGATATATTGTGATATGCAAACATTCTATGAAAGTTATATATGAGAAGTTGATTTTGTGATCCAAGATCGAACTAAGGAAGAAGTTACTCTACCTACATTACTAGAAGTCTGATTACTTATTTTGGGTAGTAAGATCTACTTGTAATTGGAAGTACATGTTTGGGTAGTGGGCTCATATTGCATCTATTGTACTACAACTCCTAATAGGGATTCAAAGTCTCCTAATAGGGACTCTCTATACTGAATTTTCTCATTGAATCCCAATAGGGTCCATCCTCTAACAAGGAACTTATATATCAGTATATTATCTAGTGGGTATTATCTCCACTGAGGTTTTCCCTTGGCTAGGGTTTCCCTAGTTAACAAAATATGGTGTTATGAGTTATCTTTGTGCATGATTACTGTTACTGTTCAACATTACTTTATTACTTTGTTATTTATGGTTTAAAGTAACAAATAATATCCAATTGATGACTAAAGTTTGTAAATTATTGATTCATCCCCCCACCCCGCTTCTATAATTCCTATTTCTAACAGTTCTGATCTAGGAATCATACCAATATAAAACAACATTCACTTGCTTATGCCTATTGTGAAATTCTATTTGGACTAACTAATGAAGGTGCTACATTCCAAAATTAAATAGAGATGGGTTTTAAGGGTGTCCTAGAAATTTTTGTGCTAAAATGTCTTGATGATATTACTATCTATTGAAAACATGTAGCAAATCACTTTGATCATTTAAGACAAGTGTTCATCAAATGTAAAGAGTGTTGTGTATCAATAAATCTGAGTAAATATGTTTTTGTTGTTGATCAAGGGAAACTCTTGGGATACATTGTGTCAAAGGATGGCCTAACCATAGACCCAAAAGGAGTACAAGTATTTTTGTCTCTTCCACTCCCTATTCATAAGAAGGCATTGTAAATGTTTCTAGGTAGGATCAATTTTGTGAGAAGGTTCATTCCTTATCTTGCTAATATGGCTAAGCCTTACAACCATGCTAAAGAAAGATATTATTTTTACTTGGACCAAGGAAGGAAAGACTATCTTTGAAGAGATCAAGAAATAAATTACATCACATCTGACTCTTGTCAATCTTAACTTTGATAAGGATTTCTTCCTTTATCCTGTTGGAGGAGAATCAAGTATATCAATTATCTTAACATAGTTAAACAAAGAGAATTTGTAGTAGCCTATTTCTTTCTTAAGTAAAGGGCTTAAGGACTATGAGAGAAGGTATAGGTATGTGGAAAGGAAATTCATCATTGTTGTAAGGGTGGTCAAAAGGTTCAAACATCTTATTTCCCATAATAGGAGCCAACTCTTAGTTCCACATATAAGTGTAAAGGACTTCATTTTAAGAAAGAATGATAGTGAAAAAAGAGATGGATAGATCACCAAACTCATGGAGTATGACATTGGAATTAATACCACCAAGCTTGTGAGAGGCAAGGGATTATGCAAGAAATTTATTTCATCTTTTAAGACACCTAAGGAGGTTACACTTTTATTTAATTATAAATCAGCTAAAAATGAAGATCAAAATGATTGGTTGCATGACATGACTACCTACCTTCTTGGTAGAAGGAACATATCCACAAAACCTAAATAGAGCTAAAAGAAGATAGTTCAGACTACAATCTCTTTCTTATTTCTTGGTAGAAAAAATATTATTCAAGAAGGATTCTAATGGATTCCTATTAAGATGTATCAATACATATTAGATTGGTAGGTTTTTTAAAAAATTCCATGATGGACCTGTTGGAGGCCATTTTTTAGCTAAGTTCACAACAATGAAAATAATGAAGGCTAGCTATTATTAACCAACATTATTAAATTCCCATAGGTGTGTAAGGAAATGTGATAAGTGTGCCTACTTCTTAGGAAAAAAAAGGTTGGTTGACCTTCCCCTTTTTCCTATTCAATCTGATCAACCTTTTACCTAATGGGGATTGGATTTCATTGATCTAATAAACTCACCCTCTAGTTCTGGTCATAAATGGGTTTTGGTAGTATAGAATACTTTACAAGATGGATAGAGGTAGTATTATTGACAGATGCTATAGAAACTTTGGTGGTTGAATTCCTTGTTGGAATTATAACTATATTTGGTGTTTCATCAACTATCATATTAGACAATGCTAAATCTTCCATTGGAACTCACATTTACTCTTGGGTGGTTGATCACACAATATATTTGAGTTGTTCTTCAAATTATTACTCCCAAGGGAATGATTTGGCTGATTCCTCCAACAAAAATATCATTAAAATAATAAAAAGGAAAATTGAAGATAATTAGAGGTGTGGGAATGCCAAATTGAGGATAACCCTTTGGGATAATAGGATTACACCCAAGAGAGAAATTTGAAACTAACCTTTCAAGCTAGTATATGAGAGTGAAGGAAGAAATCCTATTTCACTCTAGTTTCCTTCTCTTGAATTATCGCATCAATTGGAGCTGGCTGAAAATGATCCCATGACAATCAGGACGGATGAATTGAAGGAATTAGAAGAAAAAAGATAGCAAGCTCTACATACACTTGAGGTACACCAAAAATAGGTCATAAGAAGTTTTGAATAAAAGGCTACTTATAGAGCCTTTAAAGAGGGTGACCTTTTCCTTAAGTGGGATGTAGATAGATCTAAACTAGGTAGGCACTCCAAATTTGATGTTTTGTGGAGTGGCCCATACATTATTACTAATTTCAGAGACCCCAATGCATTTTAGCTATCTAGGCCTGATGGTGAGATTATTTTGATCCTAGTCATTGGGATTCATTGTAAGCCTTAATTTTAGACGAGGTTAAGTTTCTATACATGGAATAGGTTATATTATTTTCCATCTTTCCAAGAAGTTCACGAGCACAACATTTTCCTCCTGGATATAGAATTTTTTTTATTTGTTTTATTAGTTATAGAGTTGTTGCTTTTATGTGATAGATATGTGCATCATGTTTTTGATGCTAATGACTCTATTCCTAATGGATATCTTAAAGGCCAATAATCATATGCTTAGCAAGAAAGCATCACCCTTGATTCACCAAAAATATTGACATATTTGTCACCATTTACCACATTACAAATAATTGATCAGAGACATCTTTCATAGGATAAGCTCTACAATTTTAGCCAAGAAACTATTGTGCATTTTTGGGCATTCTTGGGTGCACAAAAACACTATGCATTTTTGGGTGTTGAAGGAGTTGGTCGAATAATTTTCTTGTTGAATGAGTCCTTTTTTGCTCATTTGACATTCACAGGTCAAAATTATGGTGCATTTTCGTGCTTGTGCAGTATCGCAAGACAATTTCAAGAGAAGGAAATATGTGTTGCGATGTCACACAAACCAAAAATGTGGTGCATCCTTAGGTGTTGAAGGAAGTTCATCAAATGAGTTGGCTTATTGAAGGAATACTTTTTTCCTCATTCGATGTTACGATGTTGCACTATAATGCATTTTTGTGCTTGTGTATGATTGTGGGACATTTTGAAGATAGAGATTTTAGGTCATGATCATGCATTGAAAAAGGTTTCCAATTTTCACATAATTGTAGGGCTTGCCAAGAAGAAGGACATTCATCTTGCAATGTTGTGCCCAGTGTATTTTTGTGCTTGCGTAACATCACGGGTTTTTTTGCCAATGGATATTTTGATGTTGTGATGTTGTGCTACAGTTCTCTTTTGTGTTCTACATGACATCACAAGTATTTTGGTAGAATAAATTTAATGTTGCAACGGTGCGTAGGCCAAACTATTGTGCATTTTTGTGCCTTTTTTTTTGCTAATTGTGATGTGACCCAAGAGACAAATATTTGTTACTAAACTACTTTTTGGAGCTTTTTTAAGAAACATAAAAGATTTTTCTTCCTATGTTTCTACTTGGAGAGGGTATGAGCATGATTTAATTTATTGTAGGAACATTTATTGGCCCATTTTCTATTACTTCATTAGCATAATTTTGCAAGTAATTAGATTTTTTCTAATTTTTCTTGATTTACATTCTATGATCTTAACTTCAGTCAGTGGAGTTTGAGCTTTATGATTGTAACTGAGTTATGCATGATCTCTTTAAATAAAAACCTTGTATATTCTCAAAGGATCTTTTTTTTTTGGTTCTGTTGTAGAATTCCTCTTTATAGATGTTATACCCTTGTCTAATAGAAATCGCTATTTTTCAATCTACTTTCAACCCAAATAAGCTTGTGTAGACTTTTGCCTTATTTTTTTGGATGTATCTTCATCATCTGCAACATTATATGATTATGTTAAATCTCATTCAGTAAATCTATTAAGTGAACATATGTGTTCCCTTCCTGATTTTATTTTTTTTTTACTTTCGTCTTGTGCTAAAGCTGATAAGCTATAGGGAGTAGTATAGTTTATTAGTTATTTTAAATTTAAGTACAAATGATTGGAAAGAGTAGATCAAAACTCTATTTAGTGCATCACCTCCATTTCCCTTTCAGCAATTTACTTTTCTACACTTCTTCTTTTTCCTCAAGAGTTGTAGTTTAGTCACATCTTGATAGTAAGGAAGCCAGTCTTCTACAGAGATTCAATCTCTCATTTAAAGTCCCAGAATTGGAGATTGTTTCCATGTTAAACATGGTTTTTTGAGGATCACACCTCAAGAAAGGGTGCAAACTTTTGTGTTAACACTAATTCTTTATTCAGATCTTCTTGTTGTTTAGGTTGTTGGTTGACTAGATCTTGTTCCTCGGTAACTTTAGATCCTTTAGCTAATTTGCCTTTAATATATCCAATTCTTATTTTATCTCCAACATATCATTGTCCCAAAATCTTCTCATAAAGTTTCTTATTTCTTTAATATAACTTCTCAAGATGTTTCTTTATTTGTGTAAGTTGTCCTTTTACAATAGTGTTGTACTTCCCAAGTTTTGTATATTATAACTTTGTAGTTTCAAGTTCAAATGTCACCTTGGCAAGTTTGGATTTTAGATCTACATTCTCATATTTCAAACATGAATGACTTTTCTTCTCATCTTCCATCATTCTCATCTTCAATTTTTTAAATTTCAAGCTTATGTTTTAGAATTTCATTCTCCTTCTTAAGTTTAGAAATTGCTAACCTGTGACTCTTTATTTTTCAATCTAGATGATTCAATATTCTCTTTCAGTTTCTGAATGAAATCTTGTGCATCTCTAAGTTTGATATTTTATTTAGTTATTTCCTCAATACTTGTATCAATTTCCTTAAGAGCTTCCTCAAGATTATTTTTCAATTAATCCATATCCATAAAGATCTTTATTAAGTTGTTAGGCCTCCTTTGAGTAACAATTCTCTAATACCAATTATTAGAAAAATGTAATATTGAGAGTGGGGTTGCGGGTGAATCAAGGTTCCATAAATGTTTACCTAACTATGCATATTATTAACAATATTTAAACTATATTATATGATCAATCTGAAAAGTAAACATAACCATAACACAGTGCAAATCATAACACTATTATTTGTTAACTAGGGTAATTCTAGGCAAGGGAAATCCCAAATGGGGATGGTACCCACAAAATGATCAATTAACAAAATTATCTTGTGCAATATATTGACCTTGTTAGGAGTATATTACATTTGTATAGTGTATATGAGCTTGTTAGAGGAATAGGCCTTGTTAGAAGCCTCAACCCTATTAAGAGTTGGTTTTATGACACCAAATTAATATAGAAGATCCCACTAATCAAATAATAAAATATTACAATGATATAAATGGAGATAGTTACAAAAACCTTTACATAGTATTGATATGTTCAATAACTGGTCTGTCCTTTTGGCACCTTTTTAAAAATTGATCATACAATGATAATACACTATACTAACATCAAATTTTCATCAATTATGATCATAGAAAGTGTGAATTCAAACATTATTACATTACAATAGAATGCCACACTTCTCTAAACAAATTTTTTCTTCCTTTTATACCAAAATATTTGTTCGATTCACCTTGCTACTTGATACTTTGTTAAATATTTTGAATTATCTTTTGTAATGTATGGATTAAAATCTAGGATGTCATCCCAACGTTTTCAAGTAATTGTTTTGGTGAACCAAAATAATTTCTTAACCAAATTCCTTTATTCTTCCTTTATCTATCGTCTGAACTAGTAATTTGCTATAGTGAAACTGCATTAACTTTGTCCCTACATAGCGAAAACTTTAGCAATTTTAATTGTATATCATATACATCATGTCCTTCCTTCTTATAAGTTTTCATAATTCCATGTTCTTTCATTAAACCATGCTAAACAAAATAATTTGAGATTGCATTGTTTTGTTGATGTATACTTAGACAATTTTCTAAATAACTATAGTTAAAACTTATCCTTTCATTTTTCCTTCTCAAAGTGAGCTACATGCTTCCATAAATGACAACCCTGACATATATCCTTAGCAAAATTTCAAAAAAACTATAAAAAATCATCATGTAATGATCATCTAATTTGGCCATGTTAACCAAAAAATTCTCAAAATGTCCTCAACTAACATCCATTGTGTTGAACAATCTCCAGCCATATTGAAAAGATACAATGCAATTACACAAAATTATCAACCAAAAAATTTCTCTAAGAAAAGTCTCCACAAAAATTTCTTTAACTTATGCCAAACTGCAAAACTTCTGTTATGTACATAAACATATCATTAGGGCAAGTTCTTGAATACATCTTCAACTAGGCATAACATAATTCTCTTATCATGAACCTTATCGAATGTATCTTCCTCTCCAACTCTAAAAGAACTCTCTAGAAAATTGATATGTTGACATCAATCACAAACACTATTATGGATGCAATACATAAGAACTCAATCCTCTTTTTGACAATCTAACAAACTCCCCCATACAACTACATCAAAAAAAATTGTTGCAAATGTAATGTAAGCTAGTTAACTGAGAGGGGGCCCTTAATCAGGAACCACTTAAATTTCTTCTACTTAACCTACTCTATTAAGTTTTATAATAAAATTGTATGCAGGAAACATAAAGTAGTAAAGTAGCAACATCATAACACAATATTTGGTAACCTAGAAACCCTCTAAGTAGAAGGTAAAACTAGGGTGGGGATGACACCCACAATACTTCACTACTATAGTAATAGAGTTGGCATGTTAAGGCTTACAAATTATTACTTCTAGTGATCTTACTTGGTTAAGATTAATAAGGACAACTAGGTCCACCTTGTGAAAGGATTTATAAAATATAATCAATTATGTACTCTTTTTGGAGTTTCTACAAAGGACTATTAGGTCCACCTAATTAAAGGATTTGGGACTGATGCACCTATTAGGATGAATCAGTGGATTGATCTCTGATATACAACTCTAATTTCTAATGAAGATTCTTTGATGTAAATTGATCACCTAGATATAATAGATGAGTCTCTTCCTTTCCTTGGAATGTTTGTAGCCTTCAAACAATATGCCCTTCCATATTCGCTAATGTTCTTTAATTACAATTCTTACATATATCATATTTGGATAAAAAAAGTACTTCATATTTATATACATCCAAATAATTCCTTCATAGGTCAGCTATACCATAAAAAATTCGAAAAAACAATTACAAAGTTGGCTTAGTGTTGTAACTCAAGTCCAATGGCTTATTTAAGCGATGTTGAAGATACTCGGGAAATGCTATCACCTTGGCTAACTCTGGCACTTAGTTGATATTGGATGCTCAATTCATACTGATCACTCAGTAGAGACTAATAACCTAGTTCACACTACTCTACCAATTTATCATTATAATGGAACAACAATACTCTACTCAGCCTGGTTCATACTAGATCATGGCAGATACTATCAACTCGGTTAACACTGTAGCTCGGTAACTTGGTTACTGTTATCTTTTATTATGACTAAGTTTTTTGACACTATTTGACAATATATCTTGACATGAGATTTACACATTCATGCTAACATTTTATACCATATGTATTTCCTAGTTTAGTTGTTTTCATTTTTTTTCCCCTTGATTCAAGTAGTATCATCTAAGGGAACTCATATGATTAAAGTATTCTCTATTTGGCCATGTTCAATTTTTATTGACCATATTTATGATTTGGTTATTTATGTCATGTCTATCTTCAAGTTTATTGGTTTTCCTCTTGATTCAAGTAGTTTCATCTAAGGGAACTCTTGCAGATTATAGTCTTCTCTACATGGTCACATTCTATTTTAGCGGATGTTCTTTAGACTAGCAGTTACTTTTTTATAGTGTTTTACAACGCCTTCATTCTTCAATGTTGTTCTTCATGATCATTCGTTAGTTCCTATTTTATGGGATATTCTCAGTTTGGAGGCATATACAGTCCTTCACTACTTTTTGAACATTCTTTCCATCTCTTTTTGGAGTAGAGTTTTTCTCATGTGGTTTTCTCTATTTCTCCTTGTTGTGGTCACACATCATACACCTCATTTTTTAAGTAAAAAATGGGGACCTCTTATATTCTCTTTTTTCATTTCAGATTTTTAAATCTTTGGCCTTTATATTAGGGCCTCTTTTGAGGGGTCTCAATGGTTGGGATATTAGGATTTTCTCTACCAATTGTTTGATTCAAGTTTTGGTCTTTTATATTTTAAACTAAGTGTGTTCTACCTTTGTACACTTGTGTAGGCTTGTAGGTGCACTAACTCCACCTTTCATTCGTTCACCCAAATCCACTTCTAAAAGTTGCATAGGTGTAGACTTGTGCAAGTGCACAACTTTGATGTTGACATCAGTGCAAAGCCTGTAAATATAGGGGAAAGGCTCTATTTTCTCATTTATATTCTCATAATCCACTATTGTGTAGCATCATAGGTCTTGTAGAATACAAGGTACACACTCTTCTACATAGGTCCTCCATTTTTATCAAGCCCCTGGTGGACCCACACATCTATGGAGCTGTGCAAGCTCCATCCTATGTATATTGTCAAGGGATTTTCCTTAGTCTTCTTTGTGTTAATTTTCCTATGTGCACTTGTGTAACATGCATAGAAACCTAGAGTTTCTCAGTTTGTTTTCTTTTTGAGTCATTAGGTATCATTAGTAGGTTTTTTGGGGTCTTTTAGATTCCTTTTTATTGCATGAAATCTAGTTTAGATACTGATAGTGTATTTTTTATGTAGGTTATAATAGTATCCTCATCATCAATAGTAGTAGCCAAGACATATATCTCTCTAAATTCAGTGATGTTTAAATTCAAGGGTATCCCTAAGAAGTCAAGATTTGAGGACTTGCATTTAGAGATCAAAGATTCAAAATTAGGAAATATAGACTAGATCAAGTTCCTCACCATTTCCAATAAGCCACATGAGAGGTAAAAAGTGATCACTTCCTTGGCATAGGTAGTTATGGTCAATGTTGCATCACATCCTACATTGGTGCAATCTTCAAATTTAGTTATGATCATATCCCAATATTACAATCCAAATGAGAGGGTGGTAAAGAGCATCATTAGGGAGATTTTTTTAGACAAATGCCTTGATAACATAGAGAATGTGTTTTACCTACCTTTCTTTGACAAATACTATCATATCTCATTTGATAATGCAATGAGATGGTATAGAGAAAACCAAGAAGAAGTAGATGAGATAGTCCAAAATAGATATTTGATTGGCCAAATGCCTCACAATCAGCCTGGTTGAGTGGACATGATAAGGGGATACATGATAGTAGATATTTGCCATTGCATCATGTTATTGAGTAGATTAATGGGGCTTCTAGTTATCAATTGTCTAGAAATATGGATGGTCCACTTCATAGAGAAGATCAAGAAAAGGAGAAATGGGATTGATTGGGGCACTACCATTAGTGACTCCTTGGATGAACAAATCACCTTAGTTAGGACTTATCTAATGTTTTATGTGACATCCTACATGGTCTACTTACTTGCAACCTAGGCAGAATATTTGGACTTACAAGGAAAGGCAATCTATGGGACAAGAATGTGTGGTTGTATATAGTGTACACTCAGTTGGTAAAAAAGGAACTAAGTGAAGGAATCTTTAAATAAAATATCATTAATAATTTTTTCATCTTCATAGTGATAGGATTTATAGAGGCTAACTATGCTAAAATATTGTTGGCTCAAGCAACAACATCGATAACCTAACTCAAGGCTTGTTACACCAAGACCTTGACATATATCCAAGTAACCAACACAACTTCACACCCAAAGAAGTTACCTAGATACCCTTTAGATATATTGGTATCATCAAAGATTAGAAATAGATAAGGAGTGTATATGAAAGGATTAGAGGGAAGCACTAAAATACTTGGGTGTGGAGCATCTCCATGAGATCTTACAAGATCAAGGAAAAGAAATATATTAACTCTTTTGAGGTTGAATGGGAGAAGTATCCTTTAGAAGAGTTACCTACAAGCCATCCCTATTTTTATCCTATTGGGATGTGTATGCATACAATGGGGTGATATTTTATCCCAGATTCTTCTAATAAATATCATTAGATACATAATATGGATGATTATAAGGTTTGTTTCTAAGACAAATATAGGATGGATCTCACTTTAGCAAAAAAAGGTGTTAGGGCTCTGAATTTCAAAAAAAAGTATGGAACAAGGACACCTAGTACATAGTGGACCCCCTCTACAACATAAACAAGATATATGATAGGCCCATTCTTAATTTTGAGGTGAATAAGGAAGATAATGATGGCATCCAATGCAATGACCATCACATTAGTGAATTAATGAGGAAATGGGCCACTAAACCTTTTATGCTAGCCCCACTATCTTAGGTCTCATAATTAAAGGTACCCACTCAGTCTAAGAAGGGGAAATTAGTAAATGTCACTACTCCTACATGAAAATTAGATTCTCCTATAAAGCTAAAGATGATCTTTCTACATGAAAGATAGGTTGCATACTTCTATTGAGAAAGAAAGGGTAAAGGCAAGAAGAAAAAGGCTCCTATAATAGTAGAAAAAGAAGAGACAAAACACAAATCTAAAGAAGAAGATACACCTAATAATGTACCATGAAGGAGGAGAATTATCATAGTTATGAGGGATCCTAAACCCAATTATACAAGACTAAGAAAGATGGGGAAGAGTAGCTTTGCTTTACTTTCTATACCTAAGACCATTCTAGAAGAGCCAAAAGAAGAAGTAGATCCATAGGATATCATTCCTCTTAATAGAAGAACTCGATCTTTTGAGGTTGTGGAAGAAGAAAATAGAAGGAGAAGTCAAACCCAAACTCCTCCCATTATGTTAATCTTAGATTGGTTTTGACAAGGCACTTGCAAAACACTTAGTCATTATCTATCAGAATTATAGTGCAAGCCAAGTGATAAGAGTAAGAAAAGAAATTAATGCAAGCTGAGTTATCAAATAATGTCGAGCATCAATTGCAAAAAAAAAATATTCTAAGTAATATACTTAGTCGGTGTTAAGCACCAGTATGTGCTGAGTAGATAGTTAGTGTCGAGTCACTTAGGATTCAAGTAAACAAAGGATGTCGAGTCTTACACTACACAAAAAACTCTCTCCCTTTATTATGATCATCTTGAGATGGTAGATTTATGGTGTAGAGGGCATGTGAAACAAGCTACAAGCGATTCCCTAGAGGATATCCATCATGTGCCTGAAATTACTCTGCCTCTCCCTCCACCAACTCCTTGTATTAAGATTTCATAATTGAGAGATAGACTCTTTGTACTATAATTGAAATGTATTCTAATTTCCATATTTAAAATGTTATGCATGTTTCCCTTAAATAAATATTACTTATATGTCAAATATTCATATCTATACTAAAGTATGTGTGTGTGTGTGTGTGTACTTGCATCAAAATATACATATGTCTATATATATTAAACATATTAAATAACTTGCATCATGTATTTACCAATATAAGTCAATGTGCATTCTTCTATATAGGAAATTAATATTGATTAAGTCTCATTGATCATCTTCATCTATATACTCAAGTAGTGGATTGAATTTTGTAAAGCATATTAGTTGCAAACATAAATAATTACATTCACTTCTTAAACTTGGTATTGAGTTAATATGCATTTGAGAAAGGGAATTAATAGTTTATACATACCTATCAAATACTTTCAGACATCCTTGGGTATTGTGGATGGTAACAACATCTGATCACAAAGACTGAGGTACTTGGTGGACTATAATTTGAGAAATGATAGTGTTCTTCTATTGTTCCTTGCTACCTTATTTGAGCCAATTTCTTAAAGTTTTCTTGGGGATGCCTTCTATCAAATCTCTTAATGAGTTTTTGAGAGAATTCTTCATAAGAAGAAATATTTTGGTGTCCTTGAGTAACAAGGCCATGATGCCACCAATCATGTGTCGTGCCTTCTAAGTGAAGGATTGTGAATTGAAGTGCATCTCTTTTTGTCATGTGATGTGAGCATCCACTATCTATGATCCACTTGTCATTCTTTTCCACATAGGTAACCAATGTTGTAGCTTCATCTTCATCTAATTCATCCTTCATGGCTACATAGACTACTTCATCATCATTCTCATCAGAATCTTCTTCAATAATGTAGCATCTCTTGCTTTCTCTTTGTAATCTTTAGTATCATCTTCTCTCTTGTTCTTGTACCTGTTTCCTTCTTTTTAGTTCTTCTTTTGTGGACATATTGTTGCAATATGACCTACTTCATTGCAATTGAAACATATAATAGGGATCTTACCTTTGAATTTACCTTTGCCTCTATGGAATCTCCTAGCCAGTAGTGCTTCTAACTATTCCACATCCTTATCTATGCTAATATCACTGGATGCATGTTTTCCTTTTCTTCTTTTCTTGTTTGATGTTTCCTCCTCAATCTCTTTCATTTTCATCTTGGTCTTGAAAGTAGATTCAAGGTTCTCAGGTTTGTAGTTATCAAAATTGGATAGCTCAAATGCAGTAAGTCTTCCCACTATTCCTTCAAAGGTTAGTGTGTTCCCTTGTACACACCTTAGCTCTTAAATGGATGAAACTCTAATAGCATAGATAGCGAACAGAGTTCTTAAGTATTTTTTGATGGTTGTGTCTTCTTCAAATTAACCACCTAGACTTCTTATTGCACTTACCACTTCTTTCATTCTTGTAACATACTGAGTAGCATTTTCACCTTCCTCCATTTTCATGTCATCAAACTTTCCTCTTAGGCTTTCTCTTTTTTCTCTCTGGACATTTTGATCTCCTCCATAGATTTCTAATAAAGTTTTCCACATCTTGAATGCAGTTTCACAGTCTTTGATGTCATCATATTCTACATAGTTAAGTGCAGAGGCAATTTCCAAAATTGCTTGATTGTGCTCCTTATTTTTGTTCAAATCATCTATAGTAAGAGGTCCTACTTGAGTTACATGTTCTATTCCAATTGAGGATTGTGCATAGTCTCCTATTGATCCAAGGTGCAATTTCATCAAACTCTGCCATGTAGCAAAGTTGTCTTTGTTGAGCTTAGGAACTTCTCTCTTGGACATCTTGATCTTCCTGCTTCTAGTACATTGAAACTAAATCACTAGATTTCTCTAATACCAATTTTTAGAAATACTTTAGAATAGCTGGGGGGGGGTGTGAATTAGTTATTCAAGGTCCAAATGTCCTATTCAAACTTTTCACTAAGTATAGTGAAACTATCCAGCTATTCATTCATCCATGCTTAAACTTATCTAATCAGTAAGTTACTGTAAATCAATATGCAAGCTTAACACATAAGAAATCAACACATGACATAGTGATTTATTTGGAAACCCAATTTGGGAAAAAATACCAGTAACATGCTACTCAATTCTCACTCTTCTGAAGTGATGCCATGTGAAAGGCTTGCCCTGTTAAAGCCTTACAACACACTGTCAAATGTGACCTTGTTAGAGGATTTATCCACCTTGTTAGAAGTGGGCCTAGTTAAAGGACTTTAGAACATTCACTTGGAATGTCACCCTATTAAGGGATTTACAAATGGCTGTTAGGCCAACCTAAGTCCATATGATTTTTTAGATCTAATAAAATTGCTAAAGAGTATTAGAAAAATCTTGAACTGACTACAACATACAACTTATCTTGCAAATCTCAAATCACTTCTTAGCTTATACCCTTGCCTGGCCTTCAATCTCTATAAATTTTAAAAACTTTCCCTCCTTTCAAGCTTAGTCACCTTATGTCTTAATATTCAATGTACTAGTGCAATCATCTCTTCATGACCACTCATAGAAGTAGAGCCTTTGTGCTCTTCCTTCTCCTAGATGTCTTCCCCTTAACACCCATCAACCACTTTTGTAGGATTGTCTCTTTAGCAACAATAGTATTAGTAGCTCTTTGCTTCTTGGTCTATGACTCCTTAAATAGAAGTCTTGGATTTCCTTTTCCTACTTAATTCTTCCATTCTTTAATTTCAATTTGTATGGATTAGGTAGGATTAATTGCATCTAACCCATATTTTGTTTCCTCTGGAAACTTCTTGAATAATCCGTTAGAATTTTCCCAAAAATGGTTCACATAAGATTCTGTGCCAACAATTCATCATCCTTATCTTCCAACTCATTCAAAAAATTCAATGTAACCACTATGTTGGCTCAAATTTGGTGAATCTTCGTCATTTGAAATAATGCAGTAGCTCGGCACTATTGAAATATTGGTGCTTGGCACATACTGTGTTACTCAGCATCAACTGATATTTTCTGATACTTAGCACCTAAAGATCACTCAGCACCAACTAGGATTTTCTGATGCTCAGCACTTGAAGATTACTTGGCACACACTAGAATTTCCTATTTACTCAGCTCCTACTGAGAATTTTCTTGGCTTCAACTAACTTGCTCGGCATCCACTCATGATCTTAGTTTAAGCTTTGCATTCATCGTTGTTACAACTTCTTCCTCTAATGTTTCTAAGTGTGACCAACCTATGTATCCTTGAGTATGTTATCAATACATCATTTAACCAATTTCTTAATTGATCCTTGCACTTCATTACAACATCATAACTCAACCTTTCCCTTAGGTTCTCTTATTAAATCTTGTTGATCAAATCCTCTTCACCAATCAAGTATGTGATAGTACTTGGATCATAGAAGAAAATGTCATTCCTACAAGTAGCAGGTTTGACATCAATGACAAAACAATGATTGAAAATAATCTCCCTCTTTGATCTTCAACAATGAGCTTTTCAATAAAATTTCCAACATTTACTTTGCTTTTAAAATCTTGATTTTGTTGTCTTCTTTCTCTCCTAGGAGTTTCTTGCCTATTGGCTTCACATAATTCTCTAAATGTTACTAGCTCTCTAATTTATGGTTCAAGGCTAGCATAAGCTCTTGCATTCTCAATAGCATTATTGGTTGTTTGTCCCTCTCCTTCCATCGAGGGGTCCTCCCGAGGTAAGAAAGGGGGTTTGGGCACCTAAGATAATGAAGCTACATTATTTTCTGAGTGGTTTCAACTTATGTCTCTTCCACTAGCATTATTGTTTTTTAGATTGTTTATGGAATTTGCCATATTTTGTAATGCTTGAAGGAGTGCTTAGTTTGATTTCTCTATCTACTTTGCTAGATTTTGGTTTTTTTGTTCCAAATATTCCTAAGTTCATTAGATATTTGTTCGCTCATCTTTGCTCCTTTCTTCATTTACTAATTTTACAAGATGACAGGATCATGCTCTAATACCACTTGTGATGAACCCTTTTTATTTCCTTGACCTAAAATTAAAAATTTAAGCTTATGTTAGGGAATCATCCAATTTAAGCAATCTATGACCATCTTTATTATTAAAGTGTTTGAGGAGATGAGTGTTTAATTTAATTTACTTAATTCATTTGGAAGATTTCTTCTTATAGTACACAGACAACTTTCTCTCCCCTTATTACAATCATCTTGAGATGGTAGATTTACAATGTAGAGGGTGCATGAAATAGGCTATAAGAGATTCCTTGGAGGATATCCATCATGTGCCTGAAATTACTCCACCTCTCCCTTCACCAACTCCCTATCTTAAGATTTCATAATGGAGAGATAGACTCTCTGTACTATAATTGAAATGTTATGCATGTTTCCCTTAAATCAATATTACTTATATGTCAAATATTCATATCCATACTGAAGTGTGTGTGTGTGTGTGTGTGTGTGTGTGTGTGTGTGTGTGTGTGTGTGTGTGTGTGTGTGTGTGTGTGTGTGATGCCCACAAGATGATGTACTAATATAAATATTCCTTGTTAGAGGATGGACCCTATTAGGAGTCTATTACAGTATTTAGTACATATGATTCCTTGTTAGGAGACTTTGAATTCCTATTAGGAGTTGCAGTACAATGTATGCAAGATGAACCCACTACCCAAACATGAAATTTCAACTACAAGAAGAGCACACTACCCAAACAAGTAATTTACTATTATGTTTCTCTTTCCTTTGTTTTGTCAACTTAACCAAATAGTGTCAAACCTTGTAGACTAGGTCATGAACATCAAATCCAAATATCAAGCCTTGGATCACTCAACAAAACCTTAGCAATGACGTTTCCTTCACTTCTACTCTTCTCTGCTCAACTTGGCATTTCATTCTCTCTACTACTTACAATCACTTATCATCGATACACTTCCATATCATATGTTAAAGGAAATTTTCCTTCCTTTATACTGAGTCCATAAAATAATTTGTCATATCCCCTTAATTAGCTCAAAATTTAATTATAAATTGTTTAAAATGTATTGATCATTTTCTCTTATAATTATATTACAAATATTTTAATATTAATCCAAAATATACTAATCATTTAACTCTCATAAATAAATTACAAATACTTTTCAATTAAATACAACTATTATAAATTATATGCAAGTACCTTTATTACATACAAATTCAATATATATTCAACACACATAATAAATGCAATAAAATAATAGATTCCATAAAACAAATCGATAGACATAAACTGTACCACAAGACACATCCTCCCAAAACCAAATCAGTGGTATTTATATGGATTAAAAAGGACCAAAAAAGGGGGCATTGAATGGGTTTTCACATGGACACCAATAGGGAAACGTGGAAGAAATCATGGAGCATACCGAAGACTATACACATTTAAGAGGATGCAAAACTTAGGAATAATAGACACATCATCTGATTGGAAGAATCAAAGAAGATCCAAATAAAGTACAAACATCACCATCAAGTTCACATTGCCATAAAATAGGACTAAGTTCCATTGTGGTGAGAGTAGATGTGGAGTAAAAGCCGTGAGGCATATTGAAAATTGCAAACAATCAAGAAGTTGCAAACTTGGGTGCAATAGACACATCATCATCGAGTTTAAATTAGTGTGAACAGGAATCGACTATAGATAAAAAGGGAATATCATAATAGTGTGAACAAAAACAAAGACTGAAGCATATACAAGGATAATTAAAGTGGGAAATGTAGTGGACATTGCACACGAATAACCAAACATTGCTAAGGGTGTTTTCCCTAGGAATAAATATTGAGGATAAAGCCCAATATTATAAGGAAGATTGAAGGGGAGTAGAGTATTAAATTAAGTTGTAAGTTGGAACATAATAAAGTATAGGTCTATATTAAGAAAGGAATATATATTGACAGATAATAGAAATGGTTAAAGAGGGAAAGTAAGACTGGAACATAATAAGATAGGAATTATAATCTCCAATATATTTATTCTTGTATACTAAATTATCACCTCCTAAGGGTATACATATATTATCCAAGAAATAAAATCAATTATTTCCATATGTAGGATATTTTTAAAATACCTATAGAACCCCAAATCAAGAATTTTAAGGTGATTAAGAATAAAATCTAGTAGGGGAAATTACACAATTCCCCAAGTCAGTTGTTAAACCTTCTTGATAAATCATTATAGGACCACATTAAGAACATGTTACACTTAGTGATAACATTAATCTTCTGCCTTGCAATTTGAATAAATTTTTGTACATGCAATATTATGATGAGAAATCTTAGTCACGTCATCACCAACATGTCTTCTTTATATCCTCAACCTTGATTCTTAGAATAATAACTCTGCTAAGAGATATAACAAGTTTACTAGAACATGCCTCTGTAAACTCTATCTCAAACTAGACATCAACAAAACTTACATAACTTCTTCTAGACTTATCATTTCTTCATTTGACATTAACTATATATACTAGAAACTCAGATGTATCTCCCATAACCTCATATAGTTAGAATACTCAACTAGTCGTATGTTCCAACTTGACCTTTCCATTGTTCTTCTATCAAATACAATAGAAACTACTATGTTGACATTAATGACAAACTCAGTCATGAATGTAACATATTTACAATACTCCCCCATAGGAATATCATCAGCATTCATGCTTCTAATAGACCTTAAGCACATAGATATTTGAAGTATGTTGCCACAATTGTCAGAGGTATGGACACAAAGCATATGAAAGGATAATATATGCATGAATTAATATACAATGTAATGGTTAGAACTTAGAAGAAATCTTCAATTCTATTAGTTTTTATGTTGTTTCCAAGCATGAAAGGTATCACGGTTTCTACCAAGCATGAATGGAATTTTAGTTATTATCGAGTAATGAAAGTATGGTAGTATTGGCTGAATTTTGTATATGAATTGAGCATAGTGGAAATCCTGTGTAAGTTGAGTGTGCTGGAAATTTTATGGTGATTGAGCCTATAGCTATGTAAGAATTAAGAATTTATTGTAGAATTCTAAGGGTTATATATTCATATCTTGACTCATTTGCATTCACTAGTGATCGAAGAGAGCACAAAGAGAATGAAGGAAAATTGCAACAATAGATTCTTGCATTTGTGAACTAAATTCATGTGCAACTTGACATATTCATCAGATTGAAAAGGTATTTCACTAGTGCCAAGTTTTTTTGTTTGAATTTCCATATACCCTAAGTATCAAATATGGTAGCTAGCTCTTCTATGAGTGTTAGGAAAGAAAAAAAGGAGGTTTTTAATTTCAAACTAATTATTAATGATGTAAGACAACCACCTTTCTGAGAAATACCTAAAATTGCATATAATGGAGACATGTCTAGTGCATTGTCGATGATACCACCAAAAGTTCTTATGATTCAAGATGTTAGGTGTTGTTATATTATAAAGTTTGAAGTATAGGAGATATATATATAGCCAACTTTTCATGGATGGAGTCTTAAGGGAAGAAAAGAAATTTATAGAAAAGAAAGGGTTGACCTGTGCCCTATATTTCCCTAATGTATTCAAGACTAAATGGATAAAGATTGTGCTCAGTAGAATACATGATGACCTCATATGGTTAGAAAATGGACCAATTAAGATCACCAAAAGGATCATCAACCGAGTGACAAGTTATCCCACCCTAGACAAAACTAAAAGCATGTGAAGTGATTTAAAGGAGATAATAAACAAGAACAAATGTGTAGTATGGAACAAATGAGGGTTTTTTTATAGATTCTACCTCAAACCCCCTAATTTCTTTTCCAATGAAAGTTATTGCACATAAGTTCTTTTAGTCTAGTAGACCATATAGTGTATCTTGTGTGGTATTTGATTTGGGATACAAAATAGTGAAGAGAGACCACACCTATGACCTTTCAGAGTTGCAACTTTAGCAACTATCTAAAAACTTGGAGGCCATAAGGAAAATAAAGAGTGCTTCTCGCAAGTTTGTCTCTTTAGTGGTATGCATATTATTTTATGTGAAGAACACATTTCCAACATTGGAAAGTTTCTTGGAAGACCAATAGGTCTATTACAATTCATATTGCATAATTCATAGAGAAACTTGGAGATAATTTTGAGTCAATTATAACTAGTTATTTTGTGGATTTTAAGAAATCCATGAAACAGAGACTAAGAATTTATGTGTCACTAGTGGAGAAACATTGTAATGATATTTTCTTCTTAATTGATATAGATTATACATATGTGTAGGCAACTATTCCTAGGGTCAGATGGCTTAAGCCCTTTCCATATGAGATTAATGTAGATGAGCTATCTATAGCTATCACAACTCTACTAGAAGAAGAAATTGATAAAAGTGCCACCTCATTTAGGAAATATAAGGATGCCAAGTCTAAAGTTACAATTGACTTGAAAACAACTACTATTCTAAGGAAAAAGAACAAACTTGTTAAAAATATGAAAGAGAGATTTAGTGAAGGGGGAGAAGAAGAGGAGGATGAAGAGGATAAAGAGGACAAAAAAGTCCAAGCCCCTTTGGAACTCACTCAAGGAAAAGGAGAAGATGAGAAAGTTAATGAAGAAGGTTTCATGGAAGAAGAAGCTAAGGAAGCACCCAAACTAGCTAAGAAGAAGATGAGAAAGGTAAAGGAGCTTGATGTGGAGAAACCAAAGAAGCTTGTGAAAATTTCAGAAAAAAAGCTAGCAATACCTACTACTAGGTATAGTACAAGGGCAACCACTAAGCAAGTTAACATTGTTGAGAAACCAAAAGGGAAAAGGACTATTGCTTTAGCAAACCCAAGTCAACCAGTAAAAAAGCCATATGCAAGGATAAAATATACTCAAGTGGCTGAGTTAGATGAGGAGAATATAGAGTTTGATGACATGAGTCAATCCAAGGTGGTAAGCCACAATCCCTCCTCTGACTTAGATAATTTGTGTGACAATGTAAAAAAAAATGTAGATTTATCTAGCTTTGCACACATTGGTTTTGATAAGTTAGGAAAAGTTGAACAAAATACTATTAAGGAAGCCATATATGTGATGATGGCTAAATTTAAATCAACTCCTATTGGGATTTCCAAGTCACTACCCAAGAGTCTATATGATCAAGTTGAGCAGAAATGACAATACAACTTGCAAATAGAGAGACAAATCAAGGAATCTACTCTAGCCCAAGTTATGCTAGAATTGGACAAAAGGAAGATTACCAAGGCTATGGAAAAGCACAAGTCTAAATTTTCCCCTAAATATAAAGATTTCCATATCTTGAGCAAGAATATTGAGCATGTCATGACCAAGAGTACACAAATTTGGAAAACAATCTATGGGTCTTCCACTCCAACTATAAAAGAGAAAGGTGAGCAAGTAATGCAAGACCCCAAGCAAGTTGAACAAGTGATGGTGGAAAAGGAACAAGAGGTATCAATTATGGATGGTAGTGTGGGAGGCACAAAGGAAGAAATAGAAGAAGAGTATATAGTGAAAGAAGAGAAGAAAGATTAATAGAATGTATAGGATGTACAAGTGTTGAGCAATAGTCCCCCACATATAGACCAAGTGGTTCAATAAGACTCAAATCAGATCAAGGATGTTCTCGATAATTCTGCTTATAACATCAATCCTTTGACTGATGATGATTTGAATAATATATTGAAGGATTCCACCATGGCAGAAAAACTATGCTCAAATTCTATATTGGTGAGAACAAATGAAATTGAAAAGGAAAAAGTGCCATCAACAGGGAAGAAACAAATTGACACATCCAATGTGCCCCCTCCAACTACAAAGGTTTAAAAAAAAAAAGACCATAGTGCAAGCACTAAATAGCTAAGTGTTATTACTGAAACACAAGTAGCATTGCCTCTAGTGCCACTCGTTTCAGCTAAGGAAACCTTAGTTATAGTTGACAAAGATGGAACTAAAGTTAAACTAGGTCGGGAATCTAATCCTACACCTACTCCACAAACTCAAGGTGAAGCACAGTAGGAAGTAAGACAAGATGATACATCTAAAGAGTTGAAGGTGACTACTACCCCAAATTAACAAATTTCCATATAGACTCTGGTTACCTTACCATATTTTGTTACTCCTACTAGTAGTCAAGTTCTTTAGAGGCTAAGCACTCATGCCACACCCTTGTAGATATCCAGGCCAAGTGTGGAAACATAAAGGAGTTCAAAAGAAATATCTTATGGAGATGGAAGCCTAGATTAGGTGACTGAACTACCAAAGTTTGATCTTAACATAATCACCATTGAGCATAATAGCATTCTATAGGAAGCTCTACAAAGGAAGAAACAACAAGAGTTGCTAAGAAGAAGCAAGTGCTTCATGACATCAAAGATATATTTCTTGATCTTCCAACTACTAATGAAGACAAATCAATTATTGAGCAACTCATATATATTGTTGATAATATTAGTGATGAAGACATGAATTCTAATACTAAACTCTTAGAATGGTCTAAAAGGAAATTCAACACCAAGGTACTTGAAAAGATATCTAGTGCCATTGCACTACAACATGTTGATTTGGCAACCAAGATGGAGAATGTGAAGAAGGTGTTGGAGAACATTTTCTCTCTTTACACCAAGTTATATGATGTGAATCTTTTCACACAAGATATTCAGAGGGTTGTTGAACAACTAGAGGGAGATCTAAACACTACAGGTAATACCTTAAAACTATCTCCTAGTAAAAGTTAGTTACATTTTTAGAGACTATTATCCACTCAAGGTAGGCATGTTGAGCTAAAAGCACATGATGCCAACATTCAAGCTACCTTGACTAGCATCCAATCCATTTTGACCCCACATATGGAAGTATTCCACAAGGAACAAGCCTATTCTAAGACCTTGATGAAGAAAGATTCTTATCTTTGTACTAATGATGGCCTAGTTAACCTTGTTGTCGAGCTAGATATTTAGTATCAATCTCTACAGGTAGCATGCAACAATTGGGACGTAGCATTGAAAATCATAATAGAGATCCATAAACCATATTTGGATAAATACACTATTAGTGTACTACCCATGACATAAGTTTCAAAAAAGGGGGAATAGAGAATTAAAGGGGGATAGTAAAGTGAGGGGGATTATAAAGTTTTGAGCAAAGGGGAGTAATTATGTAGAAACAAGGTACAAAAAACATACTCAACAAGAGTATCATATTTAGATACAGTAAGGAAATATTTACTCAGGGAAAGTAATGGAGAAATAAGGTATGACAATTCATCATCCATTTTGCAAAATTTCAAAGTTTTGAAATTTTGTATACAAATTGAGTCACAAATATATATTATCTAAGTTATGCTCATTATAAGGATTGTATATGAATGACAATGTGTTTTTTCCACTCATGTCAAAGGGGGAAATTCTTAATCTTAAATTTTTTTGACAAGGTAGTGACAAAACCCTTAGTCATTATCTATTAGAATTATAGTGCAAGTTGAATGATCAGAGAAAGCTAAGAAATCAACGCAAGCTGAGTGATCAAAGCATGTCGAGTGTCAATTACTAGATAATATATGCCAAGTAATATACTTAGTTTCAAGCACCAATATGTGTTGAATAGATAGTGTCAAGTCACTTAGGAGCTAAGTAAACAAAGTATGTTGAGTCATTCAGAAGATGAGTTACAGAATTGAAGATATAGTGGATGTCGAGCATTAGAGACCTCAATTGTTGAGTGAACAATTTTGGACATAGTTATTTGTAATGGCACAAATTTCTATGTAAACCATTTTTGGGAAAACTTAATGATTATTTTATGATTCTAGAAGATGTATGCAAATTTATATTATGAATCCCTCTATAGTACATGAAACCAATCAAATTGAGAGATGTCTGAAGCGGCAAAGTGGATGAACCTTGGTCAATGATTCTTATCTAAAACTAACCCACTTGTGTTTACTTAAGGAGATAAACCCTAAATATTTTGTATGCATGAAGGAAGAGAAGCAGATGCAAGAGAGACAAATGCTAAGTGCAGAGAGATCATTCATGGTGGTTATGAAGATTGTGATAATATTATGAATTATAGAATCAGTTAGAGAGAAGAGGGGAAAGAAGAGAGATGATAGAGGAGACATAACTGATTAGAAGGATCAGGTACACATTAGGAAAGAGAAAATCTAACATCTAGAAATAAAGTTCTAGCTGAAGGATCACAATGTACAATCATTCTAACAAGTGATGTAGAGAAAATCTCCTAACAGAGTAGTCTTAATAGGCTTGTGTAAATCTCTTAACTGAGTGCTAATGAGGTGAGACCTAACAATCTTTGTAAGTTTTTAACATGGTAGGCCTTTCATAGGGTATATTTTTTAGAAATAGGGATTACTGGGGCAGGGGGGGGTGAATCAGTAATCTACAAACCTTAGTCACCAACTAGATATTATGACTTACTTTAAACCATGCATAATAAAGTAGTAAATTAATGCTCAACAATAATGGTAACAATGCACAAAGATAACTCATAACACCATATTTTGTTAACTAGGGAAATCTTGTCCAAGGGAAAACCCCAGTGGGAATGATACCCACTAAATAATATACTGATATATAAGTTCCTTGTTAGAGGACAGGCCCTATTAGGAGTCAATGAGAAAATTTAGTACAAGCAATCCCTGTTAGGAGACTTTGAATCCCTATTAGGAGATTCCAACCCTATTAGGAGTTGTGCCAACCATGTTAGGAGTTGTGGTATAATTTATGCAAGAAGAGGCCACTACCTAAACATTCAATTTCAACTACAAGAAGAGCTCACTACTCAAAAAAGTAATTTAGCATTATTTTCCTTCCTTCTTTGATTTCGAATCTTCAATTTGATCTCGAATCACCAGATAGATCATATAAAACTTTTCATATATCGCTTTCACAAAAGTTTGTATATAATCACAATTACAAGATAACACTTTCAAGCACACTTATTATCACAAGACAAATGATTGCAAGGTTGGCTAAGGCCACAATTCACTTTTCCAAGTTAGAGTAAACAAAACAATTATTTCCTTCAATTTTGTTGTTTGCTTCCTCAAAACATGATTATCTCAATTTTGTATAGTTTGTACAAACTTTTGAGGTTATACACATCATTTCCAACATGTATACCATCTCCATGTAACTTTTCTAATCATAATATGATGTCCACAACATGTTATAAACAAAACAATATACTATTGTAAACCAAATTCTATACTTAGACAATTTTTTGATTACCAAACACTAAGTATCTTTATTACTGAGGTTTCGTGTGAACATGTACATCATGTTTTGCCATAAATGAAAAAAATTACATATCACTATTAGCCAATTGTCAACAACCTCCCCCTTTGGTATTGATGGAAATAAATAGGGAAAATTGGCTAAGTGAAAAAAACATAACATAAATAACATATAAACATAACTTGTTCATCTTTACATATATGATCCCCCTTACAATATACTTTACTACTTTTACAATTTTCACATGTATCTCTCCCTCATTGACATTAATGACAAAGGTCAAAATGTCAAGATACTACCCAAAAACTGTCAAAACTATTGTTCTTCCTTATGTTGACATTATCTTCATACAATCATAAAAAATAGTCTTCAGACTAGCCATACCTTTGGTCCATGTTTTTGTGGTAGACTCAGCTTAAGTGAGAATTGCACATAAAGCATATGATGCAATCTCAACTGCATTAATATCTCAATACAAAAAGTTTGAATATGTGTCCTTGGCCTTGACACATTCCTCTAACTACTTCTCAACAAAAGATAATTTCAGAGCAAGAGATTCTCTAAAATTAGATGTTATCTTCAAAATCTATTCTTTCCAAAGTTCCAGTTTCCTAATGTGATGCAAGGAAGGACAGAAAAACTAGGGCCAATGGCACACCCAGCTCTCCAAACCACCCTACAAGAGTTAACACAACGGAAGCAAACACAAAGAACAATGACCAAAGGAAGAAGAAGAGTAAAACACTTTTATTGATTCATCAAAATATCTTCATACATGCTCAGTTATAAGGCCTTCTAGGTTATGGCCAAATACAAATACATTCACATTCAAAGATCCAATAGAAAATTTGCAGTTTCCAGGCTTCATTCCAATAACAATCTCAAAAGGTGTCTTTCTTGTACTCCTATTCACAGAATTATTATATGCAAATTTAGCTTGTTCCAATACCATATCCCAATTACTTGGCTTATTTCCAACTAAACATCTAAGCAAATTACCCAAGCTTCTATCTACTGTCTCTGTCAGAAATAATACTTCTTGGTAATCCATGCAATCTAACAATCTCTTTGAAGAAAAGCTTAGCAACATGCTCAGCATCTAATGTCTTCTTACATGGTATGAAATGAGCCATCTTAGAAAAAATTTCTACTAACATAAATATGGAATCATACCCCTTCACTGTCTTAGGTAATCTAGGAACAAATTCCATAGTGATGTCACTCCAAGATTTCTTAGGACAATATTAGGTGTATACAAACAAGTATTTTGAATCACTCCTTTTGCAACTTGATAAACTCCACAACTCTTTACAAATTTTTGAACATCCTTATACATTCATGGCCAATAATACTTCTCTTTCAGCAAAATCAATGTCTTATCAATTCCAAAATGTCTAGCTAATCTAGCACTATGCTTTTCCTTAATCAAATTCAACCTCATAGAACTTCTAGGAATACACAACTAAATACCTTTGAACAACATACCTTCTTGAATAAAATAATCATCATACTTACTAATCTAATTTATCAAATTTGGTGCTCTACTCTCTCTCCACACCTCAGAAAAATCAGGATTAGCATCATACAACTCTTTCATTTGATCAAACCAAGAACTTCAACCTTCATTTTAGTCAACAAAGAACATCCTCTACTCAATGCATCAGCAACTCTATTAGTAACTCTAGTCTTATGCTTGATAAAAAATGTAAAATTTTGCAAATACTCAACCCACTTCATATGTCTCTAATTCAATTTATGTTGATTTCCCAAGTATTGCAAAGCTTTATGATCAGTATATAGTACAAACTCCTTATTAATCAAATAATGTCTCCACTTCTTCAATCCTTGAACAATAACATAAAACTCTTGATCATACACATAATACTTCCCTTTAGCATCATTCAACTTTTTACTAAAGAAAGAAACAAGCTTACCTTCTTGGCTTAATACAACTCTTATTGCATTACCAATTGCATCACATTCAACTTGAAATACTTTGTTGAAATTAGGCAAAGCCAATATAGGTAATTTAGCAACCTTTTGTTTCAAAGTCTCAAAACTCTTATCAGCTCCATGTGTCCACTTGAATTCCTTGTTATCTCCCCTTATTGTCTCAGTCATAGCATTACAAATAGCATTGAAATTCTTTATAATTTTTTTGTAAAAACTAGCCAAACCATGAAATGATCTTACCTCATCCACATTCTTAGGTGTAGGTAACTCCAAAATTACTTTAACCTTCTCAAGATCCATCTTTAATCCCTTAGATGAAACCACAAATCCCAAATAAAAAATCTCTTCTTCCATAAAATAAAACTTCTTCTGATTAATCAGAAACTTTTCCTCTTTCAACCTTTGCAATACTTGTCTAATATGCTCAAGATGTTCTTCCTTAGTCTTATTGAATATCAGAATATCATCCAAATAAAAAATTACAAACTTACCCAAAAATCTTTTCAGAATTTCATTCATCAACCTCATGAAAGTACTAGGTGCATTAGTCAAACCAAAAGGCATAACCAACCATTCATACAAACCATCTTTTGTCGTGAAAGAAATCTTCCATTCATCACCTTCTTTTATTCTAATCTAATGATAGCCACTCTTCAAATCAATCTTGGTAAAATACTTTGCTCCACTCAAGCAATCCATTATGTCATCTAGCTTCAGTATAGGAAACCTATATTTCACTATGATCTTGTTAATAGCTTTGGAATTAGTACACATTATCCATTCTTCATTCTATTTAGGTGCTAATATAGTAGATATAGCACATGGTTTCAAACTTTCTCTAATCAAACCTTTCTGCAACAACTCATGCACTTGTTTGTTAATTTCTTCATTCTCTATAGGTGACAATCTATATCATGCTTTTTTTGGAAAGCTAGCTCCAGGAATCAGATCCATACAATGACTTATGCTTCTTACTAGAGGTAAACCATCAAGAATATCATCAGCAACAATATCTTTATATTCATTGAGTAATTATGCAATTTCTACTATCATACCAACTTTTACTTCTTAGTCATTACTACCAACACTTGTTCTTCTAGGAACTATAGAAAAAAAAACTTGATTCTTATTTACTTCTTTTTCAGATTGCTTTCCATTAACCATGCAAACTTTTATTGTAGTACAACTAACCTCATCTGGACTTTCAATAAAAGGCAGCAATGTTTGTTTGTTTCCATTTACCCAAAAAATATATTGATTTAATCTTCCATCATCCACAATTGATCTACCACCTTCACCATAAGATCTGCCTCTGCCTCTTTGGAATCTACCACCTCTACCTCTTTGTCTTTATTCATGCTTCTTTGCTAAGATCTCCTCAACTTTCAAGGCATATTGGTATGCTTCTTCAACACTTTCCAGCTTCATAAAACTTATTTCATGTTGAATTCCATATCTCAATCCATTTATGTACCTTGTAATTTTTTCAACATCATCATCTACATGTCCAGATCTAATGTCCAATCTATAGAATTCCTCAGTATACTCTTTCACAGTCATGTCCTTTTGTTTCAAATTTTTCATCTTTCTCAAAAACCTTACGTAGTAATTAGCAAGAAGGAGTTTTTTCTTTACCCTATTCACCATCTTTGGCCAAGTTCTGATCTTCTCCTTTCCTCTCCTTTTTTTTATTAGTTTGCAAGTTCTCCCACCATAGTGAAGCATTAACTTTCAGCCTAGTAACTACAATCTTCACCTTTCTATTATTAGGAGTGTTTTCATACTCAAAGAACTTCTCTATATCTGAGATCCAATCTAACACAACATTGGCATCCAATTTTCCATCATAAGGAACAACTTGTATAGTAGGCTTTGAATTTTCCATAGACAACACTCGCAACAATCTTTCCTCATCTTTATCTTCTCCAAGTTCTAGATTATGGTTTGGCTCTGCTGCTTCATCATCACTTACATCATCAAGATGTGCTCCTCTCCTCTAGGTTGTCTCCATGGCATCTAATCTAGCTAAAATTTGTCTCAACTAATCTAATATAGCATCATTGGTATTTCTTCTACCATTAACCATCTTTACAAATTAGGTTCCTGCAAGATTGTAACCCTCTGCAAGTTATAGGTCAAATCCACATATCTGCCACCCTACAACCAAATCCAAATTAGTTTTCTACATGATCCAATATCCACAAGGATGAACCTCAAGCTCTGATACCACCTGATGCAAGGAAGGATAGGAAAAATTAGGGCCAATGGCACACCCAACTCTCCAAACCACCCTGCAAGAGTTAACACAATAGAATCAAACACAAAGAACAACAAACAAAGGAGAAAGAATAGTAAAATACTTTTATTGATTCATCAAAATATCTTCATACATTCCCAACTATAAGGCCTTCTAGGTTATGACCAAATACAAATATATTGACATTCAAAGATCCAATAGAAAATTTGTAGTTTCTAGTTCCACTTTGCAATCCCCTTTCCAATTTGCTAATTCTACCTAGTTTTAAGCCTAATCACTCTATTTATACTTTCAAAAATGGCTTACAAATAATTATAGAATCATGAAGAAGCCACAAGTCCACTCTCAAAAAATAATAAATGAAAATAAACCAAAATTAAATACACAAGTCGACTTGCATTACCAATTAATTATTCTAAAATTGATGTCTGAGCAAAAATTTCAATATCTCCTAGCTTTGATTGAGTTAGAACTCACACTTAAAAATGTCGTTAGATATCTATGTCCTCTACAACCCCTTAAGTGCACAAGGTCTAATTCATTAAGGAAAACTGCGCATCCATGTTTCAAGAGAATTGCCATATCTCCCAAAATATAAGGAGTTGGGACTTGCACTCTAAAAAATAGATAATAATCTATTCCCTCTTTAATCCTTGAATTTTAGAACTCTTCATTGATTATGTAAAATTAGTTACATGGTCTGCAACAGGCACCCAGAAACTAGAAAACACAATTTTAGCAGAACCAAGTTTCAGCAGCAAAATAACAATTGAAAACATGAAGGATAGAAGTGCAACTTAGGATGCTCTTGTATCATGATGTCACTATGAATATTTGTAGATTTACTCTCAAAATAATCTACTTTTCCAGATGGATGCTATATTTGGCTGGATAAAGCCTCTAGCTCATTCAACTTTAACTCTATCTAACTATCAACATTTGTAGTTAGCTTGTATAATAAGGTACACTTAACATACAAAGTTTTCCCTTCCTGCTGGAATTTATGAAGTTCTTTTATACAAATATCAAGATTGAATAATTCATTCTTTATATTGTGATAGATGGTGATAGACAAGTTAGCATCATGGGAAAGTTGTACCTTTGCCTCTATAACATTCAATAGATTTACAAATTCTTCATCGAATGATTTTAGCACTACTTGTGCTCTCTATTCGAGATCTGACACAGTATCCTAAACTGTCAATGTACTATATAGTTTTTCTATCACTTCCATTAATATCCTTTGTAAACTTTTACTTTCCTATTATTTTCAATCAAATTGGTCAGGGATGAGATCAGATCTGTCTGATCATCATCATCAGTAGATAAATGAGCAAGAGAGAGTGGAGTAGATGAACTAGATGGTTTTGTCTCATCCTCTATCTATTTCTTTGTTGCTTCTTTAGTTATTTTCTCTTCCTCTTCTTTCTTTTCTCTTTCCTCTCTTTCTCTCTTCTCTTCCAATATTTTCTTCTCTTCTTCCTCAATTTTCTTTTTCCTCTCTTCTTCTACATTTCTTCTATTTTCTTCATCTTCCTTTCTTTTCTTATCATCTTCAAGTAGTTTCCACTTGGCTTCTTCTATTTTATTCTTTTCTATTTCCAGTAACCTCTTCTCTTCCTCAATTTTTTTCAACTTATCCTCAATATCTTCAGTGTTTGGTTCATTTGGTTTGGGACCACCAAATGGATTGGTATCATTAATATTAATAGTAACATTGGTTTGATCAATTTGCATAGTGTCACCACTTACTAACACTTCTGAGGTTCTAGGAGCTAGAAGAGATGGTTCTTGTGACTCAAACATCATTTGACCTATTGTTGTTGCAGTCTCTCTTCTCAACTTATCCTTCTCACCAATCATGAATAAAAATGGCTTGAATTTATTTGTCAAATATGGTGCTAGGTTATTCAACGATCCTTTAATTTCATCTTCATCATCAGTCTTGTAAATGGTTCTTAGCACAAACTTCCAAAGGTCAAGGCATTCTTCCCTTGCAGGAGCCTTCTTCTCAATGAGTCTGTCATAGACTTTTTTGTTAATAATGCTCTCACGATCCTTCAATTTTAGATTTTTTGATACAATATATCTCACAGTAGATATATCTATCTAATCTTTGTCAAAAAATTTGTAAAAATCATAGAACTTGTTCATCTAAAAAAAAACCTTCATTTGCAATAGCTATGTTGATCTTCTCAATCTTCAGCTTCCAAGGTTGTCAAGATTTCCCTGTTGCTTGCTTAGGTGAAGTCACCTATTCTGCTTTCTTGGTTTCATGTTCCTCATCTTCTTCATTGTTTAACCCAATTGTCAACAATGTTTTATGTCTCTTTCCTGGTCTTCTGGCTAGCTATTTCCCTCTCTTTGTCTTTGTAGACACTACTTCAACTAATCTATCAAACTTTATTTTTTGTTCACTGGGTTGAATATCAGACACTACTACATACAGAATGCTCCATTTTGAAGATGTCTTAACAATTGATACTGACAAGGGTTGAATGTTCAGTACACCTTACTTCATTGTATGTCTCATAGCCTTAGATTCACTCTTTGTCATTCTGACCTCTGATAGTGTCTTCTTCATTATTAATTCAACCTTTTTGTAAGATGCCTTTTCTAAGGTTGCTTGATGACCATGTTGTGTGATCTCATCATATGTTCCAAATCTATTCTCTCCTTTTTCTTTGTTTGAATTCAGCAACAAATCAATGTGACCAACTACTACATCATCATTCAATTCATAGCTCAAGGGGTCAACAAATGTCTCTTGAGGTTCTACTGCTTGAATATATGTATGATCTATATCAACTAATATAAAAATGAATTCCTTGAATCTTTCCACAATTTTAGGTGCAATTCTAAATCTTTGTTTCATCTCATTCTAAAATGTTATCATTATTAAGTGGCCACTATCCAATATCTTGTCTGCAGGGTGCCTTCTACATACCTCTATAATCTTCTCCATAGTGCATGTATCACTACTCATTATATCTATGATTGATAAGTAGGGAGATCTCTTAAGTACATGAAAGAATGTGTGTTTTATCAACAATTAGAATCTAAACACACCATTCTTTGTTCTCTCCATCTTTTCAAGGTTTTCCAAGAGTTGCATTCTCATTATTTCAAGAAGATTCACTTGTTCTTTCTCTACACATATCTTATATGCTACACATATGAATCCTACTAAAAGTTCATCAATCTTAGAACTTGCACAAACTAAATAAGCAATAATTCTATGCAGAAATCTCACATCATCTTGCTTGATGGTGTTGATCACCATAGCCTTACCACTGTATACTACTTTAGTGTAACTTTCAACTTTCTTCTTTACCAATTTCTCACCTATAGGTACACTACCTTTTTTAGACCAATTACCTCATGAATAAGGTGGGTAGAAATGTCAACTACATTATCTTGCATCCACAGTTTACCATCATGTATCTTACTCAATATGATTTGAGTCCATTCATCTTTGTCTAACTCATAGTAGAAGTGATACTTAAACAAGTCTAATTCGCTTAGATGTTCAAATTTGGGCTTCACTATCATGTCATGGTTGAAAACTAGTTCCATATCTTTGTTCATGAACTCACTACCAATTGACTCAAACTTGCAGTTCAAATAATTTTCTACATCTTCAAGATAAACTAAATTGTTCATAGTGATAGAAAATCTTGAGTTAAGGTTTCTTTCATTAGGTTTTATGGAAACAATCTTAAACTTAGGTCTATCCTCATTCTTAACACTATGTACTACTGACATATCCATGATCTTATCAAACAATATCTTCTACCAAACAAATTTGCAGAAACAAATGGTAAAATAACTCTTTTCAAAAATATGGTTTGCTTTGAAATCTCTCTGACAAGTTGCTTCTGAATGCACTTCACTTTGAATGTGTTTGCAATGAAGTGAAAAATCAATTCTATACTCCATTTTATTCATCAACTTGAACTTGCATTAATTGCATACTTTACAAATATAAAAAAGCTATTACTTGTGTTCTATAATCAATTAACTATTCAAAATCATCTATCTAATCTTTATATGTCACCTGAGGTTTACTATAGCCTCCTTCCATCATGAAAAACATCCTCAAGACTTTGCCTCATGAAACACTCTACAAAAACATACTTTTTAATTCTGTTGTAGAATCAACCTTTACTATAATACCTGTAACTCTGAATTTCCTCATAACTTGTTTAGATGAGCTCCAAATCACAAGCAAGCTTAGGTACCATCTAAACTTAACTAGATACACCTTTTTCCAACTTTTCTACCTCTAATTCAGCTTATGACTAAAGTCCTCAAATTCTTATCATGTGAACAAGCTTAATTCAACATAATTGAATCAAACTCAACAACTAATTTTGGTCTTCCTATCTCATCATCATCTAACTTTTCTTTTGAGATATTAGTTTCTTTCACAAATACTTCATCATGTTCTTCTCAAAATTCACTTGCAATGTTTCTTTGTTCTTCATTGTTTTTACTAGTTCTAGAGTTCCTTTCCCAATTGCTTCTATCATTCATTCAGTTTCTAAAGTTTCTTCCATTGTTCATTCTATCTCTAAAGTTTCTATCCATTCTATAGTACTTTTCTATGTGTCTAAAGTTGTTTCATAGCTAACATATACGATCTCAGCTTCTAGGATTTTTCTGATCATCAAATGCATAACAATTCTAAGCAATGTATCCTAAGTTGTTACACTTATAACACATGATCTATCTTCTATCTTCATAAGATCTTCTTTCTCTCGATGTCCTTTAATTAAATCTTATTCTATCTGGGAAAAAGCATAGATCTGTGTTACCGTTTGTGATACAAAAACCTATTTTGGTCAAATCTCCTTTCTCTATCAAAACTCAATTTTTAAAAAAAACTTAAAATACCCTTTTATAGATTTTAGATTTAATATCATCATTATATAAATGTTTGAGTGTTTTGATTAGTTATAATATGTTATAATCTAAAAATATTATAAGTCGATATTTTAACATTTCAGAAGATGCTCTCTCAAAAAATGATAAAAAATAGTAAATCATATCAAAAAAATAAAAAATATATATTTATCACTAGAGGAGAGAATCCTCTTCACAAATATGTAATTTATTTTCAAGAAGGTATAGATTTGATAGGGAAGTTTTGACAAGAGGAAAAAACTGTTGGATTCTGACAAGGTCAAACTTGAGTACTTATAACAAAGAAAATATACATCAAAAATAATTATTTCTTTTTTTGTGCACTAGCTATACATGTCGTCTATAAAATATTTTCAAATTAGAACAAAAAAAGGTGATTTGCACATACTTGTTTGACGGGAACTAGATCCTATATTTTTTACAGTTAAAAAAGGGACTTCAAAATAAAATAAAATGAATAAATTCTTAGTCAAAAAAATTATAAAAATTATAGGCATAAAATTCATACAATTCTACACATTTCATTATTTTACATCATCTTCATATTTTAAACACAAATACCATTTTTTTTGTCATTAATGTTGAACTGTCACATTCTGATATCACATTTCTTTATAAAAGGTGACACAGGTTTGTGCTTTTACCCATCTATAGAATTAGTATTTCTAATCATTCTACTATTTATTCTATCATTGTCATACTTAGGTTTCCTACAATCAATTGCATTATGACCCATACCATGACAATTATGATAATAAAAGTCCTTAGCATGATTAAATGGCTTATTAGTACAATCTCTTTTCATATGACCTATTTCATTACAATAATAAGCACTTACCTCTAAATTCATACCTAGTTGGCTTAGGATTTTCCACTTTCTTTGGTTCATCCAAGATTTCAACTTCCTTGTTTTGCTCAACTTCTTTAGGTTTCTCAGAAGATTGACTGGATTCAATCTTATCATTAGTTTTGTCTTTTTCTTTCAGATCTAATCTGATCTTAGGTTTCTTTGCAAACATGTTACTTAGGTAACCAAGACCATTGTTATCATAAGTAGGTCTCTATATTGACATTGAATCATCAAGCTTTTCTCTGCTAGAATAAAGTTTCTCAAGTTGTTGTTTGCACTATATCAATTCACCATTCATGATAGTATTGTACTTATGGAGTTCTTCATGATCTTATTTCAATGTTTCAAACTTGGATGTTTTCTTTGCCAGACTTGCTCTCAGATCTGCATTTTTAGTCTTCAAATTAGATTTAACTTAGCTAGAATCAATTCTCAAATTCAACTCATGCTTCAAGATCTTGTACTTTTTCTTCAACTTTGAATAGTCATCATCACTAGTTCTAGATTTAGTAGATTCATGCTTTGATTTGAGATGTTCAATATTTTCCTTCAATTGACCAATGTATACTTTGGAGTCTTCATATCTGTCCTTTAGCTTATCTCTTTCTTCAGTAAGGAGATCAATTTGTTCAAGAGCTTCTTCAAGGTTCTTCATCAACTATTCCATATTCATAGGGATTTTACTTAAGCTATTAAGCCTCTTCAAATTAATTGTGCTCTGATACCAATGGTTAGAAATAGGGATTATTGAGAGGGGGGTGAATTAGTAATCTACAAACTTTAGTCATCAACAAGATATTATTACTTACTTTAAACCATGCATAACAAAGCAATAAAGTAATGTTGAATAGTAATAGTAAGAATGCACAAAGATAACTCATAACACCATTTTTTTTAACTAGGGAAACCCTGGCCAAGGGAAAACCCTAGTGGGAATGATACCCACTAGATAATATAATGATATATAAGTTCCTTGTTAGAGAATGGACCCTGTTAGGAGTCAATGAGTGAATTCAGTATAGGCAGTCCCTATTAGGAGAATTTGAATCCCTATGAGGAGATTCCAACCCTATTAGGAGTTGTGCCAACCCTATTAGGATTTGTGGTATAATGTATAATGCAAGAAGGTCCCACTTCTCAAACATGCAATTTCAACTACAAGAAGAGATCACTGCTCAAACAAGTAATTTACTTTTAATTTCCTTCCTTGTGTGATCTTTGATCTTTAGCTCAATCTTAGATCACCAGATAACTCATATAAAACTTCACATATATCGCTTTCACAAAAGTTCGTAGATAATCACAATTACAAGATAGCACTTTAAAACACACTTCTTTTTACAAAAAGCCCTTTGTATAAATACCATTCCTTTACAAAAATTATTGCTAGGTTATCTTAGACCATAATTCAATTTTCCAAGTTAGAGTAAACATCTAGGAAGTCGGCCCTAATTGGGAAAGTAATTGTTTTGTAAACAAAAAAATTATTTCCCTCAATTATGTTGTCTTACTTCATCAAAACATTATTAACTCTATTTCATACAATCCATACAAACTTTTGAGGTGATACACATCATCACCAACATGTATACTATCTCCATGTAAATTTTCTAGTCATAATATGATGTCAACAACATGTTATAAACAAAACAATACACTGATGTAAACCAAATTCTATACTTAGACAATTTTATGATTACCAAACACTAAGTATCTTTATTTCAGAGGCTTCCTATGAACATGTACATCATGTGGTTCCATAAATGATAAAAATTACATATCACTATTAGCCAATTGTCAACAAGATCAAACTTTATGGCCAAAATTCTTGTAATATTAATTGGCTACTCTTTACAGTTGTTGTAGTGAAGAATTGTGGGTGTCATCCCCACCCCAATTTTACCTTCTCATTGGAGGATTTTTGGTTAAAAAAATTATTGTGTTATGTTTTATTTGTTTCATGCTATTAATGAGCATGTGTAGTTATCTATTTCAATTTACATACTAAATTATGAGATGAATGTGTGGTGAATGTTTTATGGTTAAAGTCTCAAATTGTTGATTCCACCACCCACCCCACCCTCCTAGAGTTTACTTTCCTATTGTAATTTCCAACACACTATACAAGAACAACCAATCTATATCAAGGAGTCCAATAATCAAAATAATGGGGATTGGAAAGAAGAAGGAATGAAAAATGATTCTAATATGTTTGACTTATCAAACATTGAGTTTATTACTATCAGGATACACTTGGAGGAAGTTGAGATATGATATGTAGTAATAGAAGAGTCAAAAAGTGATGAATTTTCTAACATCCTTTGAGTCCAACAAAAAAATATAGATTTAGCTTCACCACCTCCCAAAAGGCTAGAGTTACCATGTCCTCTTCCTCCTAAGAAGGATATAGTGATTGTGCCTCCTCCCATTTAAGATGATCAAAGCTAGGATGTAGATAAGGGAGAGGTTAATATAGAGAGTGCAGTACTAAAGGGTCCATATGAACAACCTTCATAGTAAGAGAAACCTCCCCCATCATTAATATACCTTCTATCTCCACCGAAAAAGTATAGACCACATAGGAGGAAGGGAATCCACCCCAGTAACTAGAATCTTGACAAGGTACAGTGCCAAAATGGTTGTCTTAGGTAGTCTAGTTAGGGAGGACTTATACCAACATTAAAGATGCAGGTACATTAGTTACTGGTAAAGCCTTCTACACTCTAATTCCACCTGATGATCCTTAGAAGCTATCATTCAAAAGGATGGATAAATAAATCAATTGGGTTTCTCAAACAAATATTCCTTGGACATAAGGGGATTCATCAAACTTGGCTCTCAAGGACTATCATATACTGGAGATTGTGTTGGGAAGGCCCACTAAGGATAGTGGGAAGATGATGACCAACTTAAGGCTCTATCAAGTATTTTATCAACCAGACCAAGGGGAAGAAGAGATTCAAATTTTGAGGAATTAGAAAGAAGAATTATCAGAGTTTGTCAAAGATTTAGTGGGCCCCAATGACCCATCTAATCTTGAGTTATCTTTGAATTATTCCATTAAGAAATGAGCTCCATCCATGCCTCAAAGGGATTCATTTTTTTATGCCTTATATAGATAGAGGCATAATTTTCAAGTCCTAGGAGTTGAATACATATAAAAAAAATGTGATGTTAGAGTAATTAAGTAAATTCTTATTAATTAAATCATATTGATTTAATAATTAAGTCACTTATTATCTCAAGTTTACTTAATCTAAGATTTGGGCATATAATAATTAATTCTTTTATTATTTATTATCATGCAACCTAGATTAATTACCTATTAGGGTTTTGATCTCCTTTTATAAGGATTGATCTCTTTGTAATTTATTAATTCACTTTTGATAATAGAAATATCTCTTTTTACTCATCAATAATGTCTCATCTATGGATTTGGGAATTCCATCCTCCATAGCTTTTGCTTCTCTCTTTCTGTGATAGGTGTTTGCATGTAGGTGATTCTTGGGAGTTGTGGAGTTGATTTTTCATCAACTTCAACATGTAACTATTACATGGTATTCAAGATAATTTTAGTAAACTAGGAGGCATGATAAGTAGCAGTTTTTTTTTAGTTGATGAAGCATAGACACGGACAAATTTATCTCCAACTTTATAGAAGATTAGGGGACAAAAATATCATATGCTTCTTATAGTTTTCACTAGCGAAGAGGTCAATAAATTAGATAATTAAATCAAGAAGATAGAGCAAGGAAATAAATTTATGTTACAAATGTTTGGAAAAATATAGGATACATAGGAAAAGGGTCAAAAGAAGATAATGCAAAAAGATAGGCATTATAGAAAAGCTAGTCTATAGATTTTTTATGATGACTTTAGGTCTAGTTTGGGCCCTACAAAGATGGTAGTACATCAATTCCACAATTATTTTGAGGAAATGTCCTTTGAGGATGAGATAAGGAGAGATTTTTAAGATGATGAGAAATTAAAGAAGCTATATAGTAAAATTGATAATTTTATGAGGTATAGAAGTAGGCCTAGGGTTTTAATAAGAGCAAGGAGGTAGGACTAGTGTCAAGGAAGAGGATTTTGTTGAACATTTCAAGAACCTACATGCAAAAGTACTCGAGCATATCACCCATATGATTATATAGTATAAGTATAGATAAGATCAAAAGAGTATACATAAGGAGTTCTAAGTTGGGGATATAGTTATGGTGTACTTGAGAAAGGAACAATTTCTTGGGGGCACCTACAACAAGTTGAAGATGAAGAAATTAGGTCCCTCCAAAATTTTGAAGAAACATAATACAAGGAATGCATATGAGCTAGAGTTTCCAAATGGATTCCATATTTCAATTATTTTCAATATTTCCAATTTAATAGAGTATCATGAAGAGGTTATAGAGGAGAAGATGATAATTGAGAAATGTCTAATTTCTACTTCTGAGAAGGAGGAGACTAAATAAATTATGGATAGTCATGTGGGAAGGAGTACTAGAAATAGGTAGTATAATGAATACCTTGTGAAGTGGAAAATATGATCAAAGGAAGATTCAACCTAGTTATCCAATGTGGAGGTTGGTTGTTTGGGTTTTTCTCAACTAGCTAAGAAGTGGCAAGGTCACTTTTTCAAATTACCTTGGGTGTCTGATGCAAGAATATCCAGTAGTGTAACAGAAATCCTGTATCACCCAAAAATATTCTTAATGATAATTTTTGTTTAATAATTTTATAATCAGAATATCTATTTGGGCCAAATTGAGATTCCAATTCTTAGATTTCCATTATTACTTTTATGGCTTAGTATTTTTGTACATCTCAAGATATGTACAAAAGTAGATAATGGATTATTTTTCTATAGACTCACAATTATGAAGTGTTAGATTTTGCAAATTAGAGGGAAGGTTTTAATTTTAATTTCACATGCTCCAAAAAAATAAAATCAGGTTAAAAGGTATCATGGTTTGAAATTTATTACAGTTTTAAGCTACCTAGAGACCTCCTAAATATACTTTAGAGCCTAGTTTGAGGCACTAAATGACCTTTTATGGCCCCAAAAAATTGGGGAGGCCATAGGAGGATCATAGGCATATAGGACAGTCAAATATATTTCTAAAAATGTAAACAATTCATCAATCAAAGTCTTGGATCTAAAGTTATGCCTCCTAAAAGTTGGACTACCTTTTTTGGATCCTTCTAAATTTTCACCAACTTCTAATGTGACTTCTAGAACCTTCTATTTTGATGGTGGCTTCCAAATGGAAAAATGTAAAATTTATTTTTAATCCTAAACCTAAATCAGGCTACTTAAGGCCCATTCTTGAAATGTAAAGGAATTTTTTGGTGGAGTTTGGGAGAAGGTACAGTGAAAAAGGTTTTTCTCTATAATCTAATAATATTGTAGCCCATAGGGTGTGTAGTTGCATATTTTTTTTTGTAATGCATGTAATAGCCTCCCATTTCAGCTGATAAAAGTTTCCTTTCATGTTGTGCTCATTTTGTCTCTAGTTGTTCCCTCATAACATAGTCTCCCAATTAGTTGATGGCTCATCTATAGGGTCCCATTGGACCCTTACCTACTCTATGATTCAACTCCTGAGGATCAAATCTTAGTGTTAAAGAATGTGAATAGGATCTAAAGCCAACTACCCATCCTCTACCTATAATACATTCTAATCAAGAACATGTATCACATTAGGAATATAGTGCCTAAGCACATAAACATAGAAAAAATCATGAACATGAGCTAAGTTGGGAAATAATGCAAGATGATAGGAAACTAGACCTATCTTCTCAAGAATCTCAAATGACCCCATAAACCAA
Organism: Cupressus sempervirens; assembly: GCA_028749045.1. NCBI lineage: Eukaryota > Viridiplantae > Streptophyta > Pinopsida > Cupressales > Cupressaceae > Cupressus > Cupressus sempervirens. The sequence continues at coordinate 582,293,979 of CM053784.1, read as the reverse complement.
GGTGCTACCTTTGAAACCTTTCTATAATGGATCAGATTTTTCCATGGATGTACTCTCAAGAACACCTTCTCCCTAATTGTAATCTACTTATTATTCCTATAAACATATATATATATATATATATATATATATATATATATATATATATATCTTCTGACTATTATATGTTGTGGCCACATAGTCTCAGAGTTGCACAACTTTTTGCTCCATATCTCAAAGAATCTCAGGAACCAACAAGATTCAATTCGCTAATTTATCCCAACTCAAAGGTGTATGAAAAGGATGACCATGCAATTCTAGAAAAGGTGGCATCCCAATAAAACTATGATACCCATTATTATAGACAAATTCAACTAGATATAGATAGTCCTCCAAATGAGTTCTTCAATACATGACATACACCCTCTACATATACTCCAAAGCTTGGTTAACTCTCTTTATTTGACTATCGGTCTCAGGGTGATATGTTGAGTTGAATTTTAGTCATCCTCTAAGATCATGCTTCAAGGAAGTACAAAATTTGGATGTGAATATGGGACCCCTATCTAAAATTATCATTCATAGAATACCATGTAATCTCACAATGTCCTACTTAAAGAATTTGGCTACTATGGTTGCAGTATAGGATGAATTTAATAGGAAAAGTGTGCCACTTTAGTCAACTGATCAACAATAACCATACTAGTATCATGTGTACAAGGAGTTGTGGGGAACCCCATAATCAAATCCATAAAAATAATATCCAACTTCCATGAAGGAATGAGATTAGGTTTCAAAATCCCTACTAGATTTTGTTTCTCTACCTTGACCCTTTGAAACTCGATACCCTTAGCCACAAAATCAAAGATTTCACACTTCATATCAAACCAGTGATATAATTGTCACAAGTTTGCATGCATCTCCTTCACACCTAGATGTATTGAGTAAGGTACATGATGAGCCTCAAATAACAATATTATATTGAGGTCATCCAATGGTGATACATAAATCTTCCATGTGTAACATAATAGGCCATCTAACTCTAAAACATATTCTAAAAACCTACCTTCCAAAGGTCTTCTTGAAGAAATCTTTGTACTCACATCCTGATACCAAATATCTATAGGAAGTATCTAAAGTATGTGACTCCTCAAATCGACACTAAGAGTGAATGTTGATATATCATGTCTCCCACAACTCAAAGTGTCAAATACTACATTTTTCTTGTTCTAAATATACTTCACCTTGAATCTATACTCATATAGAAACTCCATCCATCACCTCTACCTAGAATTCAAATTAGGTTGGGTATATATATATTATAAGCTATAGTGATCAGTATGAAGCTCAAAATGATGCCTCAATAAAAAATTTCTCCATCTCACTAAGGCATGAACAACTATTTCTAACTCAAGATCATGTGTGGGATAATTTAGCTTATGATCCTTGAGCTTGCAAGAGTCATAAGAAATCGCTCATCTTTCCTACATAAGGGTTTCTCCAATCCTTTCTAGGAAAGCATCAACTTACACCATAAAATCACCTGACAGATTAGGTACTAATAAAATAAGAACATTATTCAAAAGTTACTTGAGCTTCTAGAAGGCTTATTCAAGCTTTTCTATTTAAATAAACTTGTTTCCCTTTCTCTAGAGGAAAGTGATACAAATGCAACTCTAGAGAAGTTTTGAATAAACTTGTAGTAATATCCATCCAAACCCATGAAACTATAAATCTTAGATACACTAGTGGGTTATGGCCACCATAGCCTGATTCTTTGAGGGATCAATAAAGATACCCTCACCTAATATCACATGTCCCAAATACTCTACCTCTGAGTAAAAGAAGTCAAAACTTGTTGCATTAGCACATATTTGATTATCTCTATATAACTGTAGGATGAATTGTAGGTGTTCATCATGTTCCTATTGGGATCTAAAATATATCATAATGTCATTCGAGAATGTAAGTACAAGTCAGTCAAGGTAAGAAATTAATACTCCATTCTTCAAGCACATGAAGACTAATGGATCATTCACCAAACAAAAAGGAACCACTTTAAACTCATAATGGTCATATCGAGTGCATAAAGTTTCTTATAAATATCTACTTCAAGAATGTGAAGCTAATGGCACTATGAATTGAGATTAATCTTAAACAACACCTTGGCTCCCTTGATCTAATCAATTAAGCCATCAATCCTTGGAAAAGGATACCTATTATTGATTTTTACCTTGTTCAACTACCTGTAATCAATACACAAGCATAACGATCCATCCTCTTCACAAAGAGAATAGGTACTCCACATGGAGAAACACTTGGTCTAATGTAGCCTTTTGATAAAAGGTCCTCTAGCTATAGTCATAACTCACTCAAATCCTAAGTAATCATCTGATAAGGAGCTCTAGAAATGGGTTTCTCTCCTAGAATGAGATCAATGCAAAAGCCTATGTTCCTCTTTGGTAGCATATTTGCAATTTTTTAGGAAAGACATTGATAAGCTCTTGTAGTATGGGATGATATAAGGCCTTATCCTCAGGTTCTTCTTCTTTAAGTTCACTCACAAAAATAGAAAACACCTAGAAACCCTTTTGGATTTTCCTCTTAAGCTACATCATAGAAATCATGTAGATGTATATAGTCCTTTGAATGCCCACAATCTCAAAGTACTTACCCTCATCATCCTTATACTTAATGATTTTCCTCCTAGCATTAATTTTAGCTCCAGGAAAGCCTATCCTATCCATATCCAAAACAATATCATATGATCTAAGGGGACTAACATGAAGGTCAACTGTAGTAGTGAAATCTCCTAGGTTCAACTCACATTTGTGTGCTAGAGAATCTATGTCTACCCTATCTCTAAAGCTAGTTCCACTTGCGAACCTATGTCCTATTTTAATGCTACTAGCTCGCATTTATCTTCTATGGAAGGAAATATAAATGAGTCTATGGTACTAAAACCAAACCAAAACTAAAGAGATGTACCTCTGATATAACCTAAAGTCTCTACCATAGTTTTCTAATGCTCATCACGGTGATTCTTTACCATTGTAAAGATGATGTGTGGTATGCTAGCATCATCTATTGTAGGCTTAGATTATATAGGCCTCTATCCAAAGAACTAAGGAGGACATTGTGAGAAATTATTTACAATGTGCCCAAAATATCCATAAGAGAAACAACCCATACCTCTACCAGAACCTCTCCCTAAAGGAGGTATAGTGGATAATTGATGACTACCCCTACTATCAAATGAGTGGGTACTCTATGTAAGCTCACTATAGTTGCACTTATTACACTAAAATTTATGTAAGTTCCTAGAGTTGGAACAATTGTCACTTCTCTAAGATGGAGGGAACAATCTCCTTTGTTGTTGTTGTTACCCTTGGTTACCCCAAGAGAAAGGAAGCTTCCTACCACTACCTTTTTCTTGGTTTTGTGTGACTTTGGACCTTGAAGTACATGTTCACTAGAAGATGCTCTAACAAAATCTCCATGTCCCCTAGTGACATTCTCCTGTACACAAGTATGGTCTAGTAGTAGCCCAAATATGAAATGTTGAACCATTAATGGTGAACTATTACTAATCCTCTCATAAGGCATGAGCTTAAATAATTTATGCTCAAGTTCTACAATGATCATGGTAAATTGCCTTAGGTTGTGAAACTCATCCACCCTCAATTGATTATACTACTCTGGTAGGAAAATCTCATAGATGTTTTCAAGAAATAAATCCCTTGTGACATTCTCTATGCCCAATCCTAATTTATTCTCCTTGATCTTACACTAAATTATCATTAAAATCTATAAGTGAGTAAGGGCATACCTTGCTTTGACATCAGTGTCAAATTTGAACATAGAAAAATACCTATCTAGTGTGGTTGACCAGTTCTAGCATTATATCTAGTAGCATCTCCCTTAAAAGAAGTAAGATTGGCCTACAATAGGTACCTTATCTTAGTGGATTTGATAGACTCTTGTCTATCCTCTACATAACCCATCCTAGGGCTCTTGGATGTAGGTCTTTCATCATTCCTACAATGGTGTGATCCCTCTAATTAACTCTCTCTTACACAGGTAGGTGCTCTAGGATAGTATGTAGTAATTGCCTAGTGCCAAGCTACTTTGAATCGGTTGCATGTTGTCACCCGTTGGTCTCTTCCTAAAGAATATCATCTCTAGTAATAAAAGGAGGGTTGATATGTCTACCTCTCCCATGACATCCACCACAACCTTAGCTATGCCCTCTAGCCACTAATCTAGTTTTAGTAACCATCCTCCTACAACATTTGAACAAGTACAATAGTATACTAAAATCAATCAAAATTATGATATCATGATGCATAATCACATGAATAAAATTTTGAAGATAGATAATAGGTTGGGGTTGCACATAGCAGCCCATGCACTACTACGATAGCATTATGTTGCCAATAGTAGCTCGTGCATTGTTGTGACAACAAAAACTATTGAGGGCTCGGGAGTCATAGCCCTGCCTTCCACAAAAAAAAATTAATTAATTTTTTTATAAAATTTATGAGATTTAAAAAATACAATAATATATATTATTGTTTAAATATTTATTTTTTATCACACACTGCTACAACAATCTGATAGGGAAAAATTTCCCAACCAAATAAATATTTAACAATAGTCTTCCTATGGATTTTCCAAACAACGTTTTAAACAAAGATTTTGATTTGAATCAAACGTATGAAACAACTTGTTTGATAATTTCCAATTAGGGTTTAAGTTTGACTTGTTTTCTTTTGTTTTCTTTTCAAATCCTAGCTAGTAAAATCTTTATTTTGTAATAATCTATTCTTGAATTAGTTTTAGTTTTCTCAATAGAAGATTTCAATCATGTAAATCTATTGTGTAAATTTCTCATAGGTTTCGAATCAACTAGTTTCAATTCATTTTCTCTATAATGTAAATCAACATTGTCTAGATTTCTCTTCCATAAATTTCAACAATAAATCCAACTATTGGAAGCACAAAATAAATAGATCCATTTTATTAAAATAATTTAAAAAGGACTTTAATTTAAATAAGTTCTATTTCATTAAAATGGAAAAAAATAGCATTTTATTATTCACTATATGTTATTTTATATATATATATATATATGAGTAATATCAAATTTTAATGAAGTTATGAAAATTATTTAAAAGATTATTTTTAGATTGAACAAAATTTACTTTAGTAAATAATGAGATTTAAAGTAGTTAATAATGAACTTATATCAGAAAGTTATGACATGAGTTAGGGATTTTATTTAAAATTAATTTATTGTTAAATGTTTATTATTGTCAAGGATTATAAATAATTTATTTATTTTTAACAAAATATATATAATATTTACTTGTAATGATATTTTAGTATTATCGAGTGGAAGATAATGCAGAATTGAAAGCAAAGTATTTTTAGTTAAAATTTTGAATAAGTATTTGTACATTATTTCAAAAATGTTTAACCTTAATTTGGTTGTAAATTCAGCCAAGTCAATGAAACAATATGTACAAAAATACTATTTCAGGATTAGAATCAAACATTAGAAAATTATCAAACCGACTACATGGCTGAATTTTACATATTTTAAAATGATTGTATATGTTTCCTCTTGGAATTTTGTGACGGTTGGGAAACCCTTGTAGTTGGCCATTTAGGAATGTATACCAGAGGTCGAGAATGTGACTATTATTTTTAGTAGTTTATATCATGATTGTTATGTACATTTTTTTTTTTTATGAAAACCAATTTTTATATGTGAAGCTCATAGCCTTCAATCTCTTAATCAATCATTATAGTGACTTGGTCTAGGAACCATCTATAGTTTTTAATTTCTTCTATGGGACTAAATGTGCTTATTTTGGCTTTATGGGATGTACTTGTTTTCTAAGCTTAGGGTAGGTTATATGTGTGTATAGAAGGAAGTGGTTTGTAATGGGGGCCAAAGCCCTAAAGTGGCTACCAGGGTAACTCATTACATAAGTTATCTTAACAAGTAATTACATTTACATTAATGGGGTTGAAATGAATTTAAAAGAGGTATTTTTCCTTGTCACTACTATGAGTGCTAGTAAAGGCTAGGATAGGAGTGGGAGCAGATGCTTGGTTGCAACCTTGCATAGTTAGTTTCCTTGTCTATATGAAAGGATTTTAGATACTGCATAGAATCACTAGGGTTCGTTCTAGGGCCTAGAGAGACTACTAGGGTAACCTTAGAATTGGATCATGTAATGAAACTCACCCATATGCTAACTGTTGGAAGGATTTAATGGAAACAAGATATTGAGAAAGGGGGTGAATCAGAAACTTAAATTTTTTACTTATAAAACAAATTACTAATTTCACACCTAATTCATCTCATATCTATCATCAAGACTGTAATACTTGAAATTAGAAAAATCACATTCATGAAAAGATTCAACACATAACACAAATGATTTGGTTACCTAGAAACACTTCAATGTGAAGGAAAAACTGGGGTGGGGGTACAACCTGCAAATCTTCACTATTGTAGCCATAAAGTTAACCTATTAGGGTTACTATTTTTTATCATAATAGATGATCTACCTTGTAAGGGGTCTACTCTATTAAAAGATTTAAGACTGTTAGGTCTTACCCTATTAAAGGTTTTTACACTTACAATGAAATAAAGACTCTATTAGAAGATTTACATAAATCTATTAGGATCACTTGGTTAAGAGATTTACCCTAACTCAATATGTTAAAACTAATTCAGTATGTCACTCTTATTTTTCTCTGAAAGTTGATTTTGGATTTCCTCTATTTAGTGTCTCAATCTGATCTCTTAATTTGACATCTATGTTATGTCCTTCACTACTTGGATTGCTCTATTTGATCTCTTCTTCGACTTAGCCTTTCTTTCTCTATTATATCCTTGTCTTCTCCTTCACTTACGCATTCACCCATTCATTTACACACACATGCACTTATTTTACATACAATCCTATGATTAGAACCCTCCTTAAATAGAAAAACTTCAAAAGTTCTTGATCATAATAAACAGTTCATAATTTATCTCTTTTATCTTTTTCCATCTAATTTTTTGATTGCTTGATTTTCTTTCCTCGAGATCACTACCATCTATAAAGATGTGTAAACTCCATCTTAATTATCTCTACAATCATTAAATATTGAATAGAAGTTATCCAAAAATAGTTTACATTATTGTTTGTACAAGTACAAAGTCATATGAAAAAAATGGTTTGCTCAGCATCTAAACATTCTGATGCTCGATCATTACTAACATTGATGTTGGCACTTGGCTTCTACATGCTTGACTTTTCCTATTTACTCAAAAAAAGTTATCTTCCAATTTACTCCGTCTTAACTATATAAGCTCATCTTATATATATATGTGCTCGGTCTCAATTGGGTTGCTCAATAATCTCTAACTTTCTTAGCATGTAATGCAAAATAAACAAGTCCTTATGTACTCAGTCTTTCCTAGATGACTCAGTCACAATGATGACTATCCAACCTTCCTGGTAAATGACTAAGTTTTTGGACACTAATATGAAACTTAGGTATAGAGATCAACACTAACCAAGTTCCTACATGTTCTTGGATTCCTCCAGGAGTAGATATTTTTACTTTTTAATACATGTAGTATCTTTTAGATAGAGAGCTATTGGGATTCCCTTACCTAGATTCCTTGTTTTGATTTGTGGATTTTTATCCATTTGGGACTTTACATCATCTCCTTATCATGGAGGGAGTGGACCATTTAGGTTCCATGAGGCCAGGTGGTCGTGTTCATTTTTCCATTGAGATCTAATAGTTGAGCACTGATGTTGGATGTACCTTGTTGTAGTTGTACTATTATCTCTTATCATATGTAGACTTTTTGCTATATCCAGTAGATGTATTCTTGTATTTTTACATTATATATTTTGAGATCCCATGAGATATTGTATTGTATCATGTAGTACATTTTTTAGCATTTCATACCTTGCAACATGTGCAATAGATGATTATGCATTCTAGATATATTTTGTTGAATCTTTTGTACACCATTTATATTTTTATGAGATTTTGTAAATGTGGTTTTATCTATGGACATTATTTATTTAATGAAATTAACTTAAAATTTTATATGTGTTAGATTCAATGTTATGGAACCCTTGAGAGCTATAATTATTTTGTACTTCTTATTGTGTACATGATGTGGATTCAAGATACTAGTCCCACTTTGTTATCTTTATGTTATTTAAACATTCAAAAAAAATTTAACAAACTTGGTGACATTATAGGTTTGTGTCATGCCAATGATGATAACTCATCATATGAACCTGCTCTAAAAGTTTGCAAGATTGTATTTGAGGTGGGATTTGTCTATCTTCTCCCTAGGAGGTCCTACAACCAATGTAGTTTCTCAATCATGCACATAATCCTTTATGTTGTTATTTTATTACTTTGTCTTGCATTTTTGGTCTTAATTTTCCAACACAACCAAAAGGAAGAAGGGGTGAACATGATAAGGGTAGCTAGGGATACCAATCCACTCTCCCCTTGTTATCATAAGCCCCAAACCTATTTTAACCAGATTGATATTTCCTATAGAGTAATACTAGGGTCTATTTTTCTAGATTTATTCATGACATGAATTTGATGAAAATACTTTAAAAGTCTCAATTCGGGTCTCATAAGCTGGTGAGAGATATAGGGGCTATCTTCTCAAGGGATGAAGATAATAAGTCGAATGGTTATCGATGCATTCTAATTCAGAAATAAAGAATCAAAGTGAAAGCTTTTAACTAATGAATTGAAACTTGCATTAAAAATAATTAAACTCTCTTTCATAAAAGAATTCACACTTAACAAGATTAGATCTTCCTTCACACTTAAATCTAAACTCGCTTTATCAATCACTAGAATATTAGACTTTTATTTAGATCATACAATATACTTATCCATCTTCTAATCATACTTTATTAATTTACTCCAATATTATAAATAGTCACACTATTAAATATCAAAACTTATTTGAAATGTACCCTAGATATTTTGAAATATTTGACAATAATGTAAATAGGTAAAGCATAGTTTGCAACATGAACATGAAGTCCAAAAAAAATAGAGAATATGACAAGAAGTTCAATTTGGTAGATGATGATCAAGAAATGAAGTGTGATGGGAAGTTTGATATAAGAGTGATATATTATGCAAGTAGAATGTGGAAGGAGATTTGAACTATATGTGGGTAAGAATTACAGATGTCTGATATGGTGAAACAGATTATAGGTAAAATTGATAGTTATTTCAACAATTAAGAGAACAATTTAATTCTCTAAATAAAACTTTAAGACCATTATTCCATTAAAAATGATTATATGAATTTCATTCCCATCACAAATGTAAACAAAATGTTCCACATTCATGCACTTATAGATTCTCTATTTTTGCAACTGAAACTTAACTTAATGAAATAGATCAATGAAATATCAATCACATAGACAAAAAATAAAATCAAAACCACTAATCTAAATAACCTCACCAGGTTTACTAAGAGGAGGACCTTCCTCTAGCTCATAAGGTGAGGAAAATTTTAATGTACAACTACTATAGGAATTTTAGTTTGCCCAATTGATGCATTCAAAGATAATAGAATAAAAATGATCTTAACATAGCTTATAATATATTCACATTATTGTCTCATGAGCACACATATGTTTATTTAGTTTCAGATACTATAGTTAATTTAACTCAACTAGTTATGGTCACTAGACATTATTCTAAACCATGATAGGTTTTGTTTATGTCATAGGCCACAAATGCTTAATCATAAAATAACATAATAAAAATAGTATGAAGATTTGGTTTTTATACATTTATGGCCTTTAAACTATCAAGTCCGAAATAGCTTTCCAAAAAAAAGTTTAACAAAAATGAAGCTATTATTTTTTAACCATCTAATCCATCTATGCCATAGATCCCCGCATTCACTTGATCACCCATCAACTCTTATGTAGTTATTGTAGATAAATTATCCATACATGTCATTTTTTGATTAATTGATCACTTTGGGAATCTTTCTTGCACCTTTTAGAGAAGTACAAAATATCCTAATTTACTATCAATAAATTGGAAAAAAGGGACTACATATTAAGGAAATCAAGGAAAAACATTGGAAAAGGATAACAAAAAACATGGCTCATTTAACACCTAGCATTTCCCCCCAACATAAGGATTTTGCATGTCCTTATGTAAACAATAGATACAAACTAGGTGGAAGGTTGGAACTTCCTTGAATCTTTTTCATAGAGATCTCTAAATCAATAACTATGGTTCTTTTACCTTTATCATTCCCTTGTAACTACCCTTGTAGTCTTTCCTTAAGCTACTAACTTTCTTGTTATAAATGAGTAATCTCTATGAAGCAAGTCATTAAAGATAACAACAGATGTACCTAGTGTTGCCACTATCACTAGGATGACATTAAGACCACTATAAGTACTAATGATTTCTTTAGTAGGTGATCTAGGAAGGACATAAGTCTTTGGTAATATTTCTCCTTCAATTTTATTGGCATCTTTTACTAGTTCTTGGTGGAAGGAGATTTTCCTTTGTTTACTAAATTTTTCCCTTTTTGGATGATCCTTAGAAGGAGCAAATGAGACATTTTCTCCACAAGAGGTTTTTGCATTGCCTTATGTTTCTCCTTTACTAGTATTATGGTCTCCTTCCCTTTCATAGGCATTCTCAATGTTTCCTTACAATATTTTATCCTACCATACAGCTTTAGTGTCAATATCCCACTTTATATTAGCATTTGGTTCTAGATTAATCATTTGCTAGATGAGATTATATTCACCATAGAATTTTTCTTAGGACACACTAGGGTTCTCAATATATTCTTGACAATTTTTAGTATCTTCTTTAGGATTTTCAATATTTTTAGTATCCACAATAAGATTTTTGGTGTCCTCCTTAGGGAGCTTAGTATCCTCGCCAGGGTTTTCATTAAGGTTTTCAAATCTCAAATTAGGATTTTTAAGGTTCTCTTTGGTAGACTGTAGATTCTTTTGCTTCTTCTATTTCTATTTTGGATTTAGAGCTCCATATCCTTTTTTATTTTTTATAGGAACTATTGGATAACATGTGCACTTCCTCTTATGTAGCAGCATGGGTGGCATTAGCAAGGTTATCTAGGTGGCTAGCATACCATTTAGGGTTTTGGAAAATAGATCATGTATTAGATTTATGTTTCATGTTGGGGGAAATAACAAGACTCTTATTTGGTGTTTAGGTTGTTTTATTTGTAGGGTTATTTTTAAGGATTTTCTTCTTAGAGGATTCGTCCTCCAAGGTCTCAACTTTACCAAGTTAGTGTTAGTTTGTGGTCACTAATCAGGGAAATGCTATACATACTTCATTAATTCTTTGGGCTTCTTGAAAAAAAATATGGGCTTCTATTCACTAATGGCACAAAATTCTGGGCTACTATTCACCATTCGCCAATGGCACAAAATTTTGGGCTACTATTCACAAATTGGCTATTCTTTATATTCACCAATTTATGGCCAACATGTTTTAACCCTAAAGTAGCAAAAATACTTGTATAAAAGTGTTTAGGGTTAGGGATGTTTGACAAGGTGTGATACGAAAATTTCTTCTTGCAATGGTATTGAGCTGTAAGGGATTATAGATTGTAATCAGGTTGTAATCACTAGATCATAATAATATTGGACTTGCTATTTGGTGGATGTAGCCCAAAGTTTTGGTGAACCACGTTAAATCTTGGTGTCTTGTGTTCTTTTTTGTGCGATCTATTATTTTCTGATATTGTTTATATTTTCATGTAATTGTTACTTCTATCTATGGTTTAATCCTAACAAGTGGTACTAGAGTGAGGTTGTTTTTCAGTTATCCTCTGTAGGAAATTCTCACAGTTGAGTGGGAGTCTCATAGTTGAGTGGAAGAAATGGTAGATGAAGGAAAGCTAAGGGTTGACAAATTTAATGGGCAAAAATTTCAATTATGGAAGATGAAAATGGAGGACTATCTTTATCATAAGGATTTATGGAAGCTATTGGAAGGAAAAACCAAGAATCAAGGATCTATGTCAAATGATGAATGGGATATTTTAGATGGAAAGGCACTTGGAAGCATTCAATTATTTCTAGCACCATTAGTGGCATTTAATATTACAAAAGTGAAAATGGCAGAAGAGTTGATGGAAACCCTAGCAAAATTGTATGAAAAGCCCTCCACTTCAAATAAGGTATTTCTCATGAAGCATTTATTTAATATGAAAATGGAAGAAGGTGGATCTATTGCAGATCATTTAAATGAGTTTAATAATTTTACTAGTCAGTTATCTTCTATGGGTATTAATTTTGATGAATAAATTAGGGCTTTTTTCATTTTGTGTTCTTTGTTTGAAAGTTGGAATTGCTTGGTAATGGCCATAAGTAATTCTATTTCTAAATCTAATACCCTAAAATATGATGATGTGATCAATGTTATTCTGAGTGAGAAAACTCATAGGAAATCCTTAGGTGGGTCTACATAAGGAAGTGATTTGAATGCACAAAGTAGAGGCAAAATGAATGAGGAAATCATTTTGGAAATCATGGGAAATCAAGAGGAAAGTCAAAGGGGGGACTGGTGCAAGAGCACAAGGTAAATAAGGGGTCAAATTAGTTAATTTTCAATTTTTCTGTGTAATAAGATTTAAGAGCAACAAACCTAGATAGGTTGAGCCTAGAGACCTTAATAATAATGTTTGATAAGTTGGTGAACTCATTTGAGGGCCAAAAGAGCACTTTGTGATTATTTGTTCAAGTTACTCTAAGCTAGTCAACAGTGGTCAATAGCTGGTCAAAAGTTGACCCAATGATGAATTTGGCCATTTTTTGTCATATTTGGTCTTTAGGCATGATATGGAGTCATTTCATGTACATTTGGAGTCAAATTGCACAATAGTGCAAAAAGTTGCTCAAAAGTTGCAAAATTGCAACTTTGAAATTTTTGCAACTTTTACATTTTCTTGCAAAATATGCCAAGAATTCATAACCAACTTGAAACTTGGTTGGAGAAATGTCCAAATGACATGGGAAGAGGCATAAATGTGGTAGATCACCAATTCTTAGGTTTAGAGAATCAAAGGAGCAAGTTTTTGGAGCATTTTCTTGTGTTTTAATGTCTTGATTTGTACTCTTATCAAGAAAATTTTGGATTTTTTGTGATGAATTGATTGAGACCAGTCTTATGCATACTCTTAAAATTATAAAATATTGATTTAAATTAGTACAACATATTTTTTTGAACATTTTCATTCATTTTCTTCATTTTGTTAGTTTTAAGTAAGCAAGGGTTTTGAAGCATTTAATGGTTTCCTAGCCATCCACAGTCTCTACCTAATCATGGATTTGTAGATAGATAGGAATAGGTGTAAAATTATAGGAAACAAGAGCTCCAGCCTTTAGTCCATGGTTGTGAGGTCAAAATATTGAATTAAGGGCTGAACAATTGTATTGTTGAGCCATTCCAAGAGTGAAAAACGTGCTTGGAGAAACCTTGTGAATGGAAAGACAAGGTTTGGCACCTTAAGTGAACACTAGAGACCAGGAGGGAATGTTCAAACCTATTTTTAAGTTTTTAGGAGAAGATTTTACTGTTGAACTAAGTGGATAAAGATTAAACCCTTGATTTTAGCCTAAAAAGGAGGGTTTTGCATTTGGGGCACTTTCGTATGGAACCCAAATGGGATACTTTGTAATCTAAAATTTCTTCCAAAAGGGTATCTAAATATCAAATTTATTTGGGGCATTGTTCAGGTAAATTAGAGTTAATTATAAATTGCCAATTTTTGAAAGGAATAGATGAAATCTAGTTTTGGGAATGGACAAAAAAGTTTAATGAAATTCTTTGGAAGGTTTTGGACACCTTGAATAGAAAAGATCATGTAGCAGACATGTGAGGATGTTGGAAAACCACTAGAGTGTCTAGGTAGCCTGTAGAGTGGACTGTGTGGGTTAAGAATTGAAGATTCTTTCTTCTAGGAGAAGAATGACCTAGGTAGGAATCCTTGTAGGCTCCTAACCCAAATTCAATATTTGGGAGGTTGAGTTAACCCAAGTCAAATTCATTATTAGAGTTTGGAGAATACCCAAAACCTTACTGCATCAGAGTGGTATCAGAGCCCAGATAGAGTGAAGTGTATGCCAGACACAAAGGAATCAGTGTTTGAAGGAGAGAAAAGGTAGAAATAATTCCTCCAAAGGCATTGAACATGTATGTAGTTAAGAAGATAGTCCAAGAAATGTTGGACTCTAAAAAATAAGACATAAAGAGTGAAAAACCTAAGAGCAAGGCAATGGGAAAACTTACTGAATGGGGTGACCTAACTAATGAAGAAGAAGAACAAGAAGAGGAAGCAAGTACTTCTATAGCCCCTATAGAAAAAAAAGCTGATAAGGAGCATAAAATGTTCTTGGATGCCCTGAAATCTCTTAATAGGGATCTTTTTGATGGATTAACTATCTACCATGGAAGTTTGAATCATGAAGACCTACTGGATTGGATTGATGCATTGAATAGCTACTTTGACCTCAAAGAGCTGGATGAAGATAAAAGAGTAAGTTTTTCCAAGGTAAGACTGAAAGGAGCAACACTAATATGGTGGAATGTAATGCAGGAAGAAAGAATCCAACAAGGTAAGAAAAAGATCACTTCTTGGGAAAGAATGGTGAGTAGGATTAAGGCACAATTTCTCCCTAGTGACTCTGAAGTATAGATGTATAAGAAGCTGTAAGGTTTCAAACAAAAAGACCTTGATGTAAGTGGATACACTGAGGAGTTCCATAAGATCAGTCTAAGATTCAAGAAGCAAGAAAGTGGGCCAGAGAAGTTGGTTAGGTTTTTGAGTGGCTTAAGGACCCACATTCAAGATGAGATAACTATCATGGCTCCTAATACAATGAATAGATGTTTTCAATTGGCTTTGAGAGTAGAAGAAAAGATAAGAATAAAATTGGAGCAACATTCTAGAGGTAAAAATTAGAAAAGTTTTAGAGGAAGAGGCTTCTTTGGAAGAGGACAGAGCAGCAGCAATAATAAAGAAAATGTGATAGCTAAAGGAAGTGGAAAAAGTAGTGTGTGGAGTAATAGAGGCAATTATAGGGGTAGAAGCCCTTCAAGAGCCAAATTTGGTGGATATGGAAGAGGAGGAAGTACTCTATTGACAGTGAAGTGTTATCACTATGGTCAAGTAGGATACACAATGGGAAAATGTCCTGAAAGGAGTTCTTCACAAACCATGGACAAAAGAATGACCTTTGTGCAAGAGGATGAGGCAAGTAGTACTAGTACACCTGTTGGAAAAGTTGGACCAGTGCAAGAAGGAGAAAGTCTGATGTAGAGGAGGACTTTATTGAAAGTTCCACAACCCCAAGGACCACCACAAAGAAAAACCTTGTTTAGGATCACGTGTAAATCTCAAGGCAAGGTATGTGAAGTTATAGTAGATTCTGGCTCTACTAAAAATATTGTATCACTTGAAATGGTTGAAAAACTTAAGTTGAAAAGATTATCTCATGCCACACCCTATAAGGTATCTTGGCTCAATAAGGGTGAACATGTGCTAGTAGATGAACAAGCCTATGTAGAGTTTGATATAGGAGACTATAAAGACAAGGTCATATGTGATATATTATTGATGGATGCTTTTCATCTTCTCCTAGGATGCACTTGGAAATATGATGTTAAAGCTTTGCATGATGGGGTGAAGAATACCTATATTATCACTAAACAAGGCAGAAAATTTTAGATGGATCCCTTACCTGACATAATGGATGAAAAGGCTATAGTTTCTAGTACCATGTTATTGAGTGGGAAGGATTTTCTTAAAGTCTTAAAGACTGAACCTATTGGAGAAGGGTTTGCTATAGTTTTGAAGCCTAAGGAAGAGCCTAACAAAGACAAAGACATTGAATTTCCTAGGGAAGTGCAACAACTATTGGATCAATATCAAGACATAGTGGTCAATGAAATCCCAAATGATTTACCACCTATGAGGGATATTAGTCATCAAATAGACCTTATTCGAGGTTCTACTCTACCTAATAAAGCAACATATAAAATGACTTCTTCACAAAATGTAGAAATAGGAAAATAAGTTTAAGAATTGATGGATAAAGGGTTGATTAGGAAAAGTCTAAGACCTTGTGTTGTACCTATAGTACTAGCCCCTAAAAAAATGGAAAATGGCGGATGTGCACTGATTCAAGGTCCATCAACAAAATAACCATATGGTATAGGTTTCCCATGCCAAGAATAGAGGATTTAATGGACTATTTTGGGGGAGCATGTTATTTCTCAAAGATTGACTTGACGTCAGGATATCATCAAATATGGATCATACCTGGAGATGAATTGAAAACAACATTTAAGACCAATGAGGGTCTATATGAGTGGTTGATGATGCCATTTGACTTAACCAATGTGCCTAGTACCTTTATGAGGTTAATGAATGAGGTATTCGTAGATTTTATTGGAAAGTGTGTAATTATTTATCTTGATGAAATTTTGATCTTTAGAAGGTCCAAAGAGGCACATCCAAAGCATTTAGACATGGTCTTCAATAAGCTACACCAAGAGAAGTTGATGATCAATTTGGAAAAGTGTGAGTTCATGAAAATTGAATTAATTTATCTTGGTTTTGTTCTACATAGGGATGTTTAAAGATGAATATGTCCAAGTTTGAGGTAATCTTGAATTTTCCTACACATAAATCAGTTGGACATGTTAGAAGCTTTCATGGTTTGGCATCATTCTATAGGAAGTTCATTAGAAACTTTAGCCATATCATGGCACCTATATTGAACACCATCAAAAGAGGAGTGAAATGCAAGTTTGCATGGACATCTAAGGTAGATGAAAGATTTGAATACTTGAAGAAGAAGGTAGCTAACTTACCTACTATTAGATTACCTAATTTCCAAAAACCTTTTACAGTTGAATGTGATGCTAGCAACTTGGCCATTTGAGCAATGTTGAGTCAAGAAGACCACCCAGTTGCTTTCCTTTTAGAGAAACTCAATGAAATTAAGGAAAAGTATTCCACATATGACCTAGAGCTATATGCTATGGTGAAATATTTAAAGAAATTGAGACATTACCTTCTTCCAAAAGAGTTTATAGTCTATACAGACAATCATTCCTTAAGCTTCCTTAATAGGCAAGATGAGTTAAGTCAAAAACACCTTAAATGGCTTGAGTATTTGCAGGCCTATACATTTATCATCAAGCATAAGAAAGGTACATCTAATAAATTTTTTGATGCCCTTAGCAAAAGAGTGTTAGTATTCTAAGAAGTTAAAATACAAAATGTGGGATTAGAAGCAATAAAGCAACAATATGTAGCTGATAAAGATTTTACAACAGCCTACAAGGTTTGCTCTAATTTTTCTAACACATTCCATGTAGATTTTTCTAATTATTTTCTATAGGATGGATTTCTTCTCAAGGGAAAATAGTTATGTATACCTCAAGGGTCTATGAGGACCAACATCATTAAAGAAAATTACCAAGGTAGTCTTGAAGGACACTTTGGATCTAATAAAACATTAGAGTAGGTCAGTAGGGCATATTTTTGGCCTAAAATGTATGAAGATGTTAGAATTTCTATGGAGCAATGTGGCATATTCCAAAGAGATAAAGGAACATCATCCAATGGTGGACTCTATCAACTTCTTCCCATACCAACTACGAATTGGGAATGCCTTTGTATGGACTTTGTATTAGGATTACCAAAAATAGTAAGGTGTTATGATAGTGTGTATGTTGTAGTGGATAGATTCAGCAAGATGGCTCACTTCATTCCATGTAAAAGCACCAATGATGCCTCATATATTGCAAGTATTTTATTTAAAGAGATAGTTAGAATACATGGCTTACCTCTTAGTATTGTCAGTGACAGGGATTCCAAGTTTGTTAGTCACTTCTAGAGGACACTATGGAAGAAACTTGGTACCAATATTGCATTCTCTTCACCCTACCATCCACAATTAGATGGTCAAACTAAAGTAGTGAACAGGTCTTTGCAAAATTTATTAAGAACTCTCACTAAGCAACATGGAAAATTTTGGAATTTGATCATTGGGCAAGCATAATATGCCTGTAATGATTTAGTCAATAGGAGCACTGGAAAAAGTCCTTTTGAGATTGTTTATGGTTACCATCTGAGGGGAGTGCTTGAACTAAGAGATGTTAGAGACATGGAGAAGAGGAGTGCTCTAGGGGAAAACTTTGCAAAACATATCAAAGACATTCATGACTAGGTGAAGCAAGCTCTTCAAAAGAGTGCTAATAAATATAAGGAAAGGGTTTACAAATCAAGGAGGGAAGACAAATTCAAGGTTGGAGATTTGGTAATGGCTTATCTTAGGAAGGAAACATTTCCTAAGGTACAACCAACCAAATTACTTATGAAAAAGATAGGACCACTCAAAGTATTACACAAGTATGGTACAAATGCATATGAGTTGGAACTATCACCCAATTTGGGCATCTCTACTATCTTTAATGTATTTGATCTCTATGAATATAAAGAAAAAAATCAAGATGTTGATACATCAGTACTAAAAGACACTCAAATGGTTGATTGGGTCATTGATTTACCCACTCCTCAACCTACACAACTATAAAGGATCTTGGATACCAAACTGCTGAAAAAGACAAGGAAGGGAGTTGACAAAGAATATCTAATTAAATGGGAAGGTTTGCATGAAGCTAAAGCTAATTGGATGAGTGAGTTGGACATCATTAATCATGGCAAGACAATAGCTGAACTAAGAACTCATCGGACATGAGTTCTTTTGTACCCCAAGTGAATGGTGCAGGAGCACAAGATAAATAAGGGGTCAAATTAGTTAATTTAAAAAAAAATTGTGTAATAAGATCTAAGGGAAAAAATACTAGATAGGTTGATTCTAGAGACCTCAATAATAGTGTTTAATAGGTTGGTGAACTCATTTGAGGGCCAAAAGAGCACTTTGTCCTCATTTATTCAAGTTACTCTAGGTCAGTCAATTGTGGTAAATGGATAGTCAAAGGTTGACCCAATGATGAATTTGGTCATTTTTGGTCATATTTAGTCTTTAGTCATGATATGGATTCATTTCATGCATATTTGGGGTCAAATTGCACAATAGTGCAAAAAGTTGCTCAAAAGTTGCAAAATTGCAACTTTTACATTTTCTTACAAAACATGCCAAGAATGCATAACCAACTTGAAATTTGGTTTGAGAAACATCAAAATGACATGGGGAGAGGCATAAATGTGGTAGATCACCAATTCTTGGGGTTAGAGAATCAAAGGAGCAAGTTTTTGGAGCATTTTCTTATATTTTAGTGTGTTGATCCATACTCTTATTAAGCAAATTTTGGGGTTTTTGTGATGAACTGATTGAGACCAGTCTTGTGCATGCTCTTACATGTCTAAAATATTGATGTAAATTAGTGTAGAATATTTTTTTGTACATTTGCATTCTTTTTCTTCATTTTGTTAGTTTTAAGCAAGCAAGGGTTTTGAAGCATTTTAATGGATTCCTAGCCATCCATGGTCTCTACTTGATCATGGATTTGTGGATAGCTAGAAATAGGTGTAAAATTATATTAAACAAGAGCTCCAGCCTTTACTCCATGTTTTTCATGTCAAAATGGTGAATTAAGTGCTGAACAAGTGTATTGTTGAGCCATGCCAAGAGGGAAAAATGTGCTTGGAGAAACCTTGTGAATGGAAAGACAAGATTTGGCACCTTAAGTGAACACTAGAGACTAAGATGGAATGTTTGAATCTAGTTTGAAGTTTTTAGGAGAATATTTTACCATTGGACTAAGTGGATAAAGAATAAGCCCTTGATTTAAGCCTAAAAAGGAGGGTTTTTCATTTGGAGCACTTCCATACAGAACCTAGATGGGATATTTTGTAATCTAAAATTTATTCCAAAAGGGTATCTGAAAATCAAATTTATTTGGGGCCTTGTTTAGGTAAAATTAGAGGAAATTGCAAATTACTAGTTTTTGAGGCTTAATTCCAATAGTTTGGTTTGGGTAAAGCAAGAAGTTGAAAGGAATAGATCAAATTTAGTTTAGGGAATGGAAAAACAAGTTGAATGGAATTCTTTTGATGGTTCTAGACACCTTGAATGGAAAAGATCCTACAGCAGAGGTGTAAGGGTGTTGAAAAACCACTAGGGTGTCTAGATAGCTTGTAGAGTGGATTGTGTGGGTTAAGAATTGAAGAGTTCTTACTTTTAGGAGAAGAAGGACCTAGGTAGGAATCCTTGGAGGATCCTAACCAAAATTTAATCTTTGGAAGGTTGGGCAAACCCAAGTTGACTTCATTATTGGAGTTTGGAGAACACCCAAAACCTTACTGCATCAAGGAGGTCTCAATCAAGAGGACCAAACGACTATTGGTACTATCGTAAAATAGGGCATAAGAAGAAAGACTGTTGGACTTAAGAGAAAAATAAAGGAGAAAAGAAAGATTGATACAAGGAGGCAAAAGTGGTAAGTAAAAAATATGAAGAGGATGCTTTGCTTATTCCTTTAGAAAGTGTTGATGATTCATGGGTTTTAGATTCTAGTGCTTCATTTCATGCTACACCTCATAGAGGTTATTTCATTGATTATGTCCAAAGGGATTTTGGGCTTGTTTATTTTTGGGATAATGAACCCTATTAGATTTTTGGAAAGGGAAAAGTTAAGATTAAGTTGTAGAATGGGAATCATTGGCTACTACATGAGGTAAGACATGTTCCAAGGCTGAGTAGGAATTTAATTTCAGCAGGGCAACTCGGTGATGAGGGTTGTGTAGTTACTTTTAATGATAAAAATTGGAAGGTTTCAAAAGGTTCCATTGTAGTAGAAAAAGGTGTGAAGTGGGAAACTTATATCTTTGTACAGGTCATATTGTTCCTTCTACTTTAATTGTTTCAGAGAAAAATGAATGTTTAGGAACAATTGTTGCAGTTGAGCAGGGAGAACAAATAGTTGTTGTAGATTCTGATACAACACTATGGCACCACAGACTTGGGCACATGAGTGAGAAAGGTATGAAATTACTTCATCAAAAGTAAGTTTTACCACATCTAAAATGTGTTATTATGGAATTTTGTGAAAGTTGTGTGTATGGAAAGCAAAAGAGAGTGAGTTTTCTGAAGACTGGGAAGGAAAATAAAAGGGAGAAATTAGAGCTATGCATATAGATGTATGACAACCAACTCAAGTATCTTCCCTGAGTGGGTCTCATTATTTTGTTACATGTGTTGATGATGCAACTAGAAAAGTATGGGTTTATTTTCTTAGATAGAAATTTGATCTATTTCAAACTTTTAAGAAATGGAAATGCTTGGTTGAAAATGAGACTAGTAAGAAATTAAAATGTCTCAGATCTTATAATGGTGGTGAGTATTGTAGTCATTAATTTGAAGACTATTTCTCCACTAATGGTATTCATAGACATAAAATTGTTCTAAGGACTCCAAAGGAAAATGAAGTGGTTGAATGCATTAACAAAACTATAATGGAGCATGCAAGGAGTGTGAGGTTGCATGTTGGGTTGCCCTTACACATGTGGGTAGAGGCTATTAATGCTATTGTATATTTGATTAATAGAGGTCTCTCTACTCCTTTGGGTTGTAGTATTCTATAGGAAGCATGGACTGGTAAGAAGGTGAGTTATTCTTTTCTCAAAATCTTCAGTTGTGAAGCATTTGCTCATATAGATTCTGAAAATAGAACCAAGTTGGAAGCTAAGTCAAATAAATATGTATTTGTTGGATGCAGCATTAATGAATTTGGTTATAGGATTTGGGTTCTTGAAAATCATAAAATTGTAAGAAGAAAGGATGTCATATTCAATGAGAAAGTGTTGTATAAAGATCTGTTGCAGTAACATGAGAAGAAAGAAGATGATTATGTAGTGCAAGATGATACTCCAAAAGATAATGTTCCAACAATTCCTCATGATGTGTAACAACCATAGCAACAAATATGACACACACTAGTGAATGTTAGATGGTCAACAAGGCTAATTAGACCTCCAAAAAGATTTTCTCCCTCTTTTTATTCTATTTTACTAAAAAATTCTAGTGAACTTGAATTTTATTATGAAGCTTTGTAGGTGGATACTTAGATTCGGTGGGAATCAATAATGAAAGATGAAATGGACTCTTGGCTGAAAAATAAGACTTGGGATTTATGCTAATTTCTTGCAAGTTAAAGGGATTTACTACATAAGTAGGTTTATAAGAGGATGATGGAAGTAAGAAATTATTTAAAGCTAGGTTAGTTATAAAAGGATTTGCACAGAAAAAAGGCATTGATTTTGATGAGATATTCTCTCTTGTTGTTAAATTGACTTCTATTCAAATTATTTTAATTATTGTGGCTACTGAAGATTTGCATTTGGAGTAGCTTGATGTTAAAATAGCCTTACTTCATGGTGATTTGGATGAAGAGATATATATGGCTTAGCCATAGAGATTTGAGGTCAAAGGTAAGGAGAATTCAGTGTATAGATTGAAGAGAAGTTTATATGGCTTGAAGCAAGCACCTCAGCAATGTTATCTAAAATTTGACAGTTTTATGCATAAGCATGGATATAGTAGGTTTCATTTAGATCATTGTGTTTACTTTAATAGGTTGGATGATGACAGCTACATTATTTTATGTATATATGTTGTTGATATGCTTGTAGCTAGGTCTAACATGGATCACAATAAGGGGCTGAAATGCCAATTAGCACATGCATTTTCTATGAAGGATTTGGGGGAAGCAAAAAAATTTCTTGGTATGAAGATTTGAAAAGATAGGAATAATAGGAGATTTATGCTATCGCAAGCTCATTATATTGTGAAGGTGTTGCAATGTTTCTCTATGGAGAATGCTAAAGTTGTCAGTACACCTTTACCTAATCATTGGAAGTTGAATAAGGAGATGTGTACCAAGACACAAGAAGAGGAGGATAAGATGTCCAAGGTACCCTATGCTTCAGTTGTAAGAAGCTTGATGTATGCTATGGTATGTACAAGGCTAGATATTGCACATGCAGTGGGAGTCATTAGCAGGTATATGAGTCATTTAGGAATTGACCATTGGAATGCAATCAAATGGATTCTCAGATATTTGAGAGGAACATCTAGTAAGTGTTTACACTTTGCAAGTTCTACTACTAACTTACAGGGCTATGTTGACTTAGATTTGGTAGGAGATATTGATACCAGGTAGAGTACTATAGGTTATGTATTTACTATTGGTGGGGTAGTCATGAGCTAGGTTTCTAGGTTACAAAAGGTTAATGTTTTATCCACTACAAAGGTAGAGTATGTTGCTGCTACAGAGGTAGCCAAGGAGATTATATGGATTTAGATCATCATGGAAGAATTGGGACACCCTCAGAGGGATAATTATTTGTTTATAGATAGTTAGAGTGTCATTCATCTTCCAAGGAATTCAGCTTTACATTCAAAAACAAAACATATTTAGTTGCGATACCATTTCATTCAGTTCGTTTTGGAAGATGGACAATTAAAGTTGGATAAGATACATATAAATGACAATCCAACAGATACGTTTACAAAGGTAGTGACAAGGGAGAAGCTGAATTCATCTTCCATTTTGGTTGGTCTTCAAGACTAAACAAAATAAAAGAACAACATAGTCCAGGGTGGTTTGATCTAGTGGGAGCCCCATGTGGTAGTGGTATTGCTACAAGGTTAGTCTCCAAGTGGGAGTTTTTTGTCTAGTGTGGAGTTTAATTAGTCCCCAAGTGGGAGATTGTTAGTTTGTGGTGATTGATCAGGAAAGTACTGTAGATACTTCATAAATTCTCTTGGGTTTCGGGCATCACCCCCAAAAAAAAAATGGGCTTCTATTTGCCAATGGCACAAAATTTTTGCCTACTATTCACCATTCACCAATGGCACAAAAATTTTGGCTACTATTTTCAAAATGGCTATTGTTTATATTTGCCAATTTATGACTGACATGTTTTAACCCTAAAGCAACAAAAATAATTGTATAAAAATGCTTAGGGTTAAGGACTGTTTGATAAGGTGTGATGCAAAAATTGCTTCTTGTGGTAGTATTGAGCTATAAGGGATTAAAAATTATAATTAGGTTGTAATTGTTGAATCATAATAATATTGGACTTGTTTTTTGGTGGATGTAGCCTAAGGTTTGGGTGAGCCACATTAAACCTTGGTATTTTGTGTTATTTTCTATGTGATCTATTATTTTCTAATATTGTTTATATTTGCATGTAATTGTTATTTATGTTCATGGTTTAATCCTAATAGTTAGGGTTCCTGAATTTCTATGCCAAAATTTACAAAGGCATTCTATTCAATTTGGGGTTTAACAATTTCAAGGCCATGTATGACAAGAATTTTGATCAAGTCATGATGGGCCAAGGAATTATCATGGCCTTCTCAATGTTGACTACATGAAAAATTCAATGAACAATTCAAGTAATACAAAAGATTGATAATTTGGCCAAACCTGAAATGCAACATGAGTCTCAAATAATAGGTGTGTACATAGTTAAAATGACCTTCACAACTAACATACTAGGTCAAAAATCTAGCTACCTCATCCTGTGGTGATGGAAGGGATTTTTGTCAAGCACCTTGTGCTTAAACCATTTTGACTGACTCATTATGTTGAAGGAATTTTGTTGGTTGCTTTTGAGGTAAGTATCCTTTGAGCTAGAAGTTGAAAATTATGGTTCTCTAATTTGGAGAAAATTTCTCACCATGACAACCATCTACACTATTATGGGAAATTTAAAGCCACAAATAGTCATAGTATCATTAAAAACCCTTTAGAAAATTCCATAGTAACTCCATTATCATGGCCACATAGATGCCTAAAATATCTAAGCCACCTTGCATGATGAAAAATCATGTAGGCTTCTCTAGTAGAAACTAACTTCCACCCATCTCCACCCATTATAAATTATGGTGGCACTAGTGATAGAGGATTTATTGGTAGTAGAGTTGAGGTAGTTGATTTATTAAAAAAAAATCTCATTTACAAAAAATGGTAATTCAAAGATGGAAAATAAAAGGACAATAATAATGAACTGACATGGTGATTGAATTTTTTTATGAACAATGCACAAACTCATCATAAATAAAAATTTTTGTACTCCCCTCAAAATTTAGTGGAGAAAATTTATAACAATTGGCTATATGTAGTGATGTAATTTTTGTCATTAATGGAAACACATGATGTACACGTTGAAAAAAAAATCTTGGAAATAAAGATACTTAGCTTTTGGTACTCAGAAAATTGTCTAAGTATGAAACTGGTTTATAGTAGTGCATTGTTTGTATGTATAACTTGTTTATATGATGTTATTTGAGAGAGAGAGGTCAGATGAAAGTAGTATACATATTGATGATGATGTGTATAACCTTAGACATTAGTACAGACTGTACAAAAAAGAGATATTCACGATTTACCAACAAAAAAAACATCAAAATTAAAGGTAAATGAATTATTTTGTTTACAAAATAATTGCTTGACCAATTAGGGTCAACATCCTAGATGTTTACTCTAAGTTGGAAAAGTATATTGTGGTCTTAACTGACTAAGTTGAAATTTGAGAAAAGGCATGGTATATATAAAAAGGATATCTTGTGAGATTAAGTGTGCAAGTAATATGTATTGTAATGTGATAAAGTCGTATGCGAACTTTTTGAGAACCTATTTTTATGATCCAAGATCAAAACGAGGTCAGAGATAACCGAAGAAGAAGTTACAACATCTATACATATATATTTGAGGAACCTAAAGTTTAGTTACTTGTTTGGGCAGTGAGCTCTCCCTGTAATTGAAAGTACATGTTTGGGCAGTGAGCTCTTCTTGCATACATTGTAGAACAACTCCTAACAGCATTGGAATCTCCTAATAGGGAATCAAAGTCTTCTAATAGGGACTTCTATGTATTGAATTCTTTTATAGACTCTTAATAGGATCCATCCTCTAACAACGAACATTTATATTAGTACATCATCTAGTGGGTATCATTATTATTGTTCAACATTGCTTGTTTACTTTCTTATGCATGGTTCAAAGTAACAAATAATATCCAATTGGAAACAAAATTTTGTAGAATACTAATTCACTCCCCTCCTTAGTATTCCCTATTTCTAACAATTGGTATTAGAGAATAGTTACTCAGAAGGGGCTTAACATCTTGACTAAGATCCCTATGGATATGGAATAGTTGATGAAGAACCTTAAAGAGGCACTTGAAAAAATTGATCTCCTTACTGAAGAAAGAGATAAGCTGAAAGATAGATATGAAAACTCCAACATATACATTGGACAATTGAAGGACAAGGTCAAACATCTCAAATCCAAGCTTGAATCTACTGAATTTAAAACTCGTGATGATGAATATTCCAAACTAAAAATAGAGTACAAGATCTTGAAGCATGAATTAAAGATTCCCAATCTAAAGTTGAGTTTGAAGAATGATACTAGAAAAGTTGAATCTAAATTGAAGACTGAAAATTCAAATCTTAGAGAAAATCTAGCAAAGTTGACATCTAAGTTTGAAGCATTAAAAGAAGATCATGAAGAACTTCAAAAGTACAACACTATTATGAAAGGTGAACTAACTCAAAATAAGGTATAGCTTGAAAATATTTATTCTAATAGAGAAAATCTTCATGAATCAATGTCAATATAAAGACCTACCTATGATAAGACTGGTCTTGGTTATCTATTTAACACGTCTACAAAGAAACCTGAACGTAAATCAAATCTAAAAGTGAAGGATAAATCTAATGAGAAGATTGGATCCAATTAATCTTCTGATAAATCCAAAGAAGCTGAACAAGAGAACAAAACTATGAAATTAGATGAATCTAAGCAAGTGGAATCTCCTAAGGAAACCAGACATGAATTTTGAGGTAAGTGTTTTCCATGTAATGAAATTGGTCATATGAAAAGAGATTGTACAAATAAGTCATTTAATCATGTTACATATTTTTATTGTCATAATTGTCATGGTATGAGTCATAAAGAAATTGATTATAAGAAGCTTAAATATGATAATGATAGAAGAAATAGTAGAATGTTTAGAAATACTAACTCTGCAAATACAAGAAGATCTAATGAAAGGACATTAAGAGAAAGAAGACCTTTTGATGAAAGAAAGCAGATCATGTGTTATAAGTGTAACAACTTTGGACACATAGCCTGGAATTTTCAAGCACCTATTGATTAGCAGAATCCTAGAATAAAAATCCTAGTATGTCAATTATGCAACAACTTTGCACATACATCAAAGTAATACAGAATGGATAGAAGGAACAATGGAAGAGACTTCAAGAATGACATAAGGAATCATGAAAGAAACTTTGAAAATAGAAACAACAATGGAAGAAACTTCAAAAATGGTAGAAGGAATCATGAAAGCAACTCTAGAACTAAGAAAGACAATGAAGATCAAAAAAATGTAGTTAGTGAACTTTGAGAAGAACTTAATGAGGCATTTGTTAAAGGACTAGATATTTTAGAGGAAAATTTTGATGATGATGATACAAGAAAATTGAAGTCAGCAATTGAGTTTGATTCAACCAAGTTGAATTAAATTTGTTCATAGCACCAGAATCTAAAACTTCATTTAGAGATTGAGCTATGAGTAGTGAGGTTGAGAGAAGATGTATCTTGATGATTTTAGATGGTAGCTAAGCTCACTTGCAATTTGAAGCTTATTGTAACAAGTTACAAAGGAAATAAAAGTTACTCTTACAACAGAAAAAGTTTATTCTATGACAAAAGATGAAATCTATGTTTCTACAGCAATTTTTGTGGAGCACAGTTTTGTGGAGCAATGTAATGATGAAAGGAAGCTATGGCGAACCTTAGATAGCATTTGAAGATCAGACATAAGATTTTGAGTAGATATTTGATTTCAAAGCAAAATTAACATTTTTTTCAAGTTAGCAAAGTACGCAATTAATTCAAGTTCTAGCTAAATAAATGGAGTACAAACTTGATTATTTCCACATTGTGATTATCTTATAAGCTTAGAGCACCCAAAAGTGAATTGACAAAGTGATTTTGAGCAAAGTCCTACTTCAAGAAAAAGTTATTTTATCATTTTATGCATAGAAATTCTTTGATAAAATTCTATTTGGTGTGATCATGGATATGTCTATAGTTTTAAATGTTGAGAGACCCAAATTAAAGGTTGTTCATATGAAAACCCTAAAGGAAAACCCTAATTTGGACTTATCAATTACTCTAAACAATGTAGTTTTCTTGGAAGATGTAGGAAGCTACCTATGTAGTAAGTTTGAATCTATTGGAAGTGAGTTTATGAACAAAGACATGGAAATTTTTTTCAATCATGATATGACTATTAAGCTTGGATATGAGCATCTAAAGGATTTAGACTTAGTTAGATATCACTTTTACCACAAACTTGATACTAAAGAGTGGACTCAGATTATATTAAATAGAATACATAATGGAAAGATTTGTATGAGAGAAGATGTAGTTGACATCTATGCTGACCTTATTCATGAGGTTGTCAGATTATGGTGACTAATCAAGGAAGTACTATACATACTCCATAAGAAAAAAATTAGGCCCTATTTTATTGGGATTTTGGGCCGACATGTAATTATTAATTGTAACCCTAAAGTGGTAAAAATACTTGTATAAAAGGCCTTAGTTCTTGTGGTAGTATTGAGCTATAAGGGATTACAAATTTTAATCAAGTTGTAATTACTAGATCGTTATAATATCAAACTTGTTGTTTGGTAGACGTAGCCTAGGGATTGGGTGAACCATGTTAAATCTTGGTGTCTTATGTTCTTTTCTATGTGATCTATTACTTTTTGATATTGGTTATATTTGCATGTAATTGTTATTTTTTTCTGTGGTTTAATCCTAACAAGTGGTATTAGAGCGAGGTTATTTTTTAGTTATCCTCTGCACAAAAGTCTCATGGTTAAGTGGGAGTCTCACAATTGAGTGGGAGTGATGGAAGACAAGGGTAAGCTGAGGGTTGATAGGTTTAATGGGAAGAACTTCTAGTTATGGAAGATGCAAATGGAAGACTATCTTTATCAAAAGGATTTACAGAAGCTATTAGAAGGCAAAGCCAAGAATTAGAGATCTATGTCAAATGATGAATGGTATCTTTTGGACAGAAAGACACTTGGAAGCATTCGATTATGCTTGGCACCATCAGCAGCATTTATATTACAAAAGTGAAGACAATAGAAGAATTAACGTAAACCCTAGTGAAACTATATGAAAAGCCCTCCACTTCAAACAAGCTATTTCTCATGAAGCATGTATTCAATATGAAAATGGTAGAAGGTGGATCTATTGCAGATCATTTAAATGAGTTTAATACTATTACTAGTCAGTTATCTTCTATGGATATCAATTTTGATGAAGAAATTGGGGATCTCTTGATTTTGTGTTCTTTGCCTAAAAGATGGAATGACTTGGTAATGACTGTGAGTAATTATGTTCCTAGATCTAGTACCCTAAAATATGATGATGTGATCAGTGTAATTTTGAGTGGAGAAACTTGTAGGAAAACCTCAGGTGGATCTACATTAAGAAGTGCTTTGAATACACAAAGTAGGGGTAGAATGGTTGAGAGAGGAAGTAATTCCAAAAATTGTGGGGAATCAAGAGGAAAGTCAAAGGGGAGGAGGTCTCAATCAAGAGGACTGAATGACTGCTAGTACTGTGGAAACCAGAGCATAAAAAGAAAGATCGTTGGAATTGAAAGAAAAATGAAGGAGATAAACTAGTTAGAGACAAGGAGGCAAATGCAGTAAGTAACAAATCTGAAGAGGATGATTTGCTTCTATCTTTAAAAAGTGTTGATAATTCATGGCTTTTAGATTTTGGTGCTTCATTTGATGCTACACCTCATAGAGGCTATTTCATTCATTATGTCTAAAGGGATTTTGGACTTGTTTATTTGGGGGATAATGAACCTTGTCAGATAGTTGGAAAGGGAAAAGTTAAGATTAAGTTGTAGAATGGGAATCATTGGCTACTACATGAGGTAAGACATGTTCCAAGGCTGAGTAGGAATTTAATTTCAGTAGGGCAACTCGATGATGAGGGTTGTGTAATTACTTTTAATGATAAAAATTGGAATGTTTCAAAAAGTTCCCCTATAGTAGAAAAAGGTGTGAAAGTAGGCACCTTATACCTTTGTATAGGTCATATTGTTCCTTCTACTTTAATTGTTCTAGAGAAAAATAAATGTTCAAGAATAGTTGTTGTCATTGAGCAAGGATAACAAATAGCTAATGTAAATTTTGATACAACGTTGTGGCACAATAGACTTGGGAACATGAGTGAGAAAGGTATGAAAGTACTTCATTCAAAGCAAGTTCTACCAGGTCTAAAATGTGTTAATATGGATTTCTATGAAATTTTTGTGTATGGAAAACAAAAGAGAGTGAGTTTTGTGAAGATTGGGAAGGAAAAAAAAAAAAGAGAAATTAGAGCTTATGCATACAAATATATGGGGACCAGCTTAGGTGTCTTCCCTTGGTGGCTCTCATTATTTTTTTAAATTTATTGATGACGCAACTACAAAAGTATGGGTTTATTTCCTTAAATAGGAATCTAATGTATTTCAAACTTTTAAGAAATAGAAATGCTTGGTTGAAAATGAGACTAGTAAGAAATTAAAAAGTCTCAGATCTGATAATGGTGGTGAGTATTACAGTCATGAATTTGAAGATTATTGCTCCACTAATGGTATTCATAGATAGAAAATTGTTCCAAGGACTCCACAAGAAAATGGAGTGGCTAAAAACATGAACAGGACTATAATGGAGAGTGTGCAAGGAGTATGAGGTTACATGTTGGGTTGCTCTTAAACATGTGGGTGGAGGCTATCAATACTACTATATATTTGATTAATAGAGGTCTCTCTACTCCTTTGGGTTGTGGTATTCTAGAGGAAGCATGGAATGGTAAGAAGGTGAGTTATTTTTTCTCAAAACCTTTGGTTGTGAAGCATTTGCTTGCATAGATTCTAAAAATAGAACAAAGCTAGAAGTTAAGTCAAAGAAATGTGTATTTGTTGGATATGGCATTAATGAATTTGGTTATAGGCTTTGTGATTTTGAAAATCATAAAATTGTAAGGAGCAGGGATGTCATATTTAATGAGAAAGTGTTGTACAAATATCTTTTGCAGCAACATGAGAAGAATGAAGATGATTATTCACAACCACAACAACAAATACCACACACACTGGTGAATGTTAGACGGTCAACAAGGCAAATTAGACATCCAGAAAGATTCTCTCTCTCTCTTTGTATTCAATTTTACTAACCGATGCTAGTGAACCTAAGTGTTATGATGATGTTGTGCAGCTGGATACTAAAATTCAATTGGTGTCTGCAATGAACAATGAAAATGACTCTTTGCTGAAAAATAAGACTTGGGATTAATGCAAGTTGCCTGCAAGTAAAAAGGATTTACAGAATAAGTGGGTTTATAGGTTAAAAGAAGAGGATGGAGGTAAGAAAATATTTAAATCTAGGCTAGTTGTAAAAGAATTTTCACAAAAAAAGGGCATTGATTTTGATGAGATATTTTCTCCTATTGTTAAGATGACTTATATCTGTACTGTTTTAAGTATTGTGGCTACTGAAGATTTGCATTTAGATAAACTTGATGTTAAAATAGCCTTCCTTCATGGTGATTTGGATGAAGAGATATATATGGCTCAACCACAAGGATTTGAGGTCAAAGGTAAGGAGAACTTAGTGTGCAAATTGAAGAAAAGTTTATATGGCTTGAAGCAAGCACCTCAGCAATGGTACCTAAAATTTGATAGTTTTATGCATGAGCATGGATACAATAGATTTCATTCAGATCATTATGTTTATTTTAAGTGGTTGGATGATGATAGCTACATTATCTTATGTTTATATGATGATGATATGCTTGCAACTGAGTCTAACATGGATCATATTAAGGGGCTAAAATGCCAATTAGCACATGCATTTGCTATGAAGGATTTGGGGGGCAAAAAATAAATCCTTGGTATGAAGATTTGTAGAGATAGGAAGAACTAAACATTGACACCATCTCAAGTTGATTATGTGGAGAAGGTATTGCAACGTTTCTCTATGGAGAATGTTAAAGCTGTCAGCACACATTTACCTGGTCATTTGAAGTTGACTAAGGAGATGTGTCCCAAGACACAAGAAGAGGAGGATAAGATGTCCAAGATACCCTATGCTTTAGCTATAGGAAGCTTGATGTATGCTATGGTATGTACCAAGCCAAATATTGCACATGCAGTGGGAGTTGTTAGCAGGTATATGAGTCATCCAGGAATTGAGCATTGGAATGTAGTCAAATAGATTCTCAGATATTTGAGAGGAACATCCAATAAGTGTTTACACTTTGGGGACTCTATTACTAATTTACAGGGCTATGTTGACTCATATTTGGTAGGGGATATTGATACTAGGTAGAGTACTATAGGTTATGTTTTTACTATTGGTGGGGTAGCTATGAGTTTGGTTTCTAGGCTACAGAAGATTAATGTTCTATCCACTATAGAGGTAGAGTATGTTACTACTATAGAGGCAGCCAAAGAGATGATATGGCTTGTGTTCTTCTTAGAAGAATCAGGACATCCTTAGAAGAATAATTATTTTTCTACAAATAGTCAAAGTGCCATTCATCTTGCCAAGAATTCAAGTCTGCATTCAAAGACCAAACACATATAGTTGTGGTACCATTTCATTAGGTCAATTTTGGAGGATGGACAGTTAAAGTTGGATAAGATACATACAATTGACAATCTAGTAGATATGTTGACAAAGGTAGTAACAAGGGAGAAGTTGAACTCCTCTTCAGCTTTGATTGGTCTTCTAGACTAAACATGATTTTTAAAAAAGTAGCATCTAGGGAGATTTGATCTAGTGGGAGTCTCATGGAGTAGCGACATAGTTATAGGATCAATCTCCAAGTAGGAGATTATTGTTTAGTGTGGAGCTTGATTAGTCCCCAAGTGGTAGATTGTTAGATTATGGTGACTGATCAGGAAAGTACTATACATACTCCATTAAAAAAAAATTGGCCCCTATTTTATCAAGATTTTGGGCCGACATGTAATTATTAATTGTAACCCTAAAGTGGTAAAAATACTTGTATTAAAGGGCTTAGGGTTAGGGATTGTTTCATAGTTGTGATGCAAAAATTGGTTCTTATGTTCTATTGAGCTGTAAGGGATTATAGATTGTAATCAAGTTGTAATTACTAGATCATAATAATATTGGACTTGTTTTTTGGTGGACGTAGCCTAGGGATTGGGTGAACCACGTTAAATCTTTGTGTCTTGTGTTCTTTTATGTCTGATCTATTATTTTTTGATATTGATTATATTTTCATGTAATTGTTATTTATTTCCATGGTTTAATCCTAACAGAGGTCACTGGTCTTAGAAAACAAGGTAATGTACCTATTGGAGAAAAACTAGTTAAGAAAAAGGTTGAGAGTTATACTAAGGCAATGGTGATCAGCACTATCAGACAACATGATATAAGATTTTTGAGTAGAATCATTGCATATTCTATTTTTGTAAGCTCTAAGATTGATGAGTTGTCATCAAGTTTTATCTATGCAACCTATAAGATTTGTGTTGAGAAGGAGCAAGAAAATTTAAGTGAGATTCTAAGACTAGAACTCCTTGAGAATTTCAAGAAGATTAAGAGAACTAAAAATGGTGTATTCAGATTTAAATCTTTGATTAATTATATTTTATTTCATTTACTTATAAGATTTCCTTTTTTATCAGTTATAGGTATTATGACTAGTGAAAGATGCACTGTGGACAAGATAACAAATGTGTGTAGAAGGCATCCTATAGAGAAAATCTTGGATAGTGGAAATCTTATTATGAGGACATTTTAGAATTTGATGAAATAGAGATTAAGAATTACCCTACAATTGTTGATAGATTTAACAATGGTATATGTCTTTATGGTGGATATAGACCTAACATATATTGAAGTAGTTGAACCTCAAGAAAAATTTCTTGAGCCCTTAAGTTATGATTTAAGTAATATTTTTTGATAAGAAAAATAGGTTTTATAGGGATCCTAAAATCCAAAAGTTATTACATATCAAAGGGCTGAAAATAAGCAACAAAACCCCAACATCATAACTAAGCCCAAAAAAAAGGCCAGAACAAAAAATAGGCAAAAAGCCAAAAAAAAAAAAAATCCTACAAAAGCCAAACAGACCAAAAGATAGATAATGAAAATTATTTTCTTACTCCTCCACCTTTCTATCAAGCTTCTACATTGTTTTTTCTACTTCATGGGCTTTTTGAGTCTCCTCGACCATTCGCTCCTGATTCTTCTGACTGGTCCAATCCAAATGGTTGAAGGTAATGTCCATAGTAGTATCCTCATCCATCCTATAGTTGGCTCTTTCCTTTTCCTTATTTTCATCTAGAAAGCCCCTAGCTTTCAGCTTTCCAACAAGAGAAGAAATGTTATCATTTAGAGAATTCATAACAGAGATCATCTAGTTTGTCATGTTATGGTTGTAATTCTCCAAATTCTTCATCCTTTTTCCAACCAACCTAAGACCATCCCTCTAATCTATCAATTTCCCCTATTCTAACTTCTTCCCTTGACTCTCCAGCTATCCCATTATTTCTTTTACCTCTTCTAGTTCATGGAAAAGCCATTTAATTAACATGAAATTTTCAATCATTCTATTTCTAGCATTATTAAGCAAGTTCATGCTAACTTTCATCACATTATCAGTAATAGACACTAGTGCTAGATCAATGAGCTCCTCCATCTAGAGCTTTCCCTATTTTCCTTTGAGGATTTGGGGATTCATGGCTTCTCTCACAATTCCCATTTTTGTAGTTTTGACATTAAAAAATTTCCAGGCCATGCACCTATCTTTAATAACCACCTCTCCACTCTCATCCTTTTTTTTCTTCTTTTCATGATCATGAGGGGGAGTAGGGGAAGAAGGAAGGGCACAAATCTCTGGTCCAAAATCCATGTTCCCATCTGAGGGAAATGAGTTAATTAATGTTATAGCTATTGGTTATATTGATTTATTGTTGAAATCTGATATAGATCAAGCATCATATCAATTTGCAATGTATGAGGAGATAGCTCAGTCAGATTACTAGGCATCATTAGAGAAGGAATCTCGTAAGAAGATTGCAACTATAATGAAGAAAGAACTATTTGAGGCTAGTATGTCAGAAGAAGAATCACAGGTAGTTAGGCAAACAATCTCTAGATTAAAACAAACTAGTGAACAAGGTGTAATGTGTGTGACACCTCTATCAGTTTGCTAAGCATCTAATGTATCTATTGTAGAAAATCCTACAAAAATAGAGCATTTCATATGTTGTTGTATCAATCGAGCAACCAAGTGAATCTAAAAGCTAGTCAAAAAGAGTTAAGTAGCAAGCTACTAGACTAGAGAAAAGAAAGAAGACATTGTTCACAATTAAAGACTCCAGTAATGATGAAGAAGAGGAACAAGAAGACAAATAGCTAGAAAAGGTTATTCTTTCCAAGCAACCAACAAGTAAAACAAGGCAACCCTAGAAACCTAAGATAGAGAAGATTAACACAACCATTGTTAATGAAGGAAACTTTGTATAGATGAATAAGTTTTATGAATTCTATAATGATATTGACAAAGATTAGATTGATATCTCTACTATGAGATATATAATTCTTAATAACTTGAAACTTGAAGACATTAAAGGTTTTGTCAATCAGGAATTCTATAACAAGCATATAACAAAGAAGGCACCAGTTTGGGAAGAAGATATGGAACTTTGGAAATAAATGATAAGAATTATGTGCAAGACTAAAGATGAAGAAGAAGTAAAGAAATTGATGGTTAAACTAGCACCCTATCTATAGAAAAAAATGAGGCCAATTCTATTTATGGGAAATGATAAGGATGTAATAAGAAGTGAAACTGTTGTAGTTATCAATAAAATGATCATTGAGGTAAATACAAATCCTACCACTGTAGAGAAAACTTTGAAAGTATCAATAAGTGGTGATACTATAAAAATTGATCAATTAAATGTTATAGTTAACATTGATGATAGCCCTTTTATAAATTACAATTAACTTGAGCCCCTTTCCAAAGATATTCAGAATCAGTTGAGACTAATTGAAGAAGAGAAAAGATAGCTTGTAGAAGAGAAGAAGAAGATTGAAGAAGCCAAGATGAAATTTCTTGAAGAGGAAAAGAAGTAGAAAGAAGAATAAAAAAGGAGAGAAGAAGAAAAAGAAAAGAAAGAGAAGAGAAGGAAGAAGAAGAGAGAAATTCTAAGAAGGTAGTAGAGAAGAAATAATAGGAAGATGAGGTAAAAACTTCTAGCTCATCAACTCCTATATCTCTTGCTGACCTTATAGGTGATGATGATGATAAATACAACTTGATCTAATCCTTGAAAAAATTGATTGAGAAGAACAAAAAATTCACATTCTATAGAGAGCATTAATGGAGGTGACTGATAGATTGCACAACACTCTCATAGCCATTCATACATAAGTAGACCCTAAGTAGAGAGCTCAAGAAGTTGTAAAATCATTTGATGATGAGTTTACAAATTTTTTGAATGTTGTTGAGCCTAAGGCTAAAATTTCACATGATGCTAATCTTTTTAGCACCATTTGGAAAAACCTTCAAAATGACTTGCTAAGTATTGATACTTGTATCAAGGTACTCCAAAGATGTCAACAAGTTGGCAAGGTACTATACATCAAGTGTACTTTATCTCATTAGTTGACCAAATATTTGGATAGCAAGATTCAAGGGAAGTTGAGTGAGTTAGAATCTCTAACTAGTCAATTACAAAAACCTTCTTGTAGAGTTGATGAGTTTGAAGGACAAGTTGTTGGTGTTCACATAGACATCAAGAAACTAGAACTTGAAAAAGAGAAGATTTTGAGAAGACTATCAGAATTTAGAGAGTCCATTGCTCTAAAGATATCAGCTATTGAGAGACAGTTGGAAGAATGTGTCAAAGGAAAGGACACTTATGCCAATTTTACCAACTCTGACCTTAATGTAGTTGAGATTGCATCATATGCCTTATGTACAATGCTTACTACTACTGAAGTAGCTAAGGATTCATGGGAGAAAGGTATGAATAGTTTGAAGGAAAATTTAAATGATTGTATGAAGATAATAGCAGCTTGAGGTAGCAAGACATAAATTTTAATAGTGTTTGAAAGTTTTTAACATTTTTTGTGGACTTTCTGACCTTTGTCATTGATGTCAAAGGGGGAGAAGTGTAGAATAAAATTGTCTAGTAAAGGAGAAGTCTAGAAGAAATTGTGTAGTGAGCTATATATGTAGTAATCATATCAAAAGAAGGAGCATTTGTAATATGAAGTATATGTAATGTAATAGATGTTATATATTGTAATAAAGTTTTGTCACTTAGCCAATTTTCCTTCCTTTGTTTCCATCAATTCCAAAGGGGGATATTGTTGACAACTGGCTATATGTAGTGATGTAATTATTGTCATTAATGGCAAAACATGATGTACATATTGTAGAAAAACCTCAAAAATAAAGATACTTAGCTTTTGATACTCAAAAAATTGTCTAAGTATGAAACTGGTTTATAGCAGTGTATTGTTTTGATGTATAACTTTTTTATATGATGTTATCTAAGAGAGAGGTCAGATGGAATCATTATACATATTGATGATGATGTGTATAACCTTAGACATCAGTAAAGACTATACGAAAAAGAGATATTCATGATTTACCAATGAATAGAACAACGGAACTAAAGGCAAATGAATTATTTTGGTTACAAAATAATTACTTGACAAATTAGGGCCAACATTCTAGATGTTTACTCTAAGTTGGAAAAGTATATTGTGGTCTTATCCTCCTGAGTGGAAATTTGAGAAAAGGCATGGTATTTATACAAAGGATATATTGCAAGATTAAGTGTGCAAGTAATATGTACTGTAATGTGATAAAGTTATATGTGAACTTTTTGTGAAGCGATATATGTGAAGTTTTTGAGAACCTATTTTTGTGATCCAAGATTAAACTAAGGTTAGAGATCAAATGAAGAAGAAGTTAT
The DNA here is from genome assembly GCA_028749045.1 of Cupressus sempervirens. Taxonomy (NCBI): domain Eukaryota; kingdom Viridiplantae; phylum Streptophyta; class Pinopsida; order Cupressales; family Cupressaceae; genus Cupressus; species Cupressus sempervirens. The sequence continues at coordinate 582,255,818 of CM053784.1, read as the reverse complement.
AGCATCTATACATCTATATTTGAGGAACCTAAAGTTTAGTTACTTCTTTGAGTAGTGATCTCTTCTTGTAATTGAAAGTGCATGTTTGGGAAATGAGCTCTTCTTACATCCAGTGTACTACAACTCCTAATAGGATTGGAATCTCCTAAGAGGGATTCAAATTCTCCTAGGGACTCCTATGTATTGAATGCTTTTATAGACTCCTAATAGGGTCCATCCTCTAACAAGGAACATTTATATTAGTATATCATCTAGTGGGTATCATCCCCACTAGGGTTTCCCCTTGGCCAAGGTTTCCCTAGTTAACAAAATATGGTGTTATGAGTTCTCTTTATGCATGGTTATTATTATTGTTCAACATTACTTGTTTACTTTCTTATGCATGGTTCAAAGTAACAAATAATATTCAGTTGGCAAAAAAAGGTTTGTAGAATACTAATTCACACCCCCCCCCCCCCCCCCCCCCCACCTCTCAGTATTCCCTATTTCTAACAAAAATGTCCCAATTTTTCCAAATGAAGAGACAATAAAGAAAAAATATAAAGCACAACTAAAAAAGAAAGAAATAAGTACTCCATGTAATCATGAAAGGAGATAGAAATGTGGATTATAATATCATTATTTTTGAAATTATCTAGGGAGGTTGATATGGTATGATGAAAGTGCATGCCCAAAAGAGGATATGCCATGTAGAGAGTAAAAAATGCATGCCACACATGCAAAGGAGATGTTAGAAGAGAGGAGTCAAAAAGTGACAAGAACACCAAGAATAGGGCCAGGGAAAAAGGTAAAAGACACAAAGTAGAGCTCATGTTGCATACAAGTGGGGGATTTATCAAGCTTGAGGTCTCTGAAAATTTGGTTTTTGATTGAATGTCACCTGATTGCATTGGAAACTCTATTTTCACAATAAGTACTTATCGAAACTAGGAACTATTGGAGAACTAGTTTTCAACTCATACTTGTCCAAGAATAGTAGAAATCTAGTTTTCATTGTTGGATTTTTCTAAAGTTAATTTTTTAATCACAAAGAAATGTAAAAGGAACAATGAATGATTTCCTTAGTTATATCAAGAAAGAAGGTATCTTTAGAAAGATGAAACCTATACATCTCTAGATGATTTCCATTTATAAAAGGAGCTTGATGTTCAAAGTCCACCATAAACTAGAAAACATCACAATTATCATAAATTGTTTGAACTTCATATGGGTCAAGCCATCAGGTATGGAACTTCCCTTTGAACTCCTAGAATAAAGAGTCATCGAGTAATAACCAATCATTAGGTTGGAAAGTAAGAGGTTGTATGAAATAATCTTTCCATTATTTGCATTTTTGTTGGAAAAATTCTACATGGTGAAGAGATTCTTGGCTTATTTCATCAAGGGAATGAAGTTGAACTAATCGAGCCTCTTGAGCTTTGCTAAGAATCAACCCAAGTTAAAGAGTACTACAAAGAGTCTTGATCTCAAACTCAATGGGTAGGAAAAAAAAATTTCCATGAACAACATCATATAGAGTGAGCATAGTGGTGGTCTTCCAGGTGGTATAGTAGGTCCACATAGCTTCAGGGAGGTGATCAATCCAATATCTTTTATGAAATCCTACTCTATTTGTCAAGATATTCCCCAGTTCTCTATTTTTCACTTCTACTTGTCTATTGTCTTGTAGGTGGCATGGTGAGGACTTGTGATGCTTGAGTTCATACTCCTAGACCAAGGCATTGATCAAATTGGAGGTGAATTACTCCCCTTGATCAACAACAATCTTGCATGGAATGCCATACTAAGTAAAAAAAATTAAGTACAAGAAGTTGGCAACTTTTGTATCTCTAGCATATTTCAAAGCTAATACTTCTCCCCATTTGGTAACATAATCTATAAAACTAGAATATACTCCTTATTCTAAGAAGGAGGATTAATAGGTCCTAAAAATTCTAACCCTCATTTTTAAAATGGTTCAACAGATAATTAAGGGTGTAATTCCATCTCATCAAAATGAGTAGGAAAACCCATCCAACATTTTAAAATCTTTATGTAGGGTAGGCCAATAGTATCCTATAGTAAAAAAAAATTTTAAAAAATTAGCAATACATTGGGCTACAAAGTGGCCCCTACAAGGTGCAGAGTGATAAGCACAAAGAATATCAAAAATATCATCTTCTGTAATAGAGTGATGCATGACATTATCAATACTAGTGCAAAAAATTAAATTGTTAATCCATGTATATTGTCCACTAAGCCCAATGAGCTTTCTTATTTCTCTTGGAGAGAAGTGAGGTGAGAACTTGCAAGTAACAAGGTAATTAGTAATATGAAAAAACCATGGAATTTTTTTTTAAATGCAAATAGATGTCCATCATCAAAGCCATCACCAATTGGATGAGGTTCATCCACATTTTTCAATTGTGATAGTAAGCCAACTACAATATTTGTGTCTCTAGGTTTTTCAAGTATGGTGATATTACATTCTTGCAAAATAATTAACTATTGAATTAATTAGTTAGTATCCACTTGTTTATTCATTAAAATTTGAATAGAAGAATGATTAGAGTTACAAAAATTTAATAACCAGTGATCTAATGATGAAACTTATTGTGTATAAAATAGCCAAGAACTCCTTTTTAGTAACTATATAATTTAACTCAACACCAATAAAATTTTTACTAATTTAATAAATAGAATAAAAAAAAATATCCTCTTGTTGTCCAAGAATAACTCCCATAGAAGTGTCAGATGCACCTGTATGAATATTGTAATTCCCTGCCCAGAGATCCTTGGAAAAAAGGATAAACAAAGACAACATTTTTTTTCAAGATAAAGCATAGGTACAAGCCACTACAAACATAAGATCAAAAATATTGAAATGGAAGACTAAAACTAACCACCAAAGATCTCTAAGTGTTTATCACTAACAATGTGTTCATTTCCATCTACATGAGTTAAACATAGAAGATTCATTCCATTAATGTAATAACAAGGTTATGATGTTCATTTTAAATCCCAAACACAAATTTTGAAATGATTAATCCATACAATTTCATTTACCACATGCCTAGAGCATGAAAAAAATCATGAATAGCAATCGTGAAATTAAGGTAAGTTGAATTCTAAACTCTTGAAATAAGATTAAGTCTAAAATTCTGCCAACTTGAAAATTTTGGAATTTTTATCTCAAATCCTATAGAGCTGAAACCTATCTCAAATGAATCGTCATATATATAAAATATATCTAAAGTATAAGGAAGAAGAGGAAGAAGAGTATGCCACTTATAATTAAGTGATATATTTTATATATGACCTAGGCTTTTAAAGAAGCAATACGATACTTCTTAAAATTACAATGTGATACTTCTCATTAGTATGGTATGATACTTTTCTAGTATTGTACGACATTTCATATCACTAAATTATACAATAATTATTCTTACTGAGTATGATATTTCACCAATATCCTACGAGATGATGTCCCAGTGTCGTCCAAGAGCTAAAGCAAGGATAAAAGGATAAACTAGGAAGCCAATAGGGTTAGAACCTCCACACCGGGGACTACTAGAACCACCAAAATTAAGGAATGAACACTCTAGAGAATCAAAGGCATAAAGAAGATATAGATTACTCACATAATCAACATGCTACTCTAAGATATGGTAGACAACATCTCAAAAGGAAAGTGAAAGCATGAAATAACCAAATCAAATCAATTGTACTCATTTCCTCCCTACCATAATGGCATCATGAGACTTCAAGGACCCTAACCATACCCTTGAGAATAAATCTCAGTTTTCCAAAAAGATCATTGGAGTTGTCTCACGAGATCATCCTCACCAATAAACTATCCATTAACATCACATGAAATAAGAAAAATCTAGCATGCTAATGTACCAATAGCATTGCTTATCCAAAGAAGTGGTAAGAAGTCTTAACTAAGAAATATGATACAACATCATGATAAAGGAATGAATCAAGTAATATACTAAACATAATCTACACATGATATCAAATTCATCCAAAGTAAAGCATAAATAACAAGAGAACATACTTTGGATACACCAAAGTACCAAGTGAATATCCAATATAGGCCTCAAATTGGAAGTAGACCATCTGTGTACACTGGTACCCAGCAATGGTATAGGTAGCTATGCATCCTAGCTATGTATTACCCATAACCCCACACCCATTGTGCTCATAGAGATAATGACCCAACCACAATCACATAAGAAAATCATCCATGGCTAACACACATGCCAATCAAAAAAATAATACCAACATCTATACAATCATGAATACAATACAGTACATTAGGTCACTTGTTAGACCCACTAAGGATAATAATGTAGGGACTCAAGTGGAGTGTAAGTCACTTGGAATTATAAATTCCAAGCTATATGCAGTATGGCTCAACTCCCCTTGGGAGACCACATACCTAGCATGGCTCAACTCCCTCAAGAGGCCACATGCCTAGCATGCCTCAACTCCAATAAGAGGCCACATGTTGTGCCCTCGTATGGTATGGCTCAACTCCATTGAGATGCCACATACCATATGAGTATTCTTGTATCTTATCATTAATTTTTATTACCTAATTATTAATTTTTTTATCACTTGTTTAAAACCTCTTCACATTACCTTATCAACCACTTCTGGGTTGGGGTACATCAGACAAGCCACTCCACTACCTACCCTACATACCCATGGTCATCACATGATGAGTTCTCATAGGAAATGTGAATTCCCAACCCAACCCTCGAATGAAAAAATCCCTCAGTTGGCCTATATCCAAGAGTTTGGGTCTTGCAATCTCATTATACACACGCACACATGCTCATGTGTGGGAACAACCATCTTCACTTATATAATCCCATAATAAAAATGTAAGGGTTAGATATGATAAATGAAACAAAATATACAATTATGACAAGCTCACTCAGCCAACCAATTTCTAAGAGTATGGATTCAACATGAATCCCAAAGAGGCAACAAAATATCCAACATCATGAACTCACTCAATTGACCTAAATTAGGGAGTATGGATTCTACAAAAATCCCAATGATGTAATGTAATACTATGGTTCGATTGGAGACCTAATATACATTCCATATCCACAACCAAAAAAAATTCCAAGAAATACTCAATAAATGTGGGTGGCATGCAAAATGAGGCAATGTAAAAATTGCTCAAAAATCAGCATTGTCGAAAATTGACAAAATCAAAACCTATTGGTATAAATCCACCCAAGATCATAGTTTTCAAATAAACTCATGGATTTGAACACTTAATGGAAATCCAATAGGAAAACCCCCAAACCCACATGCTCAAAAAATAAAATACTCACACTTGTCCAACCAGGTGATGTAATTCCATAAAAATAGAGGGGAACATTGTTACAAGATAGAGTTGTTGTTGCACCAAAAGATTGACCTATTAATTCCTAATACAACCAATAAAATTATAGAACAAAGGAGGTGGTTAATCCATGTCATGAATCCTGAAGGGGAAGGCTAGTGGTTAGTCTAACAATTCCCCCCTTAGCATTAGCTGAGAGGATTCAAACCTATGGCCAAGCTTTGATACCACTTGTTATAAGCTAGAGATTTTGTTGCACCAAAATATCAACTTGTTAATGCTCAATACAACCACTAGACTTATATCCCAAAGGGGAAGGCTGGCAGTTAGTCCAACAAAAACTAGTCCTCCACTCCTTGACATTTAGCAATAAGAAATAAAAGCTAAAATGAAGAAAAACCTTAAAAATTAGGGGGGCCTAGCTTACAACCAAAAGGGATGAAATAGAAAATGATATCATAAAATAATAGACCCATTTAATATTCTAAAATTATTGACATAGAAATATTTCCCTACTACGAATCTAATGAGAGTGACCTCAAATGATATACAAAGCCAATCTCAACCAACGAGCAAAAGAAGAAAATGACTTAGAGAAATGTTGGTATCAATACATAATTTAAGTACCTTATTAATATTTACCTTATCCTTTGCATAAGTGTCATCATATATAGTAAAATCATCCACATATACTTCTACACAATCATTAATCGAGTCAGCAAAAATACTCAAAACTGCTCTTTTAAAGGTTGTTGAGGCATTGCACAAACCAAATGGTAGATAATTATAGGAAAATTTACCCCAAGGACATGTGAAATTATTTTTGCATTGGTATTTCAAAGTAGTTCATATTTGGTTATATTAACTAAAGCCATCTAGAAAGGAGGAAACCTTTTTACCAACTAGAGTGTCTAGAACTTGATCAATAAAAGGTAAGAGAAAATTATCCTTCTTCATGGCTTTGTTAAGGTTCATATAATCAAAACATCTTCCATTTACCATTTTTCTTAGGTATAAATACATGAGGAGATACCCATTAGCTATCAGATATAGGATAAATAAATATGACTTTTAGGAGTTTATGAAGTTCCCCTTTCACAATTTCTCAAAGGGTTGGGTTTAATCTCCTTTGCAGTTGTCTTACTAGTTTACTCTCTTCATCTCTCTCTCTCTCTCTCTCTCTCTCTCTCTCTCTCTCTCTCTCTCTCTCTCTCTCTCTCTCTCTCTCTCTCTCTTGTGTGTGTGTGTGTGTGTGTGTGTGTGTGTGTGTGTGTGTGTGTGATGATGATTATAGGTAGAAGGATGTGTACTACACATGTCTTGATAATCCCAATCAAATTCTTTTATATATTTGTATAATATTTCAATCAATTCCTTAGTTTGGGATTCACTTTGATTTGGGTTAAGATCGAGTGCTTTCCTAGGGAAAATTTTAATGGGACAAGACTATGTAGGAGCTTCTATGCATGAAGTTGGAAGCTAGAACTGGACACTAAAAATGTACTATACTCATAAGTGTGTGGTAATAATTAATGCAGGATAATAAAATGTTGAATGGATGATGAATCGCCTATTAGAGGAAATTTCCCAAATGGGAAATTTTTGTTGACATTAGTAAGAAAAAGTATTGACTTGAAAATATCATCAACCTCATGATGATTTTGTAAAAAATGGTTAATGACTGTTTCCTCAAAATTACCTTCTATGTCCCTACTTTGTTCTATGGTCAAAATAGGAAAATAATCTTGCAAATCACTATCAACCCATAAGGGCTCTCCTATTTCTACCAAATCTTGTTGTAGAGGATATAAGATTAACTCTTTCATGTGTTTCCCATTTGAAATCACCATGTTTCTAGACCTATAATTAATAAAATCATTAGCAGAAGCTAACCAAGGTCTTCCTAGAATGGGGGTTATCCCCCAACTTAATTTTAGGATGCAATATCATAAAATTAGTTTGATATTTTCAAGCTTCAATAGAAATTATAACATCTTCAATCATACTTTTCAGCTTTAACAAGGAATGGTCACTCATTTGTAAGACTATGGGAGTAGCTATAAGTCCTTGCAAATATAATTCCTCATTGGATTAATTAGTCATTACATTTATTGTTGCTCCAAGATCTACAATTTTATTAGGAATAATCAAATCATGAATACATACCTTAATCATTGGACTCCCTAGATCTTCATACTTGGGAATATAACTATTTCCTTTTATTAGATCCATAAGTTTCCAATGACTTAGAAAATTTTAGTGTCTTCTTTCTTCTTCTTCTTATTTATACATAGTTCCTTAATAGATTTTGCATAGGCTGGTGCATCATGGATTACCTATAGAAAAGGAATTTGAATATTAACATTCTTTAATTCTTCCATGAAATCAAATGTGGGCATTGGTTTTGAAGGCTTTTATGGTTTTTCCTTAAGTCTTTAAGGAAAATGGGGTTCTTTAGGCTCATGCTTGTAATTTCCAAGCTCAACAGATATCATCAAGTGAATCCTCAATTTCAATAATAGATGGGCCCCTAAGAGTCTTACCAAACTAAAGATGAACTCCATCAATTGCAAGGGAATTTATTGGATACATGAGATAAATTTTCCACATCAATATTGTATATAGGTTGGTTCACCTTATTATTGGGATTTGGTTTAGGTTGTGTGGGCATTGTTGATGTGTTAGGTGGTTGAGAAGAATTGGATGGTTGATTGGGAGGTGACATGATTGATGGTAGTAATTGTTATGGTGGATAATACAAGGTTATTACTGGACGTGATTGGTATTGTGGAAATGAATATGATTTTTGGGGTGGATAAAATAAGTGTGATGGTCATGGCCTCTATGTGTGTTGCCACAATTGATGTGCAACTAGGGTTGTGATATCCATTATGAATATTGAGAGGATGATTGCCGTTGAGTTGGTTGTGAAGATTTTTGCCAATCCCCATATCCTATATTGGTTGAAAAATTTCATTGGTTGATGTGCTCCCATGGAATAATCATTTGTATATTAGGACATAGGGGAAAGGAAAAAGGACATCTAGATGCTATGAAGTATAGAATTTATTCAAAATACTCAGTATCAGGGGACCTTGTAGGAAAAGGTTCTAGACTAGAGCTTTTATTAGATTCTTCAAGGGAGGAGATTTTTTTCCTATTATTGGTACATTCTTCACTACCATGCTTCTTTCTACATGTAGGACAAAATATTTCCAAAGTACACGATGCCTCCTCGTATTTCCTATGAGAATAAAGTGTATCAATTTGTTTTCCCATATGATTTAAGAGATCAGTTTTAAGATCATCTAATAAATTACCAATTGTTCCTTTTAGTATAATGGTTACATTTCCCAAAGAAGTATACTTACATGTATATCCTCATACTGATCATTGGGACCTAGAATAGTTCCTACAAATATCAAAAATGTCTCTCAAAGGTAATATAGAAATGTCACCTTTTCAAATTAAGTTCCAAAGCATCCATGATCTCATCTCAAATTCTCCTAAGGAAGAGAATTTTGATAGTTTCAAGGGTTATGTCTGTTGTTTAGTGTGGATTCTAATCAGCCCCCAAGTAGGAGATTGTTACATTATGGTGACTAATCAGGAAAGTAATGTACATACTTCATAATTAGTGGGGTTCAGGGCATTGCCCCAGAAAAAAATTTTGGGTCGTGGCTGACATTGTAGCCGACATATTATGGCCGACATGTTGTAACCCTAAAATAGATAAAATACTTTTATAAAAGGGTTTAGGGTTAGGTATTTTCATCATGTTGTGATGTGAAATTGCTTCTTGTGGTGGTATTGAGTTGTAAGGGATTATAGACTATAATCAAGTTGTAATCACTGGATTGTAATAAGATCGAACTTGTTGTTTGGTGGACGTAGCCCAGGGATTGGGTGAACCACGTTAAATCTTGGTGCCTTGTGTTCATTTCTATGTGATCTATTATTTTTTGTTATTGGTTATATTTGCATATAGTTTTTATTTCTGTCTATGGTTTATCCTAACAAGTGGTATCAGAGCCTAGTTGTTTTTTAGTTATCCTCTATAGGAAAGTCTCACGGTTGAGTGGGAGCAATGGCAGATGAGGGTAAACTAAGGGTTGATAGGTTTAAAGGGCAGAACTTCTAGTTATGGAAAATGTAAATGGAAGACTATATGTATCAGAAGGATTTATGGAAGTCGTTGGAAGGCAAAGCCAAGAATCAAGGAACTATGTCAGAGGCTGAATGGGATCTTTTGGACAGAAAGGCACTCGAAAGCATTCAGTTATGCTTGGCACCATCAGTGGCATTTAATACTACAAAAGCAAAGACGATAGAAGAGTTGATGAAAACTCTAGTGACACTGTATGAAAAGCCCTCCGCTTCAAACAAGGTATTTCTCATGAAGCATTTATTTAATATGAAAATGGTAGAAGGTGGATCTGTTGCAGATCATTTAAATGAGTTTAATACTATTATGTTAGAAATGATTTAATTGATAATAAGAGTTTTTGGAATGATAAAGAATGTTCTCAATCATTTTTTTGTCATTGATGTCAAACTTGCTACTTGCAGGAATGACAATTGCTTTAGTGATCCAAATACTATCAATTAGTTGGTTGACAAGGTGGTGGCAATCAATAAGATGTAACTAGAACACCTAGAGAAAGGTTGAAGTTATGATGATGTAATGAAGTACTAGGATCAGCTAAGCCATTGATGAAAAAGTGTATTTGATAACATACTATAAGATACAGAAAAAATGGCACACTAAAACATATTAAAGAGGTTAGGTGTTAGCTAAGTCTTTTACAAAGCTCAACTAAGAGAAGGTGCCGAGTATATCATATAAGCCGAGTGATCTTCAGGTGCCAAGTATATCATATAAGCCGAGTGATCTTTAGGTGCCGAGTAAAGAGTAGGTGCCGAGTAAAGAGTAGGTGCCAAGTAACATAGTTTTCTGTAGGTGCCGAGTAACACAATTTTCTGTGGGTGCCGAGTAACACAGTTTTTTGTAAGTGCCGAGTAACACAGTTTTGTGTAGATGCCGAGTAACATTGAGATGTCAAGCATCAGTAAAACAAATAATGCCGAGTTGCTGCATTATTTCGAAGATCAAAGATTCGCCAGAACTAAGCCGACAAGGTTATTACTTAGAAGTTTGTAAATTAAATAGAAGATAAGAATGATGAGTTGGTGGCATAGAACACCATGTAAAACATTTTTGAGGATACAGCTGGTGAAGTTTCTAGTAGAGAACAAGATATTGGGTAGATACATTATATTTTACCTAATCCATATTGAAACCCTAAAAGTGAAGAGGGAGAATTGAGCGACAAAGGCATATCAGATCTCTATATAAGGAGTCATTAGTTAATGAAAAAAATTAATGAGAGAGGGGTGGTCAAGCATGAAAGTGTAAAGTGCTGAAGAAGGTGGAAAAGAGGAAAGAGAGCATAGTTACTCTGTTTTAGTAAGAAGACCCTTGATATGGATGCATTAGTACAGTGAGTTAGAAGACTCAAGGAGATGAAGCTTGAATAGATGACAAGCAGTCAGAGCTGAAGAGATAAAAGCCAAGCATTAGGACTAAACTGAAATTGTGATCTAAAATCTGCAAAGTATGTTGTAAGTTATATCAGATCAAAAGTTCATTGTTGTTACTTTCTAGCAATTGTAACAATTAGTTTAAATCCTATGGACTTAGGTTGGTTTGATAGCCATGAGATAAATCCTTTAACAGGGTGACATTCCTAGTGAATGTTCTAAAGTCCTTTAACCAGGCCCATTCCTAACAGTTTGGTGAAATCCTCTAACAAGGTCACATTTAACAGTGTGTTGTAAGCCTTTAATAGGGCAGGCCTTTAACAGGGCATCACTTCAGAAGAGTGAGAATCAAGTAGCATGTTACTGGTGGTTTTTCCCAAATTGGGTTTCCACGTAAATCATTGTGTCATGTGTTGATCTTGCATATTTTATCTTTGCATGTTGATTTACTGTAACTTGCTAATATGATTGATTTAAGCTTGGATGGTTAAAAGTTTTATGAGTTCACTACATTTGGTGAAAAAAAAAAAAAAATTGTTTTATTAGGGCATTTGGGACCTTGAATAACTGATTCACCCCCCCTCTTAGTTATTCTAAAAGATTCTAACATATTACTAGTCAGTTATCTTCTGTGGGTATAAATTTTGATGAAGAAATTAGGGCTCTCTTAATTTTGTGTTCTTTGCCTGAAAGATGGAATGGCGATGAGTAATTCTATTCTTGGAACTAGTACCCTAAAATATGATGATTTGATCAGTGTTGTTTTGAGTGAGGAAACTCGTAGGAAATCCTTAGGTGGATCTACATTAGGAAGTGATTTAAATGCACAAAGCAGGGGCAGAATGACTGAGAGAGGAAGTAACTCTGGAAATCATGGGAAATCAAGATGAAAGTCAAAGGGGAAGAGGTCTCAATCAAGAGGACCGAATGACTATTGGTATTGTGGGAAACCAGGTCATAAAAAGAAATATTTTTGGAATCAAAAGAAAAATGAAGGAGATAAATCAGATGGAGACAAGGAGGCAAATGTGGTAAGTAAATAATCCGAAGAGGATGCTTTGCTTCTATCTTTAGAAAGTGTTGTTGATTCATGGGTTTTAGATTCTGGTGCTTCATTTCATGCTACACCTCATAGAGGTTATTTCATTGATTATGTCAAGGGGATTTTGGGCTTGTTTATTTGGGGGATAATGAACCCTATCAAATTTTTGGAAAGGAAAAAATTAAGATTAAGTTGCAGAATGGGAATCATTGGCTACTACATGAGGTAAGACATGTTCTAAGGCTGAGTAGGAATTTAATTTCAGCAGGGCAACTCAGTGATGAGGGTTGTGTAGTTACTTTTAATGATAAAAATTGGAAGGTTTTAAAAGGTTCCCTTTTAGTAGAAAAAGGTGTAAAAGTAGGCACCTTATATCTTTGTACAAGTCATATTGTTCCTTCTACTTTGATTGTTTCAGAGAAAAATGAATATTCAGGAACAATTGTTGCAGTTGAGTAGGGAGAACAAATAGCTGTTGTAGATTCTGATACAGTGTTGTGGCACAACAGACTTGGTTACATGAGTGAGAAAGGTATGAAAGTACTTCATTCAAAGAAAGTTTTACCAGGTCTGAAATGTGTTAATATAGATTTCTGTGAAAGTTGTGTGTATGGAAAATAGAAGAGAGTGAGTTTTGTAAAGATTGGGAAGGAAAACAAAAGGAGAAATTAGAACTTGTGCATACAGATGTATGGGGACCATCTCAGGTATCTTCTCTTGGTGGCTCTCATTATTATGTTACATTTATTGATGATGCAACTAGAAAAGTATGAGTTTATTTCCTTAGACAGAAATTTGATGTATTTCAAACTTTTAAGAAATGGAAATGCTTGGTTGAAAATGAGACTGGTAAGAAATTAAAATTTCTTAGATCTGATAATGGTGGTGAGTATTGTAGTCATGAATTTGAAGATTATTGCTCCACTAATGGTATTCGTAGACAAAAACTTATTCCAAGGACTCCATAGGAAAATGGAGTGGCTGAATGCATGAACAAGACTATAATGGAGCACGCAAGAAGCATGAGGTTACATGCTAGGTTGCCCTTACACATGTGGGCAAAGGCTATCAATAATGCAGTATATTTGATTAATAGAGGTCCCTCTACTCCTTTGGGCTGTGGTATTCCAGAGGAAGCATGGACTAGTAAGAAGGTGAGTTATTCTTTTCTCAAGACCTTCGGTTGTGAAGCTTTTGTTCATATAGACTCTGAAAATAGAACCAAGCTAGAAGCTAAATCAAAAAAAATGTGTGTTTTTTGGATATGGCATTAATGAATTTGGTTATAGGCTTTGGGATTTTTAAAATCTTAAAATTGTTAGAAGTCGAGATGTCATATTCAATGACAAAGTGTTGTACAAAGATCTGTTGCAGCGACATGAGAAGAAAGAAGATGATTATGTAGTGTTGGATGATATTCCAAAAGCTGATGTTCCAGCCATTCCTCATGATGTGCAACAACTACAACAAAAAATACCACACACACTAGTGCATGTTAGATGATCAACGAGGCACATTAGACCTCCACAAAGGTTTTCTCCCTCTTTGTATTCTATTTTACTTACTGATGTTGGTGAACCTGAAAGTTATGATGAAGTTGTGCAGGTGTATACTAAGATTCAGTGGGAGTCTACAATGGAAGATGAAATGGACTCTTTGCTCAAGAATAAGACATGGGATTTGTGCAAGTTACCTTCAATTAAAAAGGCTTTATAGAATAAGTGGGTTTACAGGTTGAAAGAAGAGGAAGGAGGTCAGAGAAGATTTAAGGCTAGGTTAGTTGTACAAGGATTTGCATAGAAAAAGGGAATTGATTTTGATGAGATATTTTCTCCTGTTGTTAAAATGACTTCTATCCATACTGTTTTAAGTCTTGTGGCTACTAAAGATTTTCATTTAGAGCAACTAGATGTTAAAATAGTCTTCCTTCATGGTGATTTGGATGAAGAAATATATATGGTTTAGCCACGAGGATTTGAGGTCAAAGGTAAGGAGAACCTAGTGTGCAAATTGAAGAAAAGTTTATATGGCTTGAAGCAAGCACCTCGGCAATGGTATCTGAAATTTGAGAGGTTTATGCATGAGCATGGCTATAGCAGGTGTCATTCAAATTATTGTGTTTATTTTAAGAGGTTGGATGATGATAGCTACATTATTTTATGTTTATATGTTGATGATATGCTTGTAGCTGGATCTAACATGGATCATATTAAGGGGTTGAAATGCTAGTTAGCACATGCATTTGCTATGAAGGATTTGGGGGCAGCAAAATAAATCCTTGGTATGAAGATTTGTAGAGATAGGAAGAAAAAAAAAATTTGGGCCGTGGCCAATATTGTAGCCGACATATTATGGCTGACATGTTGTAACCCTAAAATAGATAAAATACTTGTATAAAAGGGTTTAGGGTTAGGTATTTTCATCATGTTGTGATGCAAATTTTCTTCTTGCGGCGGTATTGAGTTGTAAGGGATAACAGACTGTAATCAAGTTGTAATCACTGGATTGTAATAAGATCGGACTTGTTGTTTGGCAGACATAGCCCAGGGATTGGGTGAATCACGTTAAATCTTGGTGCCTTGTGTTCATTTCTTTGTGATCTATTATTTTTTGTTATTGGTTATATTTGCATATAGTTTTTATTTTTGTCTGTGGTTTATCCTAACAATGTCTGGTCATCTTGAGCATTGTAGGTTGAATGCAAATTGTTCTACGAAATCTACTAGAGATTCATCCTCACTTTAGGTCATATGAAAAATCTCATCTTGCACTAACTTAGTTTTGCAATACTCCATATATTTTATCAAGGATTGCTTCCTTCATTTGTCCCCATATTTTGATATCTCTAAGACTAATGAACCACCATAATGTTGTATCTTGCAATATGGATGGAAATAGTTTTAATTTTTGTGCATCACTTTGGTAACTATAACTATTTCAAAGAAAATCAAACTCAAATAAGAACATAGCACAATCTTTAGTGGTTGATCCTCTAAAGATAGGACAGGTTGAGTGAGATATGTTCTTCATGGAGGTAGTTTACTCAACATGGTAGATCAGAGATTTGAATGTCATGGGATTGTAATGTTGAAATAATGCATTTTTTCCTCCATTATTATTGCATTAACCTATGTTTCTTATGCTACCAACCATGATTTTCTCCAACACTACTATTGCCCAAGGTGTATAAGTATTTTTAATATGCTTCTCTAGAGGTCTACTACACCTAGCTTTGTATGGGTCTTTGAATTTTTAGAATATCTCTGGAGCTATGGTAGGCGTGTTGGCAATATGAGTAAGTAGATGTGTAAGTGTTGTCATTTATGGGAATATACATATTTTGGTATTTCATTATGAAATCAGTGTTAGAAAATTGTCAAAGTATTGGACAGATTGCAACAACATAGATAGAGATTCAATAAGAATAGATGACAAAGTTTGAGTTAGCTAATGCATAGTTAATAAATGATAGACGATAGTGTCATGATGTAGAATGTTAGTGTGCAAGTTTGTATGGATAGTACAACAATAGTTACAGAGGAATTACCAATATAGGTAATTAACAAAATAGAACAGAGCATGATAGTATAACTGATTGTACGACTTAGGGAATTATTTTGTTATCAAAATAATTACTTAACCATGATGGTCCAACATCCTTGATTTCAACCCCAAAGTTATTTTATAATTATTCAAGCGTGTGGAAGTTGTAAGGATGACTGATCAAGAGTTTTGTTAAATTGAAAGGTATAAGTAAAGATCATATCTTGCACAACTAAGTGGAAGTGAATATGTGATGTGAAATATTAGGAAGGAAGTTTATATCATATGTGAGCTTTATATGATGCAAGATCTGGTGTATGATTAGAGGATTAACAAAGTAAAGCAATGAGACAATATTCTATGTATATCTATACTTGTGAAGACACTTCTTTGTATATTGCATGTTAGGGTAGTGGGATCTTCTTGCATACATTATAATTGTTCCAACAACTCCTAATAGGGTTGAGTCTTTTAATAGGGCCTAGTCCTCTAAAAGGGACTCAAGACACTATAGATATTTGATAGATTCCTAATAAGGTCAATATCCTTAATAGGATTCTTTTGTTTAGTGGATCATCTTGTGGGTATCATCCCACTGGGGTTTTCCCTTGGCCATGGTTTCCCTAGTTAATAAATAATGGTGTTATGAGTTCTTTTTGTGTATGGTTTTATTTACTATTTAGCATTGTTGTTTTACTTTTATATGCAAGTTACAAAGTAATTAACAATATCCAATTGTCGGCAGAAGTTTGTAGAATGTTGATTCACCCCCCCCCCCCCACCCCCACCCCCTCTTAGTATTATCTATCTCTAACAACTGGTATCAAAGAATAGTTACTCTAAAGAGGCCAAGGCTTAACAACTTAAGTAAGATCCCTATGGTTATGCAACAGTTGAGGAGAAACCTTGAAGAAACTCTTGAGAAAATTGATCCTCTTACTGAAGAAAGAGATAACTTGAAAGATAGGTATGAAGATTCAAAAGTCTACATTGGCAAATTGAAGGATAAGATTGATTATTTGAGATCTAGGAAAGAATCTAAAGAGAAAAATAGTGACAAGGATGAAGTGTGAACTCTCAAGAAATAAAATGAGATCTTAAAACATGAGTTGAAAATTGTTGAACTTAAGTTGAGTTTGAAGAAAGATAACTGTAAGATTGAACCAGATCTGAAATCTGAGAATGCAAACCTAAGATCCCAATTGTCTCAAGTAATATTTGAACTAGATTTTATTAAGATAGAGCATGCAGAATTAGAAAAGTAAAATACTATTGTGAAAGGAGTATTTCCACAAGCTAAAAAATAGTTAGAGAAGCTTTATTCCAATAGTGAGAAAATTGACGAACAATTATTTTACCAAAGATCTTCTTATGATAAGACAGACCTTGGATATCTTATTGGAGAAAAGTCAGCCAAGAAAATTGAGGTTAGGAAAGAACTAGATCTAGTTTTTGAGACCCCTAAGCCTAAAGAGATTGATCAGAGTATGATGGAATCAAGCATATCCACAAAAATACGTAAGGAAATAGAGAAAATCTATCTATCTAAGAAACAAGGTGAACCAAAGAAAATAGATCAGTCACCTATGGAACTTAGAAATGAAATTAGAGGTATATGTTTTATATGCAATGAAGTTGGTCATATGAAGAGAGATAGCATAGCTAAGTCATTTAAACCTATTACTAATTTCTATTATTATGATTTTCATGGTTATGGTCATAAAGTAGTCGATAATAAGAATCCTAAGTTTGATACTAGTAATGGAAATAGTACAATTTTTAGGAACACTAACCCTATAGGTAATAACAGAGGGAGATTGCAAAGAAGATAAAATGACAATGAAAGACCTAATGGAGGAAGGAACCAAGTTGTATGTTACAAATACAACAACACTAGACATATTGCAAGGGATTGTAGAGCACCTAATAGTTAGAACTGAACCAATCAGATAAGGAATGCACATGTATGTTAGTTATGCAATAACTTTTGACACACAACAAGATTTTGCAAAATGGATAGAATAAATTTCAATAGGAATCCTAATTATAGAAGGGACAATAATAGAAACTACAAAAGCAATGAAAATGGCAATGATAACAGTCAGAAGGAAGCACTTAAAGAGCATGTTGATGAATTCAAAGAAGCATTTTTGAAAGGTAATAATCTAGAAAGTTCTTATATAGTTATACAAGAGAAATATTTTGATGCACATGATGGAAGATTAAAGTTAGCAGTTGTTTGTGACTCATTCTATTTGAATTAAGTATTTCTAGTAGTAGAAGAGTGTTAGTTGATTAGAATTGATGGTAGAAAGAGAATTAGAAGTTGTGCAGTCAACATGAGGTAGAAGACACAGTAAGGAAGTTATGGTAAAGTGTGAAAGCATTTTTGTAATCACAGTAAGTTCTACAGAAGAATTTGAGCATACTAGTAATCAAAAACAAATTATGAAGATAAAGTTGATACACATTTAATGTGGAGTTAAGTTTGAAATGATTTAAGGATTGCAAACAAGGATTTTAGTACCATTTTTTCATGTAAAGAGTTTGGAGCATTTGTGATTGATTTGATAGTGAATTGAAGCATCAAAATTTGTGAATTTATGAAAGCCTCATTGGCTAATTTCACCTTCTTGCCAAAATGGAGATATTTGAATTCAAGCATAGTAACATTCACATAGATTTGAATAATTCAAACATTAAGGCATGAAAAATAATATTTAATGACCTTAGGTAATATCTTTTCCTAAGTAATTTCACATTTTAAACTTTGTGTGGGCCCATGTTTCATCTACCATCTGATGCAGATGGATCAAGGGTTGTTGCTTTGTTGCTATCAAAAACTACAGTCTTTTTTGTCATAGTGAAAAAGTGGCATGTTGCCATGTAGTACTATGGGTCCCTTTTCTTCTAGTCAGTGCAGTCAATGGTGAGCTTTTTGTTTTCTGTTTGATCAAGATCATCTGAGGATTGTCTCTTTTTTGCATTTTGGAGTTGTGAGGTTTTTTAACAATGCAAGAAAGTGAGTGATTAACATGTGGTAAGTGGGTCCATTTCATTTTGTGGACTAAGGGTGAATTGGACAAGGTGTCAGATGAGCTAGTGTGGGGAAATGTTTTTATTAGTTGGTGCACTAGCAAGATTAACAAATTTTAGAGCCTTTAGATGGTGGTAGATCAACCTCTCTCATTATGTCGCTCTGGGAAAGTGATCGATCTTTAGTTAGAGTGACATAGAAAGGATTTTCTGCATGTCTTGGTGGGTCCAATTTCAAAGAAAGGTAGGCACAATTAAAGTTAACATAACAATTAAGGTTAATGATATTGTAAGCCATCAATGACTAAGTTAGAAAAAGTGACGAGGGTTATATGATGAAGCAATCAAATGTGTGAAGACTTCACGAGCTAGCAAAAATGAAATAACATGGTTGGTTTGCATGGCTCATTTTGGTTGCTAGACTGAGTTGACTTGCTGAATTTTTTGATTCATTGAGCCAAGGATGAGAGAAGATAAGGTTTTCTCATGTGATCCAATCTTTTGATCAATCCCAACTACTCTAGAGTTATTGTTGTGCTTGAAATGATGTGGAGGCATTCCTTCCACTATCTAATTATCCATTTTGAGGGTTCTAACAATAATTGGTATCATTTCTTTTACTTCAGGGTTTGTTCCATGTCAGGTTTCCAGAATTTTCATGCCTCTACAAGTGTACCAAATCAAATATATTATTTGGATTACTTTTATTGTTCTTTGAGCAATTAATGGTAGTGGTTGTGGAGTAACTTCAATTAGAAGTATCTCAGTTATAATTGAACTATAAAAGAAAAGTTGTAATTCTTTCTTAGGGTCAACTTTTCTCTATTTCTCTGATCTTGTTCTACAAGTTCACTATAAATTCCCTTTTCCTTTGGACCTAATGATATTTTTCCTTATCTCCTTTAGTCATTGCTGAATATACAAGATCCATCTGCCTCTCTTCAATTTTTTGTGGCTATCTACAATTTGCATGATTGTATCTCTTTTGACCTATGAATGATATATAAGTGAACTCTCTTCTTCCTTGTTTTATTCATTTTGGTTGTCTGATCTGCATGTGATTTTTGGATTTAAAAAATTTTGAATCTATATATCTTTGATGTCATAATAGTTCAAGTGTGCATGCATGGGAAGAGATTGGTTTGAACACTCTATTTTGGTGCATCACCACCTTAAGATAGATTAAATTAGTGTCTTATGCATTCCCTCTCCCCTTTCCCTTCAAAAAGTAGTTAGGTGCATTTGGATAGTAAAGGAAGCCAACCTTCTCTAGCGACTCAACCTCATAGTTCAAGTCCAATAGCTTTGAGGTTGTTTCCATATTTCATAAGGTTGTCCTAGAAACTTTGGACAAGGGTGCAAGCTTTTGTGACAATAGTTTTTGGCACTCTCGATGGGACTAACATTTAGAATATTTTAAGTCTACTGGTGTCAAAAGAGAATTAAGTTTCAGTACCAAGAGCTTTCATTTTCAAATCCTAGAAGAAGAAAGACTAGAGTATCTCTATCACCAGTTAGGAGTGCAACAGTAACACATACCCTTGCAAGATCCATCTCCACTCCTCTTGTTGTTAGATCTCAACCTAGAATACCATCTACTCATATCAATAGATCACTTTCCTATATGGATAGAGCTCATGCTTTTTCCACCTTTAATGGTGGAAGTCCTCTCCTATTAGTTCAAAGGCATGACATACCAATATCATCTCTTAAAAGTATACCTCATTTTACTTGTTAAACTTCTATTTCCCCCTTAGAACATAATCAAGAGGTTGAAAATGTTTGTAATATACATGAAATATTTGAAGATGATGTTGTAGTTAGGCTCTTATCTTCATCCTTGAAAGGAAAAGCATTACAATAGTATAGAGGGTTGCCTCACAATTCTATAATAGATTGGGATGGGTTAGGAGCAGCCCTATGCAAACATTTTGAGGACAAAAATGACTATCTTTCACGTTTAGAGTAGATGACTACTATAAAAAGAGAACCCCCATGAATGCATGACTGATTTAACTACATATTTCAAAAGACATGGGATAGAATACCCATTATAGTGTAAGCTACCCCTGATAATGCCTTCTTGAATCACCTTAGAGCTTTTAATAGTAATATTGCCACTACAATCCAAACCATGGGAGGAGATACATTACCTAATGCTTATAAAATAGCAATAAGAGAATAAAACATATTGATACAAGGAGGAAAGTTAGTCCCAAGACCTCATATGACCTTCTTCCCTAATATCCCAAATCACCAACTAGCAATAGTCAGGCTATTCTCACACCTTCCATGTCATGACCCCTTGCTCTAGCCCCTCAAGCTTCCACATCTTCAAATGGAATGGATGAAATTAAGGAGATGATGTAGTTTACGATGTTGAGCATAGATAAGATATTGCAAGGTTAAGAGAAGAAGTTACAAGATAGCTTCTCTATGATGTAGAAAGTGAGCAACAAGGTGGTGACTTTGGAGAGACAGCAAGCTTAGGGTAATAAGGCTCCTTAATTGCAATATCAAACTCCAAACAATGGTAGGCCTCCAAATCATAGTCATGGGAATACCTATTTTGATCAGAATAGGCTAGGCTTCTACTTCAAATGCAAATCAAAGTAGGGACTTAGTCCCTCAAAATAATATGGCTCATGATCAATATTTTTGTCCCTCCTCCAATTACTCTTATACCTATTGTATGTGTCAAAATCTTGAATCTTATTTAGCTTTGACCACTCAAGAACCTACAATAGGGAATCATACAAGGAGAGCAAATCTAAAGATGCCTCCCATTTGCAATGATAAGTTGATTGCTCCTTCATGAATTACCAGGTGGAGGAACATTGTAATGTGAACCAGGATTCCATTGCTCACAACACTAGGAACAAGAGAAGAGTTGTTGCATATGCCCCTCCTCCTCCTAATTAGGCTTCAACATTAGATGCAATACCTTGTGTACAAGTAGAAAATGATCAATCCAATGCTCCTCAACAATAAAGTCAAGATAGTAGTAGAAGAGATGTGAATGGCTCTCAAGTTATTCCATCTCCACCTATTACACACTAGATCCCAAGGTATCTACCAAAGAACCTAATGCCTCATTCAATGCAGTAGAGTAGATGAAGAAGACAAATGTGAATATCTTGCTACTATACTTATGCAAAAGAGGTTGCTGCAACAAGAATTGGAGAGCATTGAACCAAAGGACCAGCCACCAAGAGAGGAAAATGCCACAAGTCTTCTACAACCACCAAAGGAGGTAGAAACAAGTAAAAAGGTTAGACCTCATCCATTTTATGTTTCTTTGATTATAGGTGATAAGCTAGACCACAATTGCATGATTGGTTTAGGAGCTAGCAGTTCAGTGATGCCTAAGTGTGTATTTGATGTGCTAAAAATGAAATATGAGCCCATTGTCAGGGATATATTGTAGTTGGATGGTAGTATTGTCAAGATTGTGGGGATCCTTAGGAATTTTGAAATGGCCCTACATGCATGCCTTGGTTGTAGTATAGTCTAAGTTATATCAGTTGCTATGGTCAAGCCATGCTTTTCCATTTGTCTCTCAAGAGATTTCACTACCTAAATAGGTGGTTGCATATCCTCTAATTGGTCATTTATGTTTTTTAGAAAAAGATATGGAACCAAGGCTTCAATTAAATAAGAGCCCCTTTCTCTCCATCATATTGATCCCTACACTCCTAAACTTATCAATATGAATTACACTATCCTAGAGATAGATGGAAATGACATAGTAAATGAGCCTTCTACTTCCCTAGTAGAGATACCTGATTTTCTTTTAGATGAATGGGCTAATGCATATCAATTTGATCCTATATTAGAAACTCTAGAGATAGCACCTAGTACATATTGTTTATTAGAAAAGGATACTCTTGCCCCCAACCTTATTAAGACCAACAAAGATACAAGTGGGATATGTATCATGTACTTTGATGGGTCAAGAAATAATAATGGATCAGGGGCTATTGTGATGTCAGTTTCTCCTACACTAGAAAAGTACTACTTCTCATTTAGGATCCAATTCAGTTGTACTAATAACATAATAGAGTATGAGGCATTGGTTCAAGGTCTTCTACTCACTCAAAGAGAGGGATTCAAGCCTTAAGTATATATGGAGATAGTGAGTTGATTGTCAATCAAGCGAGAAATCATATTGTCATTGAAAATGGTTTGTTTAAATCTTATAAAAATAGAGTATTGATTGTCTTGAAGGTTTCAATGTATTTAATATTCATAGAATCCCTAGGAAAGAAAATAGACATGCTAGTAGACTTCTAGTAGTTGGTGCATTTTATGATGTGTTAAGAAGCCTTGAAGAGGAAAAGAAGCAACCGATTATAGTGGTGGTTAGGCTAGCTATTCCTAATAAGTTTGAATTTGATGCACAAATTTTAAGTTTCTTGCAAAATAAAGTGGAGTTCTCAGATAGAAATCAGTCAAGGCTATATGACTAGTATGTGGATCAGATTATCAATCTCAATTCAATTAAGTTTCCTAAGTGTCTCATTACCTTAGAGAGTATCTTCAATCCTGATGACCAAGTGAGAGATAGAGGTATGAACCTTGCTACAAGTAAAGATGATCACATACCAATTGTAGTTGTGTTGCTAATGAAAGGACTCTAAACATGGAGAAGGTATGTTACTAAATTGAGCAAGAAAGATTTGTTCATCTATGTCAAGAATTTAATGATGTATTTTCTTGGACATATGATGATTTAAAGGGCTTTGACCCAACTTTGTTTCAATAGACCATAGATTTAGATGATAATGCTAAGCCTATTAGGAAAAAATAGAGACCATTGAATCCTAAAATTGAGCCATTAATGAGAAAAGATTTATCCAAATTTATTGAGGCCAATATTATTCTCCCTATCAAGCACTCATCATGGGTAGCTAACCTTGTCCCTATTAGGAAGAAGAATGGAGAAATCAAATTGTGTGTAGACTTTAGGGTCCTTAACCAAGCCTCCCTTAAGGATCATCATCCCCTCCCTTCCATGGAACAAATATTGTCTAAGGTTAGTGGTTCAAAGAGATTTTCTTTCATGGATGGATTCTCAGGTTACAATCAGGTGTTAGTCAAAGAGTCTAACAGATACAGGACCGCATTCACAACAAAGTGGGGCACCTATGCTTACTGTAAGATGTCACTTGGGCTAACAAATGCAGATGCCACATTTTAAAAGGAAATGGAGATGCCCTTCACGAACATGATTGAAAGGTTTGTGTTGGTCTACCTTGATGATATCACAATGTATTCAAAGAATGTAGCAGATCATTTTGGCCATCTCAGATAAGTATTTATAGGATGTAGAGAGTATGGAGTATCTCCAAATCCAAGAAAGTGTGTCTTTTCTACTAATCAAGTAAAAAAATTAGGACACATTGTATCCAAGGATGGTCTAACCATTGATCTAGAGTGAACAAAGGAAATACTTGCTCTCTCTCTCTTCCTAGTCACAAGAAAGGGCTACAAAGTTTTCTTGGTAGAATAAATTTTGTGAGGAGTTTTATTCCTAATTTAGCTACCATGATGAAACCTCTTACATCTATGTTTAAAAATAATATGGTCTTTTCATGGACCAAGGAAGGGAGAGAAAATTTTGAAGAGATCAAAGTAGCCATAGCCTCAGCCCTTACTCTCATCAATCTAAATTTTGAAAATGATTTCATTCTTTATACCTTAGGAGGTGAGTCAAGCATTTTTGCTATCTTGACTCAATCAAATGACAAGAATGAAGAGTAGCCTATTGCTTTCTTTAGTGAAGGGCTTGATGAGTATGAGGATATGTATAGTTATGTGGAAAAGAAATCCCATGTAGTCATAAGATCTTTGAAAAAATTTAGACATCTTCTATCCCACAACAAGATCCATTTGCTAGTGCCTTATGCCAATGTGAAGTAATTCCTTTTGAGTAAGGATATTAATGAGAAAAGATCAAGTTAGATCACCAAGCTGATGGAGTATGATGGGGACATTTATATTTCCAAGTTGGTAAGAAGGAAAGGATTGTGCAAGCAGATGGTCTCATCTTGGGAATCAGATGAGGAAGTTGCTATGATATTGATAGAACAACAAGAAGTAGGAAATGAGAGTCAAAGGAATTGGATAGATGACATGATGACCTTCTTGTTAGGAAATGGATACCCTCAGGGATTGGATAGGACAAAAATAAGATAGTTTAGATTGTGTTCCATTCCTTATTTCATAATTGGTGGTATCCTATTTAGGAAAGACTTTAGTGGAGCTTTGTTAAGGTGCATTGATACAGATCAAGTTGATAGAATGATTAAGGAGCTTCATGATGGTCCTGATGCTGGCCACTTTTTAGGAAAAAAAATTACATGAAGATAATGAGGGAAGGATATTACTAGCCTTCCTTGTTCAATGATTTCCATAGATATGTCATAAAATGTGAAAAATGTGCTTTCCTTTTAGGTAAGAAAAGCCTTGCAGCTCTTCCACTTCATCCTATCTGTTGTTGTTTTTAAATTATTAATCAATAAAATAATTAATACTAAGATAAAAATGATCACAACAACCTAAGGATTAGCTAATTCCTATAAAAAATTGTGTGTGCTTTAGATCTAGACCCAACTTCAACAAAATTACTCTTTAGGCACTGCAAAACCAAGGCGGGTGCACCTAAGAGATGAAATATTTACAACATCATACTACATACATATTTCACTCATTTTATTAAATTCTATAATAATACACATCCCTTATAGTAGATTGGTCACAATTCTTCTTAGATTTATTGGTAACTCTATGCAATAGTAGCCAACTAAGACTCATAATATAATTGTAAATAAGTATTGACCAACTTTGATATTCTTCAAACATTAAAGTAAAATTGATTTTGAATTTAAGCTTGATTCTTATTCATGGTTTCTTCATATTCGAACTAAATTAATTGATCAGTGCCTCATCCATTGGGATTCAGAGAGTATCCAATTTATGAACCTAGTTGACTGCATTACAATCACTATTATCAACAATTCTTATTGAAACTCATTCTTACACATATCCTCACTACTACCATGGAGATCCTATCATATTCACTAAAGTACTTATCTATTTCATTGAATTAAAAGCAATAGTAAAAATGATATACAACTTAGCATAATTGCACTCAATTGAACAAGCCTTGCTCATACAGTTTCAAAATAACTAGGTAATGAAAAGGGGACAAGATTCAAGAAGAAAAGATATGGGGATAGTTCATCTTTGTATTAATTTCCTTTGAAAATTGTATAAAAATTGTAACAAAACTCAAAGTGATTCAAAATAAGACATCAAGATCCTATAATATCAATGTATTCTCAGATACTTGTAGAGAAAATACATCATAAAGTTTGCATCAAGACTAGACGAAACAAAGCTTAGTAAAACTAAAATTGTAAATGAATCAGACCCTCTCTCTAGCCTTTGAATCTTACTTATATAGTATGAGATGCACTAAGCTTCAGGCATAGAGAAACTAACAATTGTCCTTAAGACAAAAAAATATCTACAATGTTACATTCATAAAAGACAAAAAAGTGTGCAACAAGAAAAACTTTACATCATAAGATTCTTTTGTGGGACCACTTTATGTTATACCCTTTGTTGCATTTCTTGGTGAGTGAAAAAATTATTGATTGGCCTTATTACTTTTTGTAGCTCCTTAGAGGTTATAGCCAATGGGATTGATTGTGATATATCTAGCTTTGATTGTTGCAGGCTTACTTCCACTCAAGGCTCTCCATGTATATCATCATGAATTGATAAGAAAATAGTTATATCTGATTTCTCTTCTACCAAGTCACCAATTTGGGTTTTTGTGCTTGCAACTATAGTTGGTTACTCATCTCTGTCCTCTTCTTCTCTTATTGATGTATTAGTAATTTGTACTTCATCTCGCTCCATATCTTCATCATCAGTTTCAACATGTTCTAACTACTTTGCATCAATGAATTCTACCATCCACTTGTCAAAAAGTGTGTCATCTGGCCAATTAAATTTTAGAATGTCTTGCTTCTTTTAAATAACATATTCTGCAACTTTGTCAATTTCAACAAAATCTTATCTTAAAGAATCAAAGAAATAATTGAACTTTTACAATTTCTTCAGTTGTAATAGACCACCATGCATTTCAATTCTCATTTATGACTCTATTCATCCTTAGACAAAATAGGTCATCTAGTTCCTAGGCCCATTCATCCTTATTTTTCAATTTATTCTTTTTATCTAGAGCATGTGAGAACAATTCAAATTTAACACTCTTATATTTGTCTAGATAACTAATAATTCTCCTTTGTAGATCAATTCTTTTATCATCAAATTTTGAGAGATCATTGGTAATATCATAAGTCTTTTCTATATGTTCATATGATAAATGAATGATAGAAAAACATAAAAGAGTAACCTCTCTACTCCTTTTACTCCATTTGTTCACAAGTGGCTTCAAGGCTTCATCATTTTCCTTTACCTCATCCCATATATTTATTTTCTTTGTCAATTGCTCATAAAATGAGGGCCAATAAATTTTATTCACTAAATGCATGAGAGCTTTCCTTAGCTTATCCTCATATTTTACATGCATTTCACATGTAGTTCCTATAATTTTCTTTTTTCTTCTTCAAAGTCTTCTATAGTATAATAATGTGGCCTTTGTCATGTGTCTATGGTTTTTATGAGAGGATTGTATTTAAAAGGCTCCACTAGTGGGTGAGGATATGTGATTCTTGGCCTGGTGGATCATCCCATCACTTTATTCTCTAGTTCAATCCTCTTTTCAACTTCTTTATTGTATGTAGCCAAGACTTTCTAATACTTTTCTTGTAGCTCTAGTCTTTCTCTCTTGTCTCTTTGGGTTTTGGCTAAGGTGAGGTTTTCTCATCCAACACCTAGCTCTACTACCTCTTTATTGGTAGTTTATTCAACTCTCTTTACAATTAGGTTGCCTGTCAAGCTAGTATCATTAGGATGGGAAGAGCTAGTCTTGGATCCTTTTCTCATTGACCAAATGACCAATGCAACATGATCCTCACTAAACTTAGTACCTTTCAATTATTTCTTTCCCTTTTCCTCTATACTCAATTAATTTGCAATAGAATTGAAAACCATGACATCTGCAATATCCCAATTGGGTAGCAACAAAACCCTAGATTCTTTTATCATTTGTCTCCCTTCTTTAGGGGTCAAGATCTTGAATTCTTGCATCATCTCTTTCTTTATTTGGTTTTGGACATCTACTTCTTCCACCTCTGGATGCTTTGTTTTTAATTTGTTTCATCTTTCCTCAAACATTCTAATGTTTGTTCTCCAAGAAAATTGGTAAAAGGCTCTGGATTTGATAAAATTATCATCAGAAATAAATTCATGGCAATCATGTTCCATCATGGGGTCTAACTCCCTTCCTCTATAATCTACCATAGTTAAGTCAAGGCTTGGCATTGGGGGTTCCTGAGGATTTCCCTCTTCTAACTTTGATGAAGTAGTAAAAAGTCCCCCTTGGGATCCCAACTACTCCACCTACTCTACAGTGAGTTGTTCATCTCCTATTTATAATGGGGACTGTGTGGATGAATATTCTTCAACTTGAGGTGCTTGTTCCTTTTCCACTCTTTGCCTCTTGTGTGCAGGCTCATCTAGTCTCTCCTCAATGACAACACTGGTTGACCCCATTATTTGTTTTCCCTTATCTATAGTAGCCTTTTAATTCTGAATGACATTGTAACCCAGTCTCCTTTGAACAATTATCTATCCTGATCCTACTATAGGAGTAAATGATAACCTCCTCATAACTTCTATGGCCTTTTCAAGAAAAGAATTAATAAAGTATAGTTTCTTTTCATTCATAACCTCCATAATTTTAGAAAAAGTTGTCATTAGTTTATTTAACCTATTTGCCTCTATCTTTGCATCATTTAGAGTCTTATATTTATTATCAAAACAATTAATGAATTCCAAAGCTTTGGAATAAACTCTCTACTTTTTCTTTTTGATCTCTTGCTCTTGTAGGGAGAACTCATTCCTTATTATATCTTTAGGGAAGTAGGGTTCATGATTTTTTGAACCAAATTTAGCTCTTTTCCTAAACATGTCAAAGAATCCCTCAATATCACAAAAATGGGGGTGAGATACAACCATCTTGTACTAATCCAAAAATTTATACAAAAATACCCATCCACCCTTAGTGATAACAAAATGGTGAGCCACAATACAAGTGAGGAAAGTGAACCTCTAGATCTACCAACCAACTAAGTCTCTTCCAACCCACCTATCTACCATAGCATTTCAGTTATCCCTACCTTTAGAGGTACTTGGTAGGGCAACACATCAGGAGTCCCTCGAAAATCATATACCCTAAAAACTGTAGAAATAGGATAAGGTATGATATCAGCCCAATTATGGGACACTTTTAAATCAAAAGGATTATCCATAGGCCTGATAAAATCCATCAATGCCTTAGGGATTCTGGGATTGTCCCTTAATATGAGGCATCGTAATCTAGATACAAAACATGTATCAAATCTAACAAAACTAGCCTCCTCTGCATCTTAGGTCATGTTTGCACTCCACAACTAGACTGGTAGAGCCTATCGCTCATATTATTGGTTTAGGACCATCTCCTTTTCAAAATATGTTACCCCCTTAAACAAGAACATGTGCATTAACATTGAATAATTATCGAAGGTCTTTTCCACCTTGCCTTTTGCAATTCCAACTAATCCTATGTGGATCTCTTCTTCTATATAGGATGCAAAATCAAAAATAATATCCACACTAAAAGAAGAAATTTGATTCATCATATAAATAAATTTTATTGGCATAAAATTATGTTCATCCTCACCAAAAAACCTGCACAAAGTCATATATATATATATATATATATGGCCCTAGAAGTTAAAAATTCCTTCTTAAAAGGCTCTTTAATAAATGTTGTGACCACTGGAAAATTTCCAATCAAGCCCAAGTGTGCCCTCAGTGCACCTTTCTTGACCCTATCCCTCTTAGATAAGTATTCCTTTTCTAGTCTTGGCAGGTCAATGGTCTCATGGCAATTTGAACATGGCTCCAAACCAAAAACCTCTCGAATTTCTTTAGCACTTATGCTTATCAGGCACTTCCCATCTAATCTTCTTTCTATCCTAACTACTAGGTCATAATTCTTAGCATTGGTTGTGAGTAGGTCAGCATCCATGAAAACACTAAGAACCACTAGTTTCCCAAATCAAATTTCCAAAGATTCCCATGGGGAGCAAATAGTTTTCTTTTTGAAAACCACTTCTTAAAAAGGTAAAGCCCTATTTGGAAGTGGTAGCATCCCTAATCCAATTCCTTTTGTCACACAAGCCATCTACAATTTTTAGCTAGGGTTCATAGGAATTAACTTTCTAACCTAGGTTGACTCAATCGTGGACTCAGGCAATTGTTCAAGAAAGTCATCATGGATATTTCTACTTGTATAATCTACCTTTCTTGAAAAACTTTCTTTGGAGGCATGTTTGTTAATGAGGAAAAATACCAAAATTCTTTACTGTCTAATGGATTCGAATACTTACTTGGTTATTTTTTACTCCTTCAATGCAATTCTGCAACATAATGTGGATATTGGAAATTCTTTCTCACTTTAATCACACAAGGGACAATTCTTCAATGGCTCTCAGCTCTCTAAAATTATAAAATTTGTTTTTGTAAAGAATAACTTAGTGAAATCCTACAATATATTCATAATTCCACTTTGCACATAGAGCTTTGAATGTCATAAATGGGTTGTAAGGAACACAAGGTGGCATCACCTTCCAAATTTGACAAGAAACCGTCAACTTCAAAAAATCTGATGATCTAGGAACAAGATTGTTGATGACTCAGTTTCAATTAGCTAGGTTGGTAGTCAACCCAATCAAATTTCTCATATAAGCCTTTCCTTCCACTGTTGGAAACTTATTTTGGACCCACTGGTGCTTGTGGAAATGTGTCACACTCTCACTATGTCGCTATGCATAAACATTGAGCAACTCCTGCATGCGACATAGTGACCATTTTTTATGCATCTTTGATCTAGCGATGTACATTTTATGAGTATTTTATTGCAATTTTGGTTGGTCCTTCTAAATTTCATTTGGTTGCTATGTCACGTGCATTAAAAATTGAGCAAGTTTCCATAGTTATATGGCAACCACCATCGATCTGGGAGAGATATGATGACTCGAGTCAACATGTATCCTTTTCTAAGTGTGAATCCATGTGGCATATGACATGATATCATCTTGACATGTTGGCAATGCTTTTATGACAAGTGGTCTTTATGGCATTGTCTTTTAATTAGGTCCCACCACTTTTCTAATTTCATGGGGGGTCACTATGTTGCATGCAGCAAAGTTCTCACAATTTTTGGTGGCGACATAGTGACCACCATATATTTCAAAGAAATTTTTCATCGTGAAATAAGAAAGTTCTCATTATGATATTTAATTTATTGCACCTGATGCTTCTAACATTCCATCATCCTAACAAAGCTCATTTATGATAGACCAAAATCCCAGCACCCATCTTTAGGTTTGGTCAAACTACGTTTTACTTTTGCAGGAGGTTGCCATGTCACTACCAATAAAAACTTAACATTTTTTGGTGGTGACATAGCGACCACTGTTGATCCTAGAAAGATCTAATGGCACAAATGATTAGGCATTTATTATTGGGTCCCATGTGTAGAACTCCCTTCATTACTATGTCATGTGTAGTAAATTTCATGCAAATTTTCATAACGACAATGTGACTACTATTCAGATCTTAAAAAGATTTGACACTAAGGAATATTTCAAGAGACTATGAAGCAAAAAGAAAAATTCTTTAAAAGGTTCTCGAAAAATACTTTATTACAAAATGATTTTCCTACTCGATTTAAAAAGTGAAACATATGACCTAAAGGGCTTTCTTAGGGCACAAATCTTGTTTTATATAGAGTTTTTCTTAGGGTTAACCAATTTTGATAAGACCAAACCCTAATTTGAAAATAAGAACTAGGGAGATTCATAGCCAAACATATTCAAGAAAGCATAAGGTAAAAACATGAACAACACTATCCAAGTTGATCAACCCTCTGTTTAATGGGGATTAGATTTTATAGGCCCTATAAATCCTCTTTCTAGCTCTAGTCATAAATGGATTCTAGCTACTATAGATTAATTTACTAGGTGGATAGAGGAAATTGCATTAAAATATGCTATTGAGAATTCAGTTGTTGAACTCTTAGATGGAGTCATCACAAGGTTTTTTACTTCTTCCACCATTATTTTAGACAATACAAAATCATTTGTAGGAGCCCAAATTTGTGCATGGGAACTTTATCATAGTATATACCTGAGCACTTCTTCCAATTACTACCCCAAGGTAATGGCTTGGCTGAGTCCTCCAATAAGAATCTAATTAGAAACATTAAGAGGACTATTGAAGATAATCAAAGGTGTTGGAACCAAAAATTGAGAACTCCCTTTTGGGCTAACCGAATAGCACCTAAAAGGGCTATTGGAAACTCACCTTTCATGTTGGTGTATGGCAAGAAAGCAAGGCTTCCTATCTCATTAGAGTTTCCATCCCTAGAATTAGCCCATCAATTGGAACTAACTAAAAATGATGATATGTCTATAAGAATAACAAAGTTGATGGAGTTAGAGGAGAAAAGACACCAGGCCATGTAGACCTTAGAAGCACACCAACAATAGATGAAGAAGAAATTTGATAAAAAAGGCTAAGTTAAAAATTTTTAGAGAAGGTGATCTTGTGTTGAAATCAAATGCAGATAGAGAAAAACTAGGGAGGCACTCAAAATTTGATACACTATGGAGTGGTCCCTATGTGATAGTCAATTGCAAGAAGGCCAATGCTTTCCAGTTAAGCAAGCCTAATGGAGAAATCTTGCCTATTCCAGTCAATGGGCTATATCTTAAGCCCAATTTCTAATAAGGGATGATTTTTCATGTACATAGTTAGAGTAGTTTCTTTTCTATTTTCCAAGAAGTGTCAGGCATAGGTTGTCTCTCTGTGAGATAGCCAAGTTTTGAAATTTTGAAGTTTTGCAAAGGATTATCTTACCTATTTACAGTTGTAGAGAGTAGTTTTGAGGTTTTACTAGGCATGTTTTCTATAATTCTAGAGTTTTACTAGGTGGATCTTTGTGGTTTCTATGACTCTATGTCCCAATGGATGCACAAGTTACTGGTTCATGCATAGCAGGCTTGCATCCCCCATGAGTCATAAGAATTGTTGGCTAATTTCACCTTACCGCCAAAATGGAGATATTTGAATTCAAGCATAGTAATTTTAACATATATTTGAATAACTCAAACATTAGGATAAGAAAAATAATATTTTATGACCTTAGGTTATATATTTTCCTAAATAATTTCACATTTTAAACTTTTGGTAGAACTATGTTTCATCTACTGCTCAATGTAGATGGATTGAGGGTTATCACTTTGTCACTATCAAAAACTGAAGTCTTTTTTGGTATAGCGACAAAGTGACATGTTGTTACATAGCACCATGGGTCCCTTTTCTTCCAGGTAGTATAGTCAATGATGAGCTTTTCATTCACTTTTAGATCAAGATCATCTAAGGGTTGTCTCTTTTTTGCATTTTGGAGTTGCGAGGTTTTTTAACAATGCGAGAAAGAAAGCGATTGACATTTGGTAGGTGGGTCCTTTTTCTTTTGTGGATTGAGGGTGAAGTGGAAAAGGTGTCAAATGATCTAGTGTGGGGCCATTTTTTTATTGGTTGGTGCACTAGTAAGATTAACAAATTTCAAAACCATCAGATGTTTGTAGATCAACGTCTCTTGTTATATCACTATGGGAAGTGATTGATCTTTAGTGATAGCGACATAGTGAGGATTTTTCACGTGTCTTGGTGGGTCCAATTTGGAAGGAAGGTAGTCATAGTTAAAGTTGATATTGTAGTTAAGGTTAACAGTGTTGTCAGCCATCAGTGGTTAAGTTAGAAAAGGTGGTGAGGGTTATATGATGAACTGGTCAAACACATGAAGACTTTGCGAGCTGGCAAATCAAAATAACATGGTTGGCCCACATGGCTCTTTTTGGTTGCTTGACCAGGTTGACCTACTGATTGTGCCAATTTCTTGAGCTGAGGATGAGGGAAGGTAAGGTTTTCTCATGTGATCTGATCTTCTGATCAATCGCAACTATTCAAGAGTTATTGTTATGCTAGAAATGATCCGGAGGTATTCCTTCCACCACCTAATTGTCCATTTTGAGGGTTCTAACATTGATTGGTGTCATTTCTTTCACTTCAAGGTTTCTTCCATGTCAGGTTTCCATGATTTTCATGCCTCTGCAAGTGTACCAAATTAGATCTATTGTTTGAATTTTTTTGATTGTTCTCTGAGCACTTAATGGCAGTGGTTGTGGAGTAACTTTAGTTAGAAATATATCAATTATTCTTTAACTATAAAAGAAAAGTTGTAATTGTTTCTTAGGGTCAACTTTTCTCTGCTTCTTTGATTTTTCTCTGCAAGTTCACTATAAATTCCCTTTGCATTTGGACCTAATGACATTCTACCTTATCCCCTTCAGCCATTGATCATTGTGCAAGACCTATCTATCTCTCTTCAATGTTATGTGGCTATTTGCAATTTGCATGATTGTATCTCTTTTTACCTATGAATGATATATAAGTGAACTCTCTTCTTCCTTGTGTTATTCATTTTGGTTGTTTGATTTTCATGTGATTGTTGGATTTAAATAAGCCTAAATCTATATATCTTTGATGTCATAACAGTTCAAGTGTGCATGCATGGGAAGAGATTGGTTTGAACACTCTATTTTGGTGCATCACCTCGTTAGGATAGATTAGTTTAGTGTCTTATACATACCCTCTCCCCTTTTCCCTTTCAAGAGTAGTTAGGTGCATCGAGATAGTAAAGAAGTTAGCCTTCTCTAGATACTCAACCTCATAGTTCAAGTCCCATAACTTGGAGGTTATTTCCATGTTTCACAAGATTGTCCTTAGGTAAAAACTTTGGGAAAGGGTGAAAGATTTTGTGACAACAAGCCCTAATATACTATAACTAAGGTACTTTATGAAGCTTTCATTTGGAATTTTCTGTTTAAATAGTTAGCATTATGGCAAGACAATCAGTATGTGATGTTAGTGAGAGACCATGGTACAAGTTTAAGAAGCACCTATTTGTTTTCCTTATTGATGATCCTTTGGGAGCATTTTCTCAAATCCTTCCTAATGTACTTCACATAGAAGATGTGAGAAGCTACATTCACTATAAATTTGAGAGTATTGCTGATGAAGACATTCACAAGGATTATAGAGTTATGTACAATGGAAACCTAACCCTTATACTTGATTATGTATACTTGAATGAGTTGAACCTAATCAAATATATTTTTTATACAAAATTTGATAATAATGAGTGAAGAAGGATTATCCTAAATCGAGTACATGAAGAGATGTTTTGGGTAGGAGATATACCTTACGTAATTGATAATGATCTAATTCATAAGGTCACTAAACTAGGCAATGAAGGTTGTAATCCTATAAATGACAGAAATGTTAGGAAGATTCTTGAGATAAACTTGAAGACAAAGTTTGAT
This sequence comes from Cupressus sempervirens, assembly GCA_028749045.1. NCBI lineage: Eukaryota > Viridiplantae > Streptophyta > Pinopsida > Cupressales > Cupressaceae > Cupressus > Cupressus sempervirens. Next base: position 582,220,681 of record CM053784.1, on the reverse strand, counting down.
GGAAGAAATATGAAGGTTGACCTAATACATTAGAGTTAGAGTGTTGAAAAATATTATTGGATATAAGTTCAATCACAATTCAAGCATAAATTTTGTGCCAGTCGGATTTCTACATGCAGCATATATGGTGTTTGTTGAAAAGACAAAAGTAAATATGTGTGAGATAGTCAGAGTGCAATTTTTGGATAACATTGCTAAGCTAAAGAAATCTAAGAAGGTAGTTTTTAGATTTGAATCTTTATTCACACATTTCTTTTTCTATGCAACCAAGCAATTTCCTAGAAAGAAAAATTGGGATAGTAATGAATGTATTATGAATATGGTCACATAGTGTTACAAAGCCAAACTTGAAGATGTCAGAGACATATACATTGACAAGATAATGAAGATTTTTCAAGTGAAAATGAAAAAAACATACAAAACCCCTCCTGCTATGGTAGAAAAGTATAAGGATGAAATATGTTTTATGGTAGAAACTGATACAACTTGTATGGAGGTAGTAGAACCAAGAGTGAAATTTTAGGAACATACGGGGTATGAAATGAGTGAAGAACTCATTGAAGGTTATGCAAAGATAATATTGAAATCAAAGAGAGATACTGAATGTCCTAGATGGGGGACATATGTTGAAAAGATGAAGGAATTTCACTCTGAACTTCATGGAAAAGAAATAAAGACAAATGTGGAGAAAGAGATAGAGTCCATTCTCAAGGAATCAAGTATGACAAGATAAGAATTTGATGAGATCAAAGGTATAGCTTTGGAAATGAAGGCCAGTGGGCAATCAAAGGTATTGGAAGCTACCCCTATTTCCATTGCAACACCTTCAAAAGGAATGACAATAGTAGGATCTACTTCATAGATACGTACTATGCCTATGCAATAGTTGTGCAAGTTCAACCAGTCAAGGAGCATCTTGGATAGTAGAAGAGGAAACCTGATGAAGATGTGATAATAGTAACATCTGCACAGATGAAATTTGAGAGATTGGTAAAGGTAAAGCAAGAACCTACACCATTCCCTAGAAAGAGGACCAAGAAAACCACCAGTGGTCTACAAAAGAGAAGAACACTTTAGATTAGTGAATTTGATGAATCTGATGTAGAACAAGTAGTTGGTGAAGGAAGAACACCATCTAGTAAGAAAGCTTGGAAACCTAAGGTTGAAAATTTGAATATGAAGATTATTGAGAATGATAATTTTGTTTAGTTAAACAAGTATTATAGTTTGCATAGTAACATGGATAGAAGAAAATTAGAAAATGCTATAGTAAGGAATATGATTCTTAAGAATAAAAGGTTTGATAGCATTTAGAACAAAATTCCAAAAGACTTGTACAATAGACTACTCAATAGGAAAAGAAATGTTATAGAAGAAGATATGAAGTTAAGAAAATATTTGATTGATAAATTGTGTGATGTTAGCACTGATGAGGATAAAGAAAGGATTTTGAAAGGCATTGAGACTTTGTTGAGGAATAAAAGAAGAGCAATTCTTCTTATGGAAGGAAATTATGAAGAAGTAAATAATGAAAATAAGGGAGCCATAATTAGTTATATGACTTCTATGTCAAAAGACACTAAAGAAAGTGTGCAGCCAAAAAGTGCAAGTCCTATGTAAGTTGAGGCTAGTACACTTACTAAAGATGAAGAAGAGGTTGAGGAATCTCAACAAATCAAATCACCTCCACATATAGTTATTAGTATCGAATCCATGCAAGTGGATAACACCCACATTATTGTAGATGCTAAAGAGAATCCTTTTACAGAATATGGGACCAACATTGTTGGTAATATTATTGCTTATTCCAGCTAAGATGAAGAGGATGAAAGTGTTGAAAAAAAATAAGATAGAGGAAGAGATTTAAGAAAGACATAAGACAACAGAAAAGAAGAAGAAATAATGAAAGAAGAAGAAAAGGAGAAGAAGAGTCAAGAGGAGGAGAAGAAATGTACTAAGCTAAGAGTAGTCACACCCAATCTAGTACCTACCCTAGTGGTAGCAGGAGTTACTATATTGCCTATAGTATCTGACGAGGATGAGGATTAGAAAGGACTGATGACCTCCCTAAGCAAGATACTAAAGAAGAACAAGTCTATGAAGACCTTAGAGAGAACATTAGTAGAAGTTCTAGAAAGAATGCAGAAGACAGTGTAGATCACTGTTACAGAACTAGATATGTAGAGGAAGGAAAAAGATATGATAAGGTCTTTTGATGCATAATTCAACACTTTGTTTGATATTGCCTCAATGCAAGCTCAGACTAAGCATGATGCATCATTATTTGATATAGTATGTACTAATGTCAGGAATGACCTACAAACCTTGAATGTTTACATAAAGGTGTAATGTGCCTGTAGGACCAAAAAAAGGGCTAAAAGCATAACATACTATGAGCAAATCACAAACTCAATAATCATACATTAGCACCCACTAGTCTACCATAAAAGCCAAACTAAACAAAAGAAAGCAAACATAATCAAAAACTCCCTTTTTCATTTGTAGCTCCCATGTCCTTCTTTCTTCTCCAAATGATTGTAGCTCCAAAGTTGCCTATAGTGCACACAAAATTGAAGCAAAAGCCTATGATAGTGATAATGCCATGAGAATACTTGAAGTGTGATTTTATGTGAGAGAGAGAATGCAAAATGCAACTTAGTAGAGACTCAAAAACTCAAAGATTCAAGGACTCAAGACTTAAGCATTCTCGATTTGAAAATGAGAGGAAGGGTGTCCATTTTATAATTTTCATGTAGGGAGTGAGCATTGGATTTGTCACCCACAGACATGCGATGTGGCAAGAGATTCCTATGACGCATATGATAGAATATGCCAAAGGTAAGATTCTATGACACATGCAAGTCAAATTTGGAATAGAATCTATGGCATGTCATAAGATTCCTCAATCCACTTAAAGCCAAGAATCTATGACAAATAAGCCAAATAGAGACATGCGTAAGAGGTAATAATAATTCCTATGACGCATATGACAAAATATGCCAAAAGTAAGATTCTATGACACACGAGAGTCAAATTTGGAAGAGAATCTATGACGCGTCATAAGATTCCTCAACCCACTTAAAGCCAAGAATCTATGACGAATAAGCCAAATAGGGACATGCGTAAGAGGTAATAATAATTCCTATGATGCATATGATAGAATATGCCAAAAGTAAGATTCTATGACACATGAGAGTCAAATTTGGAAGAGAATCTATGACGCGTCATAAGATTCCTCAACCCACTTAAAGCCAAGAATCTATGATGAATAAGCCAAATAGGGACATGCGTAAGAGGTAATAATAATTCCTATGATGCATATGATAGAATATGCCAAAAGTAAGATTCTATGACACATGAGAGTCAAATTTGGAAGAGAATCTATGACGCATCATAAGATTCCTCAACCCACTTAAAGCCAAGAATCTATGACGAATAAGCCAAATAGGGACATGCGTAAGAGGTAATAATATTTTATTATGACCAATCTCATTCAAGTGTCAAAGGAGGATCCACGAGGTGTCACATCCAAGTGTCATGATGATGCAATATTTTATGGAATATTTGAATTAAAAATCCTCTTATTCCAGAAAATAAGAATTAGTAGAAAATGGATTTAATGATGAAAAATGGAACTTAGGAGATTAAGAATTTCCATGGTTTGCAAATAATGAATCAATTAATTAATAAAATTAATTAATTGAGGATGATAATTGGGAAGAATAATTAGAAGGAATAATAGAATTAAATTATGGGTTATTTAATCCTATAGAGAAAATTAGCAGATGATTGGCCAAATTGATTAAATGAATGCGACGGTATCCTTTGATGAAAATGTAATGATGATGGATATCGAATAAGATGATGAAAAGGTAGACCAAAGCCATGGTCAAATTGATTGATAGATCGAAATTGATAACATGCCAAGGACACATGACATGAATAAATTGATATGTAACATTTAACTGACATTGTAAATGCTACAGGATTGAAATTGATTGATAAGGTTCAATCATAATAACACTGACAGACATTGTCAATATTATTAAAATGGTTGATGATGCCATGATCCAACATTGAAAGCCTCAAAAATGTCAAAGATTGAATGACATGAATGATATTTTGACCTAGTACTGACAGCCATGATAGTACTAAAGGTCAGATTGATAAGATTGATAAGTTGATAGGTTTCCAAGACACTGAAAGCCACAACAATGCCTAGGAGCAGATAAATGATGATTGATTTGGGATGTTTGATATGTTTTGGGTTGATTAGGACCAATTTCAAATGATTTTGAGTTGATTTGGGGTGATTCTGAGTTGATTTGATATGATTCTGAGTTGATATGAAATTGATGTGAAAGGGGATACAAATGACAAAATATGGTCAATCTGGCCAAAAGATCGAAGTTAGTAGAATGATAAAATGGGAAAAATTAGTATGAAGAAGTGATGAGGTCATATATGCGAACCATTTTTTAGCATCTACATTTTGCCCCTCTTTGATACAATGTGATTTAGAGCATTGTATCAAAGAATAACTAATGAGAAAGCCACAACATGCCCCAGTAGGGATGATATATATGGGTGCCCCCTCAAAAAATTGACTAAGATAAGCATATGATAAGTCAATTTATCGATAACAAGAAGACAAAACCATAGCAACTGACGGAATGAAAATCAGAGCTAAAATGTGAAAGTTATGAGGCCTAGAGTGTAGACCCGAAACTGTGCGTGCATGCCCAAAATGATGGAAAGATGTCATAACATGAGGGAAATCATCAAAAATGGTAGTATTTGGTCAAAGATGATGAGACAAATGTCAGACTGAGGTTGAACCAGGTGGAAAGCCATAGAAAGTTGATTGACAGCATAGGATGATGCAAGAATGCATGAATGCAAGATGAAGATGATTTGGTGAATCAAAAGACACGATCATGGTGATCGAGAATGAGATGAAGAAAAAAGATGAGATGAGGAGATGTTAGTATGATGGAAAGACTTTTTCTTCTAGAAAGTTCACTATATGTCAAATGGAGCTTTATTTTGATATGGCAAAGGGAATGCAACGCATCATGGCATAAAGGGCTAGAGTGCAAATGCAAGCCTTTTGCGTAAACAAGCACGATGTAAACAGAGAATGACCTTGTCCTTCCTATGGCATATGTACATGCCCTAGACTCTCAAAGGTACATTGTAATATAAAAAAATGGAAAAAATGACCATGAACCATCCTGACCACTCTCATAGATCAATTTATATCATTGAGTAGCATAGGGACATGATCAGAGAAAAAACAAAGCAAAAATAAATCACTCACTAAACAGCATGAGCCAACAACTATTCTTGTCCATTATTACTTGCTTTTTAGTGTTTTAGGTGTTTAGATGGTGTTCGGCATGTTGATGATGTGATAGCACTGATTGTGGATTCAGTTGATAAGTTCATAGTGACATGTTGGATTGATTGTTGGTTTATGTTGCACAGATATTGTGATTGTCTTGAAAGTGCAGTACTTTGATTTTCAGTCTGCAAAGTGCAAGGGTGAATGCAAAAGGGATGGTTATCCACAGTGAAAATGTACAAGGTTTATTGCAAATTTTTGATGGGTTTTGTGATTTTTAGGGTTTTGTGGATATTTGATTTTTTTGTGTGACTGATTTCATCAGGTCATTTTTACGATTTTTAGGGTTTATTTCAAGACATTTTATGATTTTGAGTGTTTTTTTCAGGATCGTATTTGAATGTTTAGGATTTTTTTCTGGACATTATGTGATTTTTAGTGATTTTCTCAAGACATTTTATGATTTTTAGGGATTTTTTTAGGACATTTTATTTGAATTTTTAGGATTTTTTTTAGGACATTATGTGATTTTTAGTGATTTTCTCATGACATTTTATGATTTTTATGGATTTTTTCAGGATCATAAAAAAAACATATACAAGTGTTAGCTCCAATCCAGTATGCGCTAGGTCTAATGGATAAAAAGCACTTAGGGATATGCCCCCAGTTCAAATTCAAACTTACGCACCATGTAGGTAGTATGCCCCCAGACAAGACACAAATTATGTACAAAGGCCAATGACAGAGTATGTGTGTAGACTGGTGATGCTTAGGCAAGGTAACAAAGGACATTAACTAGTTCGTGAGCCATGATAAGGGACCAAGGATGTCTTGTAATATGAAGGGTATGATCAAGGAATGATAGAGGGGAAAAAGTCTCTAGATGGAATCCCAATAGATGGAGGAGCAACACTAATTACACATGGCGCCTGTTTGCTAGGTTTTCACCATGGTACTTGCCCAAAGCGCCTGTTTGCCAGGTTTTCACTTTTGGACAGAATTTTTCTCTTGACTCAAATTTTCGTGCCAAGATGCCTATTTTCCAGGTTTTCATCAAGGCATCCTTTTTTTTTCATGACTTTTTTCAATTTTTTTGGTATTTTTTCAGGATTTTTAGGTGAAATCAAAAATGTTATTGACAAATGCTAAGAAGATATCTATTGTTGGTGCTGCTAGCTAATGAGCTCTAGATCCATGACTAACCATAACTATGGAGGATTTGTTCCAAGTCTATAGCTAAAATCAAACCACTAGAAAGGCCTTGAGAGATACCATCATGTACCGTTTGTAAGACAATGTCTATCTCTTGCGAATCAAGGCATTTGAGGATAATTGGGTCAATAGATGTGTCATGTGGGATGTCACTAATGATGACATAGGCAAAGGCTTGTTGGATAGAGGACTGATTTTGGTTATAAGACAAATTAGGTAGCTGGATTTGGGGATAAACAAAGGGATATAAGGGAGGGTTGACACCAATGACCTTCCACATGAATGCTGATTGAGAGAGCTCCAAAAGACTTTGTGGAATGTTGAACACTGGAACACTGATATTCGTGGCATCATATTTTTCATTTTGTATCCTTGGGAGCTACTTAGCTTTTGATTTTTTATGGTCTAATGGTGCTTTTCATTTTTCACCAAGAGACCTATGCTTGCTATCTTTTTCTCTTTTTCCTTTGTAGCTAGAAAGTGGAGTTGGCCCTGCAAAATATGCTAATGTGTTCTCTTTAGGACAAACTACTTCTTTATGATCTTTAGTAATAATGCCTTCAAATTCTATTATAAGAGTGTCATCATTGTCGAATCGATCAAAAATTGGTGGTCCACGTTGGTCCCAATCCAAAGGTTCAGGATAACTTGAGGAGATGTCATCATAAGTGTTGAATGGGTTGGTTGAAGGTAGATATATGGGTAACTGATTCAATTGGGTCATTGGAGTTATGCTCAGAGGCTAGGGGATTTTTGGTTTTAGGTCGGATATCCTCAGATGCCTTTTCATCGTTCAAAACATCCATAGTCTTACACATAGGTACCATAGTACTAGGAGGACCTATTTGTAATGGTTTAAATCCAAGCCCCAAACTAGGAGGTTGTCCTTCTATAGTGATAGGTTCAATGATTTGTTGTTTCTGAGATCCAAGACCACTATAGCCATCATAACCTTGTTTCTGCATGATGATAAACCCAATTCCATACTTGCTAGGAGATATCAAAGTGGGTTCTCGTTCTGTTTTTGCTTTCTCAATACTTACAAATGTATTCTCATTGATAGAAGTATAATTCTTTGTACTAATGGGAGAAAGTGGTGACTCCCTAATGTGAGAGACTTGAGACATAAAGTACTCTCCACACCCATTATCTTCAATCTACATCTTTTCCTTGGCTTTACTGAGAAGTATATCGACATCCACATACTTAGAGGGATTTGTGGGTTGTGCTTCATTGTTTGTTGGGATTTGGAATGCAGTAGCATCTCTTAGATTCGCACAAAACTAGAAAGGATCTAGATCACAGGGGATGGTAACCTCTATGTTGTGATAGGAAAACTTCAAACATTGATGATATGTAGAAGGGAGTGCTTTCACAGAATGAAGCCAAGGGTGTCCTAGTATCATGTTGCAATTCATTTTGATGTCTAGGACATGGAACAATGTGTCTTCAGTAGCTGGACCAACTCTAACAGGTAATGTGATGATGCCCCTAGAGAAGCGTTCACCATCATCATAAGCTTTTATTGTGATTCTTCGAGAGGGATCCACATCATCTTCAGAATAACCCAAATTGTTGACAACCTTAAGAGTACAAATGTTCAGTCCTGCTCCTCCATCTATTAAGACACGTCTGACTTTGGCATTATGGATGAAGACTTCGAGATAAAGGGGATCATTATGGTTAGGTTTTTCTTTAAGAATATCTCAGGGTGAAAAACTGATATGTTGTGATGTGGATAGGTTCCCAACCATGGCTTGGAACTGGGCAACATCAATGTTATCTGGGACAACTAACTCTTTAAGGGCTTGATCCAAGATCTTTTGATGTTGGAGAGATGCACGCCATAGGTCCAAAATGGATATTTATGTAGGGGTTTTTCTGAGTTGTTCAACAAGGCTATAATCAGATGAAGTAGGAGCAGTAGATCTACTTGGGGGTGTAGGTCTAGTAGAAGCATTAGGTCTAGATGGGGCTCCAGGTAGGGTGATCTTGCTGTGACATGTAGTGACAGTACAATGAGTGTCTTCAGCCTTCAATGTGAATGTGGATATCCAGAAGTCAAACTCACTAAAGCAATTTATGGTGTAGTCATAGTCGGTGCGTGTGTAATTCACATTACCTTGTGAGTTTGAGTTTGAACTTGAGGGTTTTTCTTTGTCATGATTACCCAAAGGATCTTTGAAAATAGTATGATTAGAGTTGGATGCTAACAGTGATGGATCAACTGTGATGACACCATCATCAATGAGGTCTTGTATTGCATGTTTCAATTGGAAGCATGATGAAGTCTTGTGTCCTTTGGTGCGATGGTAATCACAATACTTTTTGTCATCCCACCAATCTGCTTTAGTTAATGGTTCATCTTTGATTGGGGGTAGCTGCAGGAAGTTATTACTCAGTAACTATCATAATGCAATCTCAAGCGGTATTCCCAATAGTGTGAATTTCATGTCTTTGGTTCTAGGATGTCTTTTGTCTTGTGTGGAAGTCTCAATTTTCTGTTGTTGAGGTGTTGTTTGATTAGGATTTTGTGAATTTGTAGGGTTTGCACCTTTCAAACTTAGTTGAGGTTGTGTTGTGCTAATCGTGTGGGCATCTACAATGCCATCATTAGTCACATTCTTGTTTTTGGAGAAAAATTTTGCCTTGTCATTAGATGAGTTGGTCTTTTTGTTTTCTTTGTTTATCTTGAGGATTCCCTTACGAATAAGAAAATCTTCAATACTAGCCCCTTTTTTCATGAGTTTAGAAATGGTGCTTGGACTCTTGATTTTGAGTTCATACATTAAGTCTAAGACTAAGTTTTCAATGCACAAGTCTACTTGTTGTTCTTCAAGAATGTCTAGTGAGCATTGACTAACTAAGCTTCTCCAACGCAGTAAGAATGTGATGAATGATTCTCCTGTCTTCTATTTAGTTGAGCACAAATCAGAAAGTGTCACCTCATTTGTAATGTTAAAGGAAAAGTGGGAGATAAACTTTTCTTCTAGCTCTGACCAAGATTTGATATTACCAGGAAGTTTGGAGTGCCACTCAAGTGCAAGCCCTCCTAAAGAACGAGGGAACAATCTCATAAGGTAAGTGGGTTCATCACTGAGTTCAATACATGAAGCACAAAATTCTTGGATGTGATCAATAGGGTTGCCTTTTCCTTGATATTTTTCAAACCTTGGAGCTTCAAAGTGTTTTGGGAATGGAGGCATATACAGATTTTTATCGAATGGGTTAGGACGTAGGTCCCTTTCTGTATATAGAACCTATTTCTTTTGGACTCCCAATGCCTCAACTTGTTTGGAAAGTTGTTTGAATTGTTGTAATAGTTCCTCATTGGGGTTTTGCATGATGGTCTTTCCTTCAAGTCTTTTGTGTCTATGAGTAGACCGTTTGCTGTGGTGAGAACTATGTCTACTTGGTTCTGACATTTCTGTGTCTGATGAGTCTAGTAAAGTGTCGCTAGGTGGTGGAGGTATGTTGGCACCTCAAAGATAGAAAGGTCCCTGTTGTTGGCAAACTTGCTATGGTATTTCATGTGGCACTTATTGTGGGATTGACTGCAATTTTTGTACCATGTGTTGTTGTTGTGTCGTGTGTTGTGGTTGTTGTTGTCGAGGTATTTGTTGAGGTTCTTGTGGCATATGTTGTTGTTGTAACAAATGTTGTTGGTATGCAATTTGTTGCTCAAGGTGTCTTTGGTATTCCAATCATTTCTTGAGTTGCTCTTGTTGTTTAGAAAACATCATTTGTTGTTGTTGGAATTGCTGCTGAAATTGTTGTTGATAAATTGTGTGTAGTTCAAGTGGGTTCACATGGGATTGCGTGTTAGGAATGTTGGATGTTTGCCCTAATTATGGTTGTTGTCATTGTGTTTGATGTTTTTGTTTATATGTGCGATGTGTGTCAAGCAGATGTAGACTTGATTGTTCCTTGGAAGTGTTGAGTCCTTGTACGATTGTAGGTTTTTGTCATCGTGGGGGTTGACTAGGTCCTTGAGAATTGAACGTCATGTTTGTATTGTTGTTTTGGTACCTTTTTGTTTTAGATGTTCCTACTTGCAACATCATATTGACTTGACTATGAGATGTGTCCCTATTAGGAATGGGCATAATGTCAATAAGACTTTTCCTTTGTGTGTCCATAGGGATGGTTGCACTTGATGTTTCACATGTTGTATTTATGAGAGGTTCTATAGTGTTTGATGTCGTAGCACTTGGTAAAGTTAGGAGCAAAGGTGTACTTTGTTGATTTGCCTCCAAAAAAGGTATGTCTGGCATCCCTAGAGCATGGGTCCCTTTAGGTGCATCTTGTTGTTGCATCATGTGACTAAAATCAAGTCTTAATGTCCTTTTGGGGTGTTTAGGGATTGGTGGTATTTCATCAAACAAGGGGTTAACATTGATGTGTTCAAATGTACTTTGGAGGATTTCAATTGTTGGTTCTTGATGGGACCTTATAGGTGCCATTATTGTGTTTGAAAACTCCAAAGGTTATTTTCCCTTGTCTAAGTCCAAAGTTATCATGGGTTGGATGTTTTCAATTGTTGTGTTGGTTTGATTTTTGGACTTAGGACCTTCCAAGTTTGGGTTAAATTTGACAATTTCTTGTGCTGCCAAACGTTTGAAGTTCTTGCAAAAACTTTTGTCTTGACATGCCCTAGCCATTTCTTCATCAATGATGCCATAATCAGTGTCAGAGTCATCACTTAGGTGTACAATACCTTGTTGTATGTTTGATGTGTTAGGTTGGTTGAATTCAAATGAATGTGATTGTTCATCTTCAGGTGAGGTTGGTACACTTCCTTCTCCTGGTGGCATTGGCACGAATATAGGTTCAAAGTTAGGACTGCATTGAACCAACCCATGTGTGGGGGAAGTGTTTGGAGGAAATATCATGGTAGGTGCATTGTTCAAGGTTTGTTGTGCCATAGCTTGAGTATGAGGATTTTGCATATACATATTCAAAGGGTCTGATAGTAATGGTTGTGATGCCTCGATTTGGTCTTTGTCAAAGGTTTGTTGGATTTTATTTCTCTTTCTTTGTCTTGGATGAGGTTTTGGTTGTGCTTGTGCCTCAGAAAACAAAGGTTGATAGAGTTCCTCTGGTCTCTGAGTTGCTTGTCTCCTAGTAAGTGTTGGCATGATACCTAAGAGTGCAAAGAGTGGTGGGTATGCAAGATATGAGTGTTTTTGGGATTTTTAATTGTTTAAGAATGTTATGCAATGTTAGAAAATGCTAAATGAATTAGGGTTTTGATGTGAAAAGTGAAAATATCCTAGGGATGTTATGAAAATGCAAATGCAAGGTGATGTTTTGAAGTTTGACTAGAGGGGATGAAAATGACTCTAAGGTATGCAAAATGACAATTAGGGTTATGTTTTGGACTTGTTAAGGGTACTAAAGGTTGATGTATGCAAGGTGTATCATGTAAAGGATGATGTTCTAGGGTTCACAATGACGTTTGGGACATGCAAAATGAGGGTAAATGCTCAAGAAGGTAATTTGGTTGATGGACAATTTGATAGGGATTGGTAGTGAAAATGATGCTAAGGATTTTGATCAATGCAATATGAAGGGGATATATCACGAGGGTAAGTCAAAATGACATTTGGGGATGCTAGGGATATGATTATTCTATGACAAGGGTATATGGAAAGTTTTGAACTTAGGTAAAACCTTTTGAAAGTATTTTGCCTAGGAGTTTAACCTTGTGATAAAGGACTTTGGATCTTGACCAAAAATCGATAAAAGACGAAAAGAGAAAATTACTAAAAGATGAAAAGGTCAAATATATCAAGACATAGATAGATTTTGACCAAAGAAAATGATAAGCAAAGAGGTAAAAAGACTAGTCAAGATCCATTATCCGTCAACACTAGGAGATACTCTAAGACTTATACTTTGTCTAGATTTTTGACTAAATTCAAAGGTTTTGGGGGTTCAAAATGATGTTTTGAGGACTCAAAACGATGGTGATGCTGAGTGGATATGTGATACAGAAAATTCCTATGATGCAAAAGGGGATTTTGGGTGCCAAATGCGGTTTTGGGTCAAGTGCAGAATAAGGAGGTCTAGAGGCTCCTAGATGCAGTTTTGGGGTTCTAAAGTGCAGTTCGGAGGCCCAAAATGGTCATGCAGGTACCCAAGTGTGCCCTAACAGTTCCAAGTGCACCCTAATAGTACCAAATACATCATTGATGCACATGGAGCCAGTTTGGGCGCATTTGGTAGTTTCTAGGCACAGTTGGTAAGCTAGGAAGAATGTTTGCTGATTCTGAGGGGTATGGTTATCAAACTGACATGCCAGGATGCCAAGATGCTGGGGTTGATGTTAGGATGGGTTGGAAGATGAAAAATTAAGGTTATGACATATAGAATGATTTCTTAAGTGAAGGTGATGACGATTAGGTGTTGTAGAATGCAGATCCGGGCAAGCTAGTGCAAGGGGAGCTAACTAGGTACCTAAGGACACTATTGAAGCCCCAAAATGTTATTTGGAACCCAAAACTAGATCTCAGGACCACCAAGTGTGCCTAGAAAGTGAAAACTACATCAATGACATAGTTGGGACCTAGTTGGGCACATTTGGTAGTTTCTGGCCGCAGTTGGTAAGCTGGGCTGAAACTGAGGCAATTCTGGAAGCTATGGTTTTAGGATTGATGTCATAGAGAGGTAAATGGTAGAGGACAGTGTTAGGGCCAGTTTGGATGCTCAAAATGATGATTAGGAAACCTAAAATGATGGATAAAGTGGTCAAGATGATGAATAGGTATGCAAAGATGCAAGGTGGTGAATGCAAAGTGCTGATTCTGAGATGGGAATGCAAAAACTAAGGAAAGTACACTGAACCTAAATGGATGCAATATGAAAGGTAATAGATACTAAATGAGGACTAAAAGGTGCAATATGAAGTCTATATGATACAAGAATGAAGCCTAGACTAGGGTGAATGCAAGTGAAGTCTATGCAAATATGAGATCTACATTTTGCCAAGCACATTTAAGAGCACAAGTCGCCATGTTTTCCAAGGTTCAAGTGTGTTGAATCAATGTTTGCAAAGTTTGATAAGGTTGAAATGTTTTGGCAATGTGTGATGTTTTGACAAGTTCAAATGATATCCAAGGTGTAAATTTAAAATTTTGGCTTTTATCTTGATTATGTTTTACACACACGCAAGACACATTAACACAAGAATAGCTGTTGTAAAAAGTTAACAAACACACCACAACCTAGGCTTTTAGGACTGTATCCATTGAATTCCTACTTGAATTGAAGTTCAACCATGCTTATCCAGAGGAAACAACCTAGGATCTTGGCACCATAGGCTCCCCCTTATAGCGCACTCACTTCTCGGGGCTACCAAGGTTCGCTTCCCAAGGGGCATGACTTCCCAAATGATTGTTGCCTCTACTAAGGACCACAAGAATGTAGGATGTCTTCACAAGCATGGGTGACCCCTTGAGCCAGTGGATAGAAAGGATTTTGGCCACTAAAACATGGTTTTTAGTAAGGGCATTTTGTTCGACAAGTTAATGATAAGCTTCTGCAGAAGGTCTCCCAGCCCTGAGAACCAGGGTTTGACACACCACAAGGGTACTAGAGGAGAGCTATCACGCAGCAATACCACCAACACAGCTTTCACTGTAATCAAGTTTTATATAGCGGTTGGAATGTTGACCTGGCTTTGGCCCGTTACCACTCTAAGGTCATCCCCTGGCATACCCAATATCGAGTATCTTCGTCCAAGGCAGGCCTCCTATAGAAGTTAAATGGATTTCTCTTACACCCAAGATCCACAAATGGCGAGGGGAGAGGATACGTCCAATGCAACTCCTAGGGATCTAACACCGTAGACACGCCAAGAAAAAAAGAAAAAGGTTCTTTTTAAGCACCAAATGAAATGTTATCTAATCTAGGAAATCCACACACATAGTTTTGAAAGACATGCAAAGTCTTTGACAACATCCTGCAAACAAAGCATTAGTAGTTTATGATCATGTCTTCATCCCACGATTGCCACATGCTACAAATAGACCATCAGTAACACAAAAATAACCTAATCTATGTCCTAGAGAGTGATAGGAACTTGAAATGCAGATTTTGATTGGTGCATGTGCTTACTGTGAACCTAGGTGTGCTCTAATAGTGCAAATTGCTCCCGAGAAGGCCAAAATGGCTCTGAACATCCCCAAGTGTGCCCAGATAGTGTAGACTATATTAGTGACATAGTTGGGGCCCAGTTGGGTGCAACTGGTAGTTTTAGGGCGTAGTTGGGAAGTCAGATGCGGGGTGTGGGGAAATGGGTGCCTAGTCAAGACCCAGAAACTGAAATTTTCAGAGCTACACTCCCAAGTGTGCCCAAACAGTGCAGTGTGTTTCAATGACATAGTTGGGGCCCAGATGGGCATAGTTGGTAAGTTGAAAATAGTAGAAAGAGGCTTTGTTGTCTTTTAGACTCCTAAAACTACTCCTAGGGGTCCTAAGTGTGCCCTGACAGAGCAGAGTGCACCCTAGGATAGCAAGCTAACAAAATGTATGAAACAACAGCATATAATCATTTTACTGGACCCCCTAATTAATCTTTGTGTGAAAAGGAAGAGCAAATAGTCATTATACCCTTCCAAGTGAGCTCCCTCCTTGCACCTACAAGCACAAACAAGAAAACCCAAGTTAGATATGCATGTTCACGTCGGGTTCACCAAATGTAGGACCAAAAAAATGGGCTAAAAGCATAACATACTATGAACAAATCACAAACTCAATAATCATACGTTAGCACCCACTAGTCTACCATAAAAGCCAAACTAAACAAAAGAAAGCAAACATAATCAAAAACTCCCTTTTCCATCTGTAGCTCCCATGTCCTTCTTTCTTCTCCAAATGATTGTAGCTCCAAAGTTGCCTATAGTGCACACAAAATTGAAGCAAAAGCCTATGATAGTGATAATGCCATGAGAATACTTGAAGTGTGATTTTATGTGAGAGAGAGAATGCAAAATGCAACTTAGTAGAGACTCAAAAACTCAAAGATTCAAGGACTCAAGACTTAAGCATTCTCGATCCGAAAATGAGAGAAAGGGTGTCCATTTTATAATTTTCATGTATGGTGAGAGCATTGGATTTGTCACCCACAAACATGCGATGTGGCAAGAGATTCTTATGACGCATATGACAGAATATGCCAAAAGTAAGATTCTATGACACATGCAAGTCAAATTTGGAAGAGAATCTATGACGCATCATAAGATTCCTCAACCCACTTAAAGCCAAGAATCTATGACGAATAAGCCAAATAGAGACATGCATAAGAGGTAATAATAATTCCTATGACGCATATGACAAAATATGCCAAAAGTAAGATTCTATGACACACAAGAGTCAAATTTGGAAGAGAATCTATGACGCATCATAAGATTCCTCAACCCACTTAAAGCCAAGAATCTATGACGAATAAGCCAAATAGGAACATGCGTAAGAGGTAATAATAATTCCTATGATGCATATGATAGAATATGCCAAAAGTAATATTCTATGACACACGAGAGTCAAATTTGGAAGAGAATCTATGATGCATCATAAGATTCCTCAACCCACTTAAAGCCAAGAATCTATGACGAATAAGCCAAATAGGGACATGCGTAAGAGGTAATAATATTTGATTATGACCAATCTCAGCCAAATGTCAAAGGAGGATCCACGAGGTGTCACATCCAAGTGTCATGATGATGCAATATTTTATGGAATATTTGAATTAAAAATCCTCTTATTCGACAAAATAAGAATTAGTAGAAAATGGATTTAATGATGAAAAATGGAACTTAGGAAATTAAGAATTTCCATGGTTTGTAGATAATGAATCAATTAATTAATAAAATTAATTAATTGAGGATGATAATTGGGAAGAATAATTAGAAGGAATAATAGAATTAAATTATGGGTTATTTAATCCTATAGAGAAAATTAGCAGATGATTGGCCAAATTGATTAAATGAATGTGATAGTATCCTTTGATGAAAATGTAATGATGATGGATATCGAATAAGATGATGAAAAATTAGACCAAAGCCATGGTCAAATTGATTGATAGATCAAAATTGATAACATGCCAAGGACAGATGACATGAATAAATTGATATGTAACATTTAACTGACATTGTAAATGCTACAGGATTGAAATTGATTGATAAGGTTCGATCATAATAACACTGATGGACATTGTCAATATTATTAAAATGGTTGATGATGCCATGATCTAACATTGAAAGCCTCAACAATGTCAAAGATTCAATGACATGAATGATATTCTGACCTAGTACTGAGAGCCATGACAGTACTAAAGGTCAGATTGATAAGATTGATAAGTTGATAGGTTTCCAAGACACTGAAAGCCACAAAAATGCCTAGGAGCAGATAAATGATGATTGATTTGGGATGTTTGATATGTTTTGGGTTGATTAGGACTGATTTTGAGTGATTTCGAGTTGATTTGGAGTGATTCTGAGTTGATTTGATATGATTTCGAGTTGATTTGATATGATTCTGAGTTGATATGAAATTGATTTGAAAGGGGATACAAATGAAAAAATATGGTCAATCTGGCCAAAAGATCGAAGTTAGTAGAATGAGAAAATGGGACAAATTAGTATGAAGAAGTGATGAGGTCATAGATGCGAACCATTTTTGAGCGTCTACAGTGCCTAACTTCTACCCTTGCTCTTTTTCATGAAAATTCTTTGGATGTTGATTCTCTAATTCAAATATTGCTTTTTCCTTTCTTCGTAATGATGTTCCATGCCTATGAGACATTTGAAGACCATGTATAAATAGGCCATCAAAACCTCTGAAAAGTCACACCCTTTAGACAAATTTGATTATTTTATTGATTAGGGCATGTTTAGTTGGTTTAGAAAAATATTTAGTATTGATTAGGGGTTATTTAGAAATATATTGTAATATTAATAAGAATGTTTGTCAATTATATATATTGATATATAGATTGATAACAATGATATATAATCAACATTTTGTATTGATAACATGTATTATTTTAATCTAATATTAGAATAGATATATTTATTATACAATAATAATAAATATATTAATTAATTATTTCATTTGTATATACATTAATTATCTTTTTATCGATTATTTGGGCTCATGATAAGTCCATTCATATAATATTAATTATATTAATAATGTGATTATGTATTTTATTATTTTATTAATTATATATTATTTGTAATGATTACATATTATATTATTATATTAACTATATAAATTATATAAATTATTTTTAATACTAATAAGACTATTATAATATTATATTATTAATTTTAAATAATATTATATAATCTTATATTATCATGAATTATAACTATATCATTATTAAACATACCATAAGATTATTATATTAAATAATGATATATTATTATACATATTTTAGAGATATCCTATATATATATATATATATATATATATATAATATCATTTATCTTATTTATTATAAATAATATTTATATTTTTAAAATAGATAATAATAATCATATTATTTTAATAATCTAATATTGGAAATTAATCCTTATTTCCTATTAAAACCCATTCTGAAATTGGGGACATCACAGTCCTCCCCTCTCAAATTTGCTTGTCCTCAAGCAGTTGATTTGATCCTTATTAATTCATAGTCTAGATTCATTCTCTTTCCTATATGTGTTAGGCACTTGCAAAGTAGACATGTTAGCATATAACAACATGTATAAGAACATATGAATGAAGACACAAAGTAGACACATTAATGCATAAAGACGTGATGCAAACATGAGGTAGACACGAATGCTTGAAGACACGAAGAAGACACAAAGAAAATACATTGATGCATGAAGACACAATGTAGAGACATAGTATACATGTTAGAATCTAGCTTACAAATTGAAATAAGAAAAGGGTAAGGAAATGTTTTACCACTTTGATCGTGAATGTCATGCTCCTTTCCCCTATCTTGAAATAAAAAGTTAGATTGAAGATACATATTTTCTATAGCTAGTATTATAATAGGGTGTATAATTCCATAGTGGATGGTAGATTTACTACAACTCTAAGTTTGGACATGCTCAACTTGGGGTTCCCTTAGACCTTGGTCCATATTGGGATTCATTTTGCTCCAACGTGGCCAATGTATTCCTCCCCCTATGCACACTCCCTACCCACTAGGAATCATGTTTAATTTTGACATGGATGGTAGATTTTTATAATTGTTGCCCTTGCAGTAGGTCCCTTTTCCTAAATGGAAGATTTACTGCAGCTCTAAGTTTGGACACACTCATCTTGAGGCTCCCTCAGACCTTAGTCCATATTGGGATTCATTTTGCCCCAATGCAACTAATTTATTCCTCCCCCTGTGCACAATCCCTATCCATCTTGTGACTAATACAAGAGTTGTATGATCGTGCTAATATTAAATTTATAATTGTACATTTTATTATAATATTATTAAAGGTCTTATTTATTTACATTCATTATTACATGGTGGAAACAAATATAATCCCATATATGATAAAGGTTATATTTCACTATTACATGGTAGGAAGAGATATAATTCCATTTATGACAAGGATTAAGATTTCATACCTTATAAATTACCACCTCATGGTCACTATATGCCTATCATTCCTTAAGCCCTAACCAAGCAAACACCATATGGTTTAAGATACTCTAACTTGGGCTCACAAGCATTGAATGTAATCGGTACTATGGTTAACACTTCCTTTGAAGAAGGTACTTTATCATGCATCATTATGTCTTTAACACTTTAATCTAGTTTGCCTGTGTATGCCTCATACCTTCTCATCATTTCCCAAACATTTTCCAACATGGCTAGTTATGGAGGGTCAATCCCATAAACTCCCTCATGGTCTTATGTTTCTATTTAGTTTATATGTTTATCCCTTATCCCTTTGTGCTAATTTTTCTTCTTCATAGATGGACCCACTATATAATCTTGTAGTGGGGTTGGTCTTCACAAACCCCAGGATGCTTGTGGTATTCCATGTACTCTCTTCTTCGATCAGATTCCTTATGCTTGTGTGAGTCACTACGCAATGTGATTGTTCTAATTTCTATCATTTCTTCCTTTACCCGATTTTCCTCTTTTTGATGCCAACCAAGATATTATGAAATTTGAATTTGAAATGCAATCCAAATTTTGATAACTTCCACTCTAATTTGGCATTGATATTATAGATCCCTTAACGGTGTCTCATATCAAAAAAGCATGATCTTGTTCAATGAAAGTTTGAAGATGACCTACAATCCATAACATATGACATTTTATTTCAAACTTATTCTCCCTAATGTTGCCTTGATACGAGAAATAGTTGTTCTGGTCTTCAATTCCTAATCCTATTAGGTATGAACTAGTTTAAAATTTCTTACAGATATGTCATCAAAAGTGTATTCTTAGTCATTTACTCTCATTAGAGGAGTTTAGTTTCTATCATGTGTGGCAACCTACATGAGCTTCATCTTCAGTTGCCACTAAAGCAATGTTCCATTTGTCTCCTTTAACAATAGAATTCTTCTATTTTGTACACATTAACAAGATATAACAAATTTCATCCATAAAGTTTCGGTAGATGCAATTAGAAATTTGCTTATAAGATAAGAAGACAATGCCCTAAGTTCAGCCATAGTGTAGAGCAGATAAAATGAAAATCTTTCTTACTAATTCTTGAAATCAACTCGAAATGTTGGGAGCATCCTTGAAGTCATACAAAGGGCTAGTCGTATGGCGGAAGGGACTCCACATCTGTATACCTTATGTTTGAGGCATCCAAGTCATCAGTTGTACAATCAACTTGCACACCCAGTGGCTCATAGCCAAACAAAATGGACTTGTTTTCCTAAAAGAAAATAGTTTGGAGATTGGAGAGATGACAGTAATGCTTTGAGCAAAGGAAGCAATTTGTTTTGTACAATTCCATAGGATGGCAGGATCATTGCTCTGATACCATTGTAATGTGTCTAACTTATACCCTTGCTCTCTTTCATTAAAATTCTTTGGATGTTGATTCTCTAATTCAAATATTGCTTTTTCCTTTATTCATACTGATGTTCCATGCCTATGAGACACTTGGAGACCATGTATAAATAGGTCATCAAAACCTTTGAAAAGTCACACCCTTTAGACAAATTTGATTATTTTATTGATTAGGGCATGTTTAGTTGGTTTTGAAAAATATGTAGTATTGATTAGGGGTTATTTAGAAATATATTGTAATATTAATAAGAATGTTTGTCAATTATATATATATATATATATATATATATATATATATATATATATATATATTGATATATAGATTGATAACAATGATATATAATCAACATTTTGTATTGATAACATGTATTATTTTAATCTAATATAAGAATAGATATATTTATTAAACAATAATAATTAATATATTAATTAATTATTTCATTTGTATATACATTCATTATCTTTTTATCAATTATTTTGGGCTCATGATAAGTCCATATAATATTAATTATATTAATAAGGTAATTATGTATTTTATTATTTTATTAATTATATATTATTTTTAATTATTACATATTATATTATTATATTTACTATATAAATTATATAAATTATTTTTAATAATAATAAGACTATTATAATATTAAATTATTAATTTTAAATAATATTATGTAATCTTATATTACAATGAATTATAACTATATCATTATTAAACATACCATAAGATTATTATATTAAATAATGATATATTATTATACATATTTTAAATATATCCAATATATATATATAGCACATATATATAATATCATTTATCTTATTTATTATAAATAATATTTGTATTTTTAAAATAGATAATAATAATTATATTATTTTAATAATCTAATATTGGAAATTAATCCTTATTTCCTATTAAAACCCATTCTGAAATTGGGGACATCACAAAAGGAGTTGAGGAAGAGCTTAGATGAAGGGAAGAAATTGTATGGACAATGCACATTATCATACAATTACTTGTTAGATTTTGATGTTCAGATCAAAGGCATAATGAGTGAGCTTCAAACACTCACAATTAGATTACAACAACCTGACACAAGTATTGAAGGCATTGAGGTTGAAATGGAGTTAGTTCACAATGCTATCTGAGGCACTAAATTTGAAAAGGAGAAGGTAATAAAGAGATTCTCTATTCTTAGAGAATATTTGTCTCCTAAAGTTATCATTTTATAGAAGCAATTCCTAGAGGAGTGTCTTGTAGCTAAGGCGTCCTATGAAAATTTTGCCTATACTGAATTAAGTGTAGTTGAAGTTGTATCCTATGCACTTTGTGCACTTATGATTATATATGATACAGTTAAAGAAAATTGGAAGAAGGATCTTGATAAGCTGAAACTTGGTTTTGTAGACTCTATATCAAGAATTCCAAGTTGATCAGAGGAAGGTAACACATTTTTGTCTTATTGTTTTGACACTTTTTTCATTAATGTCAAAGGGGGAGACGAATGTAAAGGAAAATTGTATAGAAGATGCATATACATGTAAGGGAGAGCTTAGCTCTATATATAGGAAATCATTTTAAAGGAGTCATAAAGAATGTAATGCTCAATCAAAACTTGAATACAATTTTGAAGTTTTGAAGGCAATTTTAAGTAGTTTTTTTTGTGTATTTATTGTTGTTTTGTATGAAATCATTTTGACACTTAGCCAATTTTCCCAAATGTTTCCATCAATGTCAAAGGGGGAGATTGTTGGTAATTTGGCTAAGTAGATGTGTAAGTATTGTCATTTATGGCAACATACATATTTTGGTATTTCATTATGAAATCAGTGTCAGAAAATTATCTTAGTATTGGATAGTTTGTAGTAGCATAGAGAGAGATTCAATAATTATAGATGAGCATGGTTAAGGAATAATAGATGAGAGTATCATGATAACATGTGTCAGTGCACAAATCTGTACGGATAATATGATGATAATTACAGAGGAATTACCAATATAGGTAATTAACAGAACATAACAGAGGATGATAGTATAACTGATTGTACAGCTTAAGGAATTATTATTTTTATCAAAATAATTACTTAGCCATGATGGGACAACATCCTAGATGTCAACCCCAAAGTTATTTTATAATTAGCCAAGTGTATGGAAGCTATAAGGTCGACTAATCAAAAAGTTTTGTTAAATTGTAAGGTATAAGTAAAGATCATATCTTGCAGAGCTAAGTGGAAGTGAATATGTGATGCAAACTATTGTGAAGTAAGTTTATATGATATATGAGCTTTGTATGATGTGAGATCCAATGTAGTGGATTCGTAAAGTGTAGTAGTGAGACAGTATTTAATGTATATCTATACTTGTGAAGAAACTTATTTCTATATTGCATGTTAGTGTAGTGGGCTCTTCTTGCATACATTACAATTGTTCCACCAACTCCTAATAGGGTTAAAACAACTCCTAATTGGGTCAAGGCTCTTAACAGGGCTTAGTCCTCTAACAAGGACTCGAGACACTATATGTATTTGATAGACTCCTAACAAGGTCAATATCCTTAACAAAATTATTTTGTTTAGTGGATCATCTTGTGGGTATCATCCCCACCGGGGTTTTCCCTTGGCTAGGGTTT
Organism: Cupressus sempervirens; assembly: GCA_028749045.1. Classification (NCBI taxonomy): domain Eukaryota; kingdom Viridiplantae; phylum Streptophyta; class Pinopsida; order Cupressales; family Cupressaceae; genus Cupressus; species Cupressus sempervirens. The sequence continues at coordinate 582,197,472 of CM053784.1, read as the reverse complement.
CCCTAGTTAACAAATAATGGTGTTATGATTTTTTTTTGTGTATGGTTTTATTTACTATTCAAGTTTCTTGGTTTACTGTCATATGCAAGTTACAAAGTAATTAACAATATCTAGTTATGGGAAAACGTTTATAGAATATTGATTCACCCACCCACCACCCGTCACCCCCCTCCCCCCCCCCCCCCCACATTATTATCTATTTCTAACTTGTCCAAGGTCTATAGGAATTTTTTAAAGGCTTCTTTGGAGGTTTTCTACACCTAGCTTTGTACGAGTCTTTGAATTATTGCAATATCTCTGGAGGTATGGTAGGTGAAGTTGGCTAGAAAGGTGCATTTGTGCTAACCTCTTCTAGTTTGGTTTTTATCTCTATTTTCAGCAACCCTTTTTGTTTTTGTGGTTTTTGAGGTTTTGAGCTACCTACTATTTCTTTATTAACAAGTCTTCCTTGACTATCCCTAGGCCTATTCATGCACTTAAATGATGTACTATAATAGAAACCTAAGGTATTGGTTTGAATGAGGTTGACACTTAATCATCATGCACTTAAATGATGTACTATAATGGAAACCTAAGGTATTGGTTTGAGTAAGGTTGACACTTAATCAAATACTCTTTGCGGCGCATTATTCCTAACTTCACTTATTACAGCTTCACGCTTTTAATATCTCTCCCCGATAATGATGCCAAAAATGTAGGGTAAAATTGGGGTATATTTTTCTGGATCAACTCATGACCTAAATTGGATGAAAATACCCTAAGAGTGTCAATCTAGGACTTGTAAGCTAATGAGAGATATAGTGGCTATCTTCTCAAGGAATGAAGATAGTATTTTAAGTGGCTATGGATACATTCAAATTCACACACTAAAAAATCAAATTGAAAGATTTTAACTAATGAATTGAAACTTGCATTTAATAGAATCAAACTCTCTTTCATAAAAAAATTCACACTTAACAAGATTAAATCTACCTTCATACTAAAATCCAAACTCAATTTATCGATCACTAGAATATTAAATTTCTATTTAAAATCACACAATACTCTTTTCCATCTTCATATCACACTTGATTAATTTACTCCAATATTATACATACTCATACTATTAAATATTGAAACTTATGACAAATTTACCCTTGATGCTTTGAAATATTTGACAATAATGTAAATGGGAAGAACATGATTTGTGACAGGAAATCAAACTACTTCAGGAAGTCCAGATAAATAATGGAGGAATTTTATTTCAATAGATGATGGTCAAGAAATGAAGTGTGATTGGAATTTTGATTTAAGACCGTAAGATATGCAAGTAGAATGTAGGAGGAGATTTGAATTATATATAGGTAAGAATCATGGATGAGTGACAAGCTGAAATGGATTGCAAGTGAGATAACATAAATTTCAACAATTGAGGGAACAATTTAATTCTTTAAACAAAACTCAATGATCAACATTCCATTAAAGATGATTATATGAATTCCATTCCCATCAAAAATGTAAATAAAATGTTCCACATGCATGCACGTACAGATTCTCTATTTCTATAATGAAAACTTAACTTAATGAGATAGGCCAATGAAATATCAATCGTATAAACACAAAATAAAATCACACTACTAATCTAAACAGTCTCATCGAGTTTCTAAGAAGGGGCCCTTCCTCTGGTTCGTGAGGTGAGGAAAAATTTAATGTACAGCTACTACAGGAAATTCAAATCACCCAATTGATGCATTCATAGAAAATAAAATAAAAATGATATGAAAAAAGTTTATAATATTTTTACATTACTATCCCATGAGCACAAATATTTTTATATAGTTTCAGATATTGTAGTTAATTCAACTCGAGTAGTTACAGCTGCTAGCCATTGTTCTAAACCATGATAGGTTATGTTTATATTGCAAGCCATAAACTCTTAACTATAAAATGACATAATAAAAATAGCATGAAATTTTGGATGTAATACATGCATGGCCTTTAAACTATCAAGTTCAAAAATAGCTTACTTGAAAATAGGATAACAAAAATAAAGCTATAGTTTTTAAAGCATGTAATCAAGCTATGCCATAGATCCTCGTGTTCACTTGATCATTCATCTCCTCTTATGTAGTTCCTGTAGAAAAATTAATCCAGATATTTCATTTTTTGGATAATTGATCACTTTGGGAATCATTCTTCCAACTTTTAGAGAAGTACCAAATATCCTAATTTAATATTAAGAAATTCACAAAAAGGGACTACATATTAAGGAAATAAAGGAAAAGCAAACGAAAATAATAACTAGAAACATGACTCATTTGACATCCCACATTTCCTACAAACAATTCTCTATTAAGGTGTGATGCACCTCAAAAAAATGCACCCCGCTTTTGCACAAGTATCCATATCTAACCAATATCAAGTATCCATACCATTAAATTGACAATGACCATAATAGTATGTATTTTGTTTATGTCATTACATTTTTTATAGTAACCATATATTTATTGGAGTATCCATACCATTAAATTGGCAATGATCATAATAGTATGTATTTTTTTTATGTCATTACATTTTTTATAGTAACCATATATTTATTAGAGGTGAGTGAATATTTCTAGGCATAAATAATTTCTAGTATAAATCTCCTTTTTTTTTAAAGTCATTTGAAGTTTGATGATTAGAAGACATTTTGTGTCCTTGATTATTAGAAGTCACATGAAATTTTGTGATTAGAAGACAATATGCTTACACAATGTCAACAAATCACAATTTTGTAGACAATCCAACAATATTTATATTTTAACATTTATCCTTTGTGGTATGGCACATTAAGATATTTACATTACCATTAAGTCAAGTGATTAATAAGATGATTTGGAAATTATATTGTTGATATCTCACATTCATAAGTTTTTTTTATGCATTAACATCTCATTAGAAAATTATTCATTGCATCTAATAATCATAATGTAAATTCCTATGGAGGATAGGCATTTCTTCTATAAGCTACAAGTGTCATAATTGATAAGAAAATGTCAAGTTCAGTAACAATGCCAAAAATATATTGATAAGGAATAATAAAAAATACTTGAATTTTTTTAAAGTTATTATAAAAATAATAGAATTGTTCAAGACACATAATTTAGAAAGAAAAAAATGTATCACCATCTACCCTGCCAAATATCTATCTTTGCATACATACAAATTATGATCAAGATGAGTAACCCAACCCTACCAAAATCTCTATCCATCAATATCCAAGGTGAATCCAATGTATATTATAGTATAGTAAAAAAATTCATTAATATAAAAATATACACATTTTCAATATAGATATACATATTTTATATCAAAACAAAATATTGTCCTCGAGCCACTTAGATGCTAGCACGAAACCATGTTGTCCGTAAACCACCAACACACCGAAAAATTGAATCAATGTTGGTGCAAAAATTCCACTACTCACTATTTTTTAGAGTAATTTTCACCTCCTCTCATTCCCACGCCTATCGACACCTAGCCCCTTCTTGCACCCTAACCTTTTCCACAACTGACCACTAGAATATGCCCCCAAAATTCTGCCAATTTTAACTTAAGGAGGTTTTCGTCAATTTTCTCTCTCAAAACACCAAGAACCAACACCATCTCCTAATATTAGATATAGTATTTGATCAACCCCTAATAAAATGAAAGGGTACACATGGAAGGGGTAGCAAAAAAGTCTAATACAATCTCCTCTTGCATGGAAAAAGCATATCCCTAGCTTATCTAAAATTGCCTCCAACCCCACTAGCCACTTTGGTTTCACACATCTCTCCACCACATGCCTCACCTCATCAGAGTTGCCCATTTCCAAACCCCATGCATAGAACATCAAATACACATTTGTATTTGTCTTGTGTTTGAAATTAGAATTAATGAAATCCATCCCTAACAAAGATATAATGAAATACATCCCTAACAAAGCCCTCACTAATATAAAAAAGAAGGGGTCATTAGTTGCAAAAATAATCTCCAACCTCCTCTCTTCAAAGATTTGTCCCTAGAATGACATTTGCTAGTTTGAGGCTATGAAATTGAAGTTTGCCTCCATATACACCTCACACAGTCACTACCCAACTCAATTTGTCCGCATAGAGACACCAAAGCAAATACCTCAAATCCAAAAATATGGAAACCTCTCGATACTTTCCATGTCTCTAACATCGTCATCAATGCATTCTTTGAACATCCTCTCAAGTGTACTTGGTAAGCTTAGAGAAAAATCTCACCTACATTTATCATACACCACCTTGCACATTCATCAATGTAAACTGGATGTTGTCTCTACTAAATTTTTCACTATGGTGGACCCAAACTCGTCAACAAATAGGTTCACCAACTTCACAATAAGATTACTATTTATCCACTTCTAATACATAAATATTATTGTTTTACATACTAGATAGTCAATATAGCTTAAAAACAACTAATCATCCTATATATATATATATATATATATACAATTTTCCTCATTGAACTTAATTAAAAGAACACTATTAGAATCAAGAAAGAATAAGATTAGGTAAGAGCATACAACACAACCATAACTTGTGAGCCTCTTATGTGAAGGATCTTGAATTCAAGCCTACTCAAACTAAACACTTAATAATAATTAATTCAAACACATGATAATAATTAATCTAGACCATTTGATAAAAACAATAAGATTGCTACTTATAACAAAAATATTCAGACCAGAGAATATGATTATATCTCTATTTCAATGCAAAAAAAAATCCATATACAGATTAAAAGGAAATATGGAAAAGATATAGGTGTACTATAATTGTTGTCTGGACACACACACACACATAGCGATAGATTGGTTGGTAGACATCATCTGGAATCCACTAGTCTATGCAGCTGCATTCACCAAAATAGAGAGAAGACTAGATACATTAACAAGCTTGAGCATTGGAAACAAGCCCTTCACGATGCTTCATTCATCACAGTTATAGAATTCAATCCATCTGACGGGTAAGTCTCACTTTACTAAAATTATTTTCTAGATCTGTCTATTTACATTTGTTGTCTTCCTCTCAATCTCACAATTTTTTGAATTTTTAAATAGAAATTAGGGTAGTCTTTTCCAAAATATAGTGAAAACTTTGTTTGATACTGTTATAGTCCTTTGGGGACCATACTTATATATTGCAAATTTTCTTTAATATTTACATATTTAACCAAAACAAAAAAAAAAAAGTCATCTTGGTGATACATTTTTTTGTGAAAATCTTGTGAAACTATGCATATTCATGTACATGTATTTAAAAAAAAAAAAATCAAAAATTTAAAATACGTGCTTGTCTTTTTGGACTGGCACGGATTTTGCCTCCCAAAATTTTTCTATTTTCTTGAAATGCCACCCAAGCACCACTCATAGATACCACAATGCCTCTCCCACTCTCACTAGTCACTATGGCCATTTCCACACACCCCCTTGGGTGGGCTTACAACCACCATAGTCAGCCCTTCACTTTGTCGTTAGTCCTATCTGCGGCCTGATTCCTATGCCCCTCTACAACCTCTCTTTGCTCCTGCAACCCTCCACTCAGCCATTTCTTGTCCACTCCCATGCTCCTTCAAACCCCACCTTGTCTTTTCTCAATTGTGACCCTCTACCCACGCATGACCCTTAGCTCACACCTTGCGCTCAGCCACGATGACCACCAACCCATTAGACCACCTTCCAGTCAAACACATCACCAACAACAAAATCTAGCCATTGTTCAAGATGCATTTTTCTTTTTTTTGGTGAGAGCCATATGGCCATCAAATTTAAACTTGTAGTTTTGTGATGTTAGTACTGCATCAGCAACCTTCTACATGCCCTTTCTAAGTCTTAAGAAGTAACATTCAGTGTTTTGCTCATAACTTGAACATCTAGACTCCATTTTTGGAAAATGAAATATTGTTGGAAAGCTGGCTCTGAACCCATCATGATGGTATTGGTTTCATCATATTTTGAGGATTCTTAGATACTATTTTTTACTATCAAAGACTAAAATTTGTTTTAACATTTTCATTACTAGGTTATTTCACTTTTTAATATAAAATTTTGATACTCCAACTTGTGGTTTTGTAGGGATATTTGCTAACTCGTGCATTGTAGGTTGAAGTGTTCTAAGAAACCACTAACCATGTTTTTTTTAGGTTTTCCTTAAATGTTTTATTGCTCTTGGAAAATGAACTTGAATATTTAAAAACTTTTCTTTGAATGCATGTTGGTAAAATCAATCTTGAATGCCATGGACTAAAATCTAACACTTTTATTGGAATGCATGATTAAAACAACAAGCACAATCTATAATTCCAAGGATCAAATAGTCATAAACACGTGTATCTTTAATAGTAGATTACAAAATCTAAATCATCAATTAGAAAAGAACAAGTTTCTTTTAAACCCAAGATCACTTATGTGGTCTTGTTTTACACTTTTTAGGAGGCTTGCTTGGGGATTTCATCACCCCTTTGGACGACCTCAACTCTAGTGTTCTAGCAAAGTATAAATATCAAGAGGTGAATCAAAAGACACCTCTATTGGAAGCATAATCTTGTCACTCTTGGCTAAGCCCCAAAGAACTTTATACCTTTGGGAAGTGAAGGTGGAGATTTGGGTTACTGTCTCCTCTTGGCTATGTGGCATTATTTTCTTTCATCTATAGAATTGGGCCTCACGTACCTTACATATATTGAGGACACCTCTAGCTAATATTATATATCCTAAGAAACATCTCATAGGGCTATTGGTGTGTTTGACGTGCTTCAATGTTCAAAACCCTCCCAATGTTTTAGAAAAATAAAAACTTTTTGCTAAAGAGATCACTTGTCTATCCTTTGAAATGGTTGTTAGCAAGTCCATTCACAACAACCCGATCATTGGCCAATCATTCAACATAAATGAAAGGCATACTTAGCATAGTCACTGCCTCATCCAAGATTCATCCAAGCTTCCAAGCTTTCCTCTTGTACCATCATTCCTAAGGTCTTCCATCAAGTCTTCATTTTCTCTCCATGTCTTAACTAGTAAAATTCTATCCCTACCCAACTCATCATCAAAACATGATGTCACAATCCTATTATGATGAGTTTGGTTATCCTACCTTTTCTCTCACTCCATCCTATTCCAATGATGATGAAGATTTGGTTGTTTATGATGGGTATATTTAAAGCCTTAGAGATATTCCTCCAAACATCCTCCAAAATCCAAACTTTCCTCCAAACTACTCCATCATTCCTTCATGCATGCCCACTAGTACTCCTTACCATGCCTTTGACAAGGGAAATCATTATTATCATCATCCTTACCTTCATCCTATATCATTCCCACATATTCCTCTTATACATCAGTCATCTCTCTATATTCTTCCACCTTCATATCCCAGTCTCCACCATTCTAGAACAATTCTAGTAGCTACATCCCTATTCCAAACCCACCATCTCAATATCTTCCAAACCCCTTTCCAAATCCTCCAGCCAATCCTATTTATACAATGCATCATCCCAATCCCCTTACTCCTCCCTATCCCACATGCACATATCCAAGAATTTTTACAAAGAAACCCAAAGAAAAATCCATCTCCCACACCCATCATTCCTCTTATATCATCCTATCACTATCATCCATATTTCATCCACCCCACTTATCAAACCCCTTCGATCTCCTACCTCTCATCCATAAAATCCCTCCAAATCCCATCTACATCTTGTCCTCCTAGAATTACCCAAATCCCATGTAATAAACCTAATGAGTCCCTCCCCCATCAGCCCATCCTCATTGAAGAACCTCCTACCCCTCCATCTACCTCACTTAAAGAAACCATTCATACTTCTCCTATCATACCATCCACTCCCATCCATTCCTATCAAAATATTGTCCAAAAGAATGTTGAAATATCCCATGGCACAAAAGAATATCCCACCATCTCACTTATTCCCCTACATGATCCACTTTTACCATTCACTCCATCCAAAAAGCAATCAGCATCCCCTCCATATTTGAATCCTAACATCATACCTACTCCATCTCAAGATCCATTTCCATCAACCCATCCAAATCAAGATAATATATGTCCATCCCTTCTACTTCATGATCATACATACCCTATAATCCATGATGATAGATCAATAGAAGAAGAAGTAACTATCATATGTGAAGTTTCCACTCCTCTACCTAGTAATGGACTCACATCTTGTGTTCCAAATCATGAACATCATACTGAAGAAATAAGTAAAAGTGTATCTCTATATGTTGGCATCCCTTCTATCCCTACATGCTCCCAAGTCCTTCAATCTTCACCCCAAGGTTCCCATCCATCTTATTCCACCTCTACCTTAGGCCCTTATTCTACTACTTCTTTCCAACCCTCCATTTTGGGCCCATATATCCCTTATCTAAATCCCACACCCTTTCCATCCATTTTGGGTTGTTGTATACCTAATATAAATCCTTTCTCTCTTCCATATATTTTGGGACCTACTCCTTCCTCATTTCCATCTGTTTAAGGCCCATATTTTGCATTCCCTCCATCCATTTTGGGCAACTATATGCATCCATATCTTGTATTGTAATCCATCACTCCATCCCCTCAAATCCACAAGCTAGATCATCAAAGGCACTCATCCTTGAATCCCTTCCAACCTTCAAACTCTATCATTCCATCCATAATCCCTTGATATCCCCCATGCTCTTGTTCCCATACATTGGCTAATGGAAGCAAATTGGATGCCAAAATTAAAAAGCATACATCCAAAAATCCACAAAAATCCAAGTATCGACATGTCCCTTCTAAAATACATGTTCCAGAAGAAAAGCATTTAATCAAAATCAAAGAAAAAGTCAAGAAGCCACAAAGACACAAGTTGAAAAAGTCAAAATTTGCATGGATACCTAGGATTCTCTTAAAAGAAATACATTTCAAAGAAAAATCTCAATTGGCATCCATTCCCACTACTCAAAAAGCCTCATCCATTCATACTTTATCCAAATCTCCATATATACATCCTTCATCCCCCCAATCCACTTTTCGTCCCTATGCTTCTTATCCTAAAATTTGAATCCTCCATCTTCCAAATTTACTTCTAGTCCTTATATTTCTCTTCCTCCATATTCTCCTTAACCTCTCTCAACACCATCTTTCCCACTACTTCATCACCTTTCAAGGTGTGTGCCAATGATGATCTTTCCATTTTCCTCATCCATTTACCCACAAGTCTTATGTCTTCCCATCCTTTATCTACCAACTCCCACCCACCATTCCAGTCATTTAATCCAATCTTTTTCCACCCATCCTACCAACATCTATGAGTAAAAATGCATCAAAAAAGTCAAAATAAAATAAACAAAACGAAACTGTCCACTGGTGAAAACTTGGTAATTCAAGCACTTTGGACAAGTACCATGATGAAAACTTGGCAAACTAGTGTCATGTGTAATCCCTCCATCCAAATGCTCTGCACACTTGGGGGCACATTCCATCATCCACCATGCCCATCTCATCCCACCATACCAACCACATCTTAACCATTTCACCTATCATTTTCCTCTAGATCTTGATAAAAATAAAGTCCACCACCAGATACATGCTTTTGGTCATCCTTTTGACATTCATTCCCAATAAAAGTTTGTCTCCACCTATCCTTTATCCACCCACTCTTCCTTCCATATAATCCCTCCACCTCCTCTTTTTCAAATCTCATCCACTAACCATAATTATCCCCTACTCATTCCCCTTTCTTATCCTAGCTCTCATCTACCTCATTATCCCCTTATCACACAACCTTCTATCTCCTCTTAGCTTCCATCTATCTCCCTTATCCTCTTGTTGACCAGACTTCCATCCCATCACATCCCTCATAAAACCTCCTCTTGAATAACATATGATAACTAGGGGAACTATATTCCTTGGAGATCATGTCATGTCCATCTTTCCATCCCCCCATTATAGTCCTATTTTCATCTAGTCATACCCCAAAACCATTCATCTCCCAATCCCTATCTTTTCACATTCCTCTACCTGATCCTTCTACCAATCATCCCCTTTTCTTCTATCCTTATACTTCTAACCATCTCTCCATCTTTCCATCACTCGATACATCCTTTGTCATTGGTATCTAGCTCTAGGCTATCCCCATATACCCCAATTTCATCCATCCATATCCTAATGCTCCTAAAAATCCTCTACCCCATCCCATTACACATCTTTCACCTCATCCAATTACACTCTTAGTCTTTTTCCCAACCTTGTTGCAAGGCTTGGTCACACCCCAATCATCATCATTGAGATGCATCCTTCCCACTCCTTGTCTTCAGGTATATCATTCCCTTATCCACATGACCCTATCCACCCTCATTCCACTATCTTCTCATCCTGAGATTTTCATCCACTATCTTCTCATCCTGAGATTTTCATCCACTATCTTTCCATCCCAAGATTTTCATTCCCTTTATCTACTCATCCCATGCTTTTCCTCTATCTCCTTATCCTACACTTTTCCTCTATCTTCTCATCCTGAGCTTTTCATCCACTAGCTTCTCATCCTAAGATTTTCATCTGTTATCTTGACATTTTTATCCACTATCTTTCCATCCCAAGCTTTTCATCCCCTTATCTACTCATCCCGAGGTTTTCCTCTATCTCTTTATCATATTATTTTCCTCTATCTTCTTATCCCATGCTTTTCCTATATCTCCTCATCCTGAGCTTTTTACCCCCACTATCTCCTCATCCTGAGCTTTTCACCCCTGCTATCTCCTCATCCTAAGCTTTTTACTCCTGCTATCTCCTCATCCCAAGCTTTTCATCTGATATCTTCTCATCCCAAGATTTTCATCTCCTTTATCTACTCATCCTAAGTTTTTCCCCTATCTCCTTATCCCATACTTTCCCGCTATCTCCTCATCCTAAGCTTTTTTGTCCACTAATCTTCTCATTCCAAACCTTTCATCCACTATCTTCTCATCTTTATCTTCCCTCCAACTATCCTATCATGCTGAGCTTTTTTACTGTAATCCCTTGTAAATACTTTGGTCTATCAATTGTATATTCCTTGTGCATCTATCCTTAGCTTGGTACCATTGTGTATCTCTCATCTCTTTGCATCAGTTAATGTTTGATCACAAATTTGTAGTTCTCTTGGTTAGGTGCTTTAGCAAATCCTCGTACAAGATCCCTTGTCATCAAAATGTTGTCCTAAAAAGTTTTGATTTCCCATTTGATCCTAGTCCTCGATATTACTGATAGATCCTTGAAGGATGCATCCTTCCTCTCGTCTGATCTTAGTTAATCAATATCCCATCCTACCAATCTCTTTGGCAAAAGGTTAACTTTTTCATGGATTTACATTTTCTTTTGATTTATTTTCTTTTCAGGATTTTAGTTTTTTCTCTTAAAGTATCTCTTCCAAGTGATTTGGGTTATTCCCTCCTCAAAGTTTCCACAATCTTTTATATCATGGTGTGCTACAAATGGGGCAATTCGAGAGAAAAAAATTTATCAGGTCACTTTCATCTTCTTTTTTCTGCTTGTGAGTCAGTTGGATATGACCCTTGCATAGTCCAAACATGTGATCCCTTATGGTTACATGGTGTACTTGGGAAATATCATTTTCTTGTGGATCACCCAGCATTGTTTCCCCTCTAATTCCTCTAGGATTCATGTGTAATGTTGGGTCAATCCTTGGGCGTTTGTTTTGTGTCAGTCATATGAAATATTGGTGAAAAGGCCTTGATGTTCATAGTAACCTTGGCATATACCCAATATTCCTATATCAAAATAAGTGCTCAACTGCATGGTGGTGCTCCCCTTTGGAACACCCTCACACTCAAGCTTCAATGGATTACTTCGCACTCCCATCCTATCAAAGCATCTCATCCTATCAAAGTAGCCCATCCTATCCAAGCATCCCATCCTATCCAAGCATCTCGTCCAATCAATCCTATTATCATGATCCAATAGTTTTATCTATATCACAATCATATCTCTTACATCAATCATATAGTATCCAATCCTATATCAATCATAAGCATAGCTCCTGCATCAATCATAATCTTAGTCATCACCAATCATAAATCCTAGAAT